>VZTU01011752.1:159417-278889 GCA_013400835.1 Zapornia atra
AAAAAAAAAAGTCAGCCCAAGAAAGGTAGGTTTCTAGCTAAAAAAGAAAGGGAATTTGCCTCAGGAAAAACAGTCTTTTATGTGATGATCGCTGAAACGGTTACAGTCTGAGTGATGTTGTTTAGAAATCACTTTGTTTCCTTGCTGTTGCTGCCAGTCAGGTTTTGCTCAGGCTATTGTGCAATTCTTGTTTTTTAAGACATTTCCAAGCATTTATATTGTGTGGTAGTAGCAGATATGGTCCAAAGATAGAGCAGTACTTTGCACATGATTTTAGTATACATTTTCACACCTGATTTTCTATTGTCAATTATTCTGGAAACCTAAATAATAAGAGGGAGACATGCATTACTAACTTTCTCTCCATGTAACACTTTTTCTTGCTGAGGTTTCAGGGAACTGTGTTTCTCTTACACTATCTATGAGAACAATAGTATAAGAGGTTTTGACTTTGTAGTTGAGCTTCAGTAACTTGAGCAAACTTGTTTTTTCCTGCTTTCCCCAAGGCTTGGTTTGTCCTTCCTTTCTCTGTGGAGCACCCATCTGGAGTACACAGTGGAGCTCATTGCAAGAACCTCTTGGTCAATGCATCCTTGATAACTTTGTCCCTCCTTGTTCACTGGCTTTGTAACTCACACAGTGTTTTTCCTTTTGATCCTCGTTACAGTGGTTTGGTTGATTTTTCTGTTACTCTTTCAGTACTAGTTTAACCACTGGTTTAAATTTCACACTGCATTTTAGAATATGATAAAATAAAGAAACAAATTACGGGGAAGAATTAAAAGTCAACATGAAAAAAAAAATTATAAATGTGGAGGAGGGCAAAACAAATCAACCCACCTTCTTTCATCATACAATTCCATGTAAGGACTTAAGGCTAACATGCACTTCTCAAAACATTTGTTTAAAAGCAACTAGAAGAAGTTCATGGTGGAAACAGAAAACTGAAAATACTTAAAACACAAAAGTGCAGAAGACATACCCCACACAATTACCAGTTTTAGGAATTAAATGGTTTTACATTTCGTGTAAGGAAATAGCACTTGTAAAAATTATTTTTTCCCACCTCCNTTGCATGTCAGTCATGCAAGTCAGCTTTTAAAACTCTTTTGTATGGCATTGGCTGTGCACAGACATCCTTATGTGCATCAGCAGAGGCCCAAATGTTGAACTTGGAGCCATAACACCGTCTGCTTGTGCTTCAACTTGTTTGCTTCTTTCTTGTGAAATCATTAAGGTTACTTTGACTTAATCTGCTACATTCAGAAAATGTCTTTCCAAAGAAGAGAACTAGGACTGTACTGATCCTTCTAGTCTTCAAATGAATTGCCTATGTTCTTAGATTAATATAGATGGCAGTAGCTTTAATTTACGTAATATTTCTAACAGAAAAGAATGTTAGGATCAATTGAACAGTGTTGAGAATTGAATAGAAATCTTTTGTAGAGGAATGACATGTTTTTGTAGGTCTTACGTTACCTTTCCTGCACCTTGTTCTGTCAGCAAGGTCTGTATCCTTACATAGCCCAGCAGTAATTATTTCTTTTCTTCTGCAGTGATGTAATCCCAGGACACCTTCCATCACCTTTTATCAACAGAAACACCTTTCAAATGGTAGCTAACCAGAATAAATACGCCATGCAAAAATAAAACCCAAGTGGTGAATGCAGACAGCAGCTGTGAGCCTTTTCAGTTGGGGAGTTTTGTATGGAGGCAGTATTCATCCCTGCAGGTGGTTGAGATGGGCTACAAAAATGCATTAATGTACTTACTGCAAGAAATTGTAATATTAGAAATTGTTCATTATTTGTCTGGAAGAAGAAGAAAACCTGGATGGGATGCAAAACCTTAAGCTGTTATGGTGAATAATGAACTGTACAGATCAACTCTAGAAAATGTTGATAGTGATTGTGGAGAGAGATAAAGATCTCTCTCTGCTAACCCATTTGGTAGATAAGCTCTAGTAGAAATAAAGTTGGGAACCTCTAGCAATAAGAGCTTAGTTTTTACTCAACGGGAAGAATGCCAATTGTTCCACAAGTTTGAATCCTAGGTTGTTACAATTTTATGAAGAAACGTTCATGAAATTAAAATAAGTTATTCACAGAGAATTCAAGATGCACTGTTTCTATAGGTAAAGAAATGGTCAATAAACATTAACAATAATGTCGAATTAAAACATCTTTTAGTGACTACTTGGATGAAATCCTCATTCTCTCTGTATCTACTTTGCAGCATGTAAAAATGCCACAGATGTTACAGAGCCCTCCAAGGCTTTTTTCCCAGCTTTACGAAGATTCCCTTGCAAAAGCCTTTGTAGAAGACAACTGTAAACTCTGTGGGAAAACAACCCACAGCCCTGAAAAGCTTTCCAATAGAACTGGGTGCTCATTGTAGGCTGCAAAGCCCAAGGCTATTAGTTACACCAGCCTCTTTCCAGATTTTGAGTAGCCTAGGAACAAGAAGACTGAAATATAAATGAAATCTGCTTTATTGCCCTGCTGCTGTTATGTTTCAGTTCCTAGCCTGTATCTATTAGAAAATTGCTGGAAGTCCTTTAGTAAGTAATTTTCAGCACCTTTCATTAATTCTGTCTCATACCATTTGCCTGCTCTATTAGAACAAATTGCTGATTTAAACCTTGAATATTACTGTAACATGTTGTCTGTTTTATTATTATTATTTGGATTGTAATTATTACATCACCAGTTCTAGATATAAACTGCTTTGCATAATTAATTTCATGTGTGACCATAATACAAATGTAAGAGAAACAATTGCAGCTACAGGATGTATTATAAACTGTGTCTTCTTGGTGCAGGGAGATCTAAGTTCTTTCTGTTTCAAATGTGTGTGTGATTTCAGGGTTTATTCATGATGGCTTTTCATGCAAACAAGCATAGTTGTTATGGAGAGTGCATGCAATTCCATGTTCTTAATCCAGAAAACAGGAGCAGCAAGAATTTATAAACAAAGTTGACTCAGTGGGAATGATACCTTCTAACTCAAGAAAGTTGTTGCTTTGATATGTTCTGAGTCACAGCTGCTCACTTCAGTGGTGAAAATCCATTTTTCACTGCTTTTTGCTCCTGTTAGACCTGCTGAGCCAGCTCTCTCAAAATGAGAGCGAGAAGACACCTCTGTCCCATTTCGCACATCATCACCAGAATTGTTTCCTATGGTAAATTCCCACTTAAAACAACGGGGAGTGGGACCTGAAGGTATCACAGAGGCATAAATTGAAGTTTGTGGGATTTCTCTGGTGTTGCACTGAAGACCCTGAGGCAGCCAGCAGAACATGTATTGATGCAGTTGAGTGTCAGAGGCCTGATATATAGGGACAGAGGCACATGGAAAGTAATTTTCCTCCTTGCAAATGGAGCCCATCTGCTCTGGAGTCACTGAGTAATGTGGTGGTACCTTATGACACCATTTTGTGCAGTCATTTTTCATAGTACTTCTTTTCTACCTTTCTTCCTTTTTAAAAGTAAAAATATCTTAGTGATTTGCTCCACTTTTTAGTTTCTATTATGCTGTGAAGCTTAGTTTTAAAGGTTTACATCATAATTCATACAAGATGTTTTAGCTAGATACGTAAATCAATGGTGATAACCATCAATAGCACATAACAGAATTAGGAATGATGAGTATTAGTAGCAAGATTTGTGCATGATTTTGCTTATGTACCAACTATTTATGCCAGATTGAATCTTCCTTAGAATAAGTAATTACTCCACATTTATAAGGTAAGCAACATTTTAAATAGTCTATTGTTTAAATTGGTAGCTGTAGGCCGGGCTGAAAGGCAACTCCGTTCAACTAATTGTTGCTATGAATCAGACCTCGTAACAGAGATGTAATTAGGTTTGGTTTTCTTTCAAACCCCTTTCCAGCTCTGATTTTCTTTAGAAGAGTATAAAGAAGGGGAAGAATAGGTTGGGTTTTTTTTGTCTGAACAGTGCCATCCAGACCATAGGAAACCTTTGTAAGGAAAAGAAGGAAAACTTTTACATGCAATACTGCTGGTTTAGGTGAGACAATGACACATGCATAGAAATACCTGTATTAAAGAATTTAGGACTACTCACAGCAGTAAGACATGAAGTTATCCGTATCTCTTAAAGCTGATCTAATCTGTAGCTTACTATCTTAACTCTCTGCGGTGGTTTTTCACTGTATTGCTCCCAGAATGGCTTTAAACTTTAAAATTTTATTTTAAAAAATCAACAAACCCCAAATCAATCAATTAAGATTTTGCATCCCCTGCCCCAGACTTGCAAAAAATCTCACTCTTCAGCATAAATGGTGCTCTGAGCACCTCTACTAGCTTTCTTCTTTTTCTCTCTTTTTCTCTTTTTTTTTTTTTTCCTATCATCTGGGTTATAATTTAAGGCATGCTAACTTTTGATTCTGCAAATTCAACTTCTGTTCTGAAATCCAGTTGGAACTTTCAATTCCTTCTGCACTACCAATGAAAGAGATTTGATGAATTGGAAGTTAACTTTTCAGTCCTTTGAGAATGAAAGGCAGCTCACTTTCCCAGCCTGGGTGGGTTCAGCAGTGCTAGCAGTGGCAATGTTTTTACCCAGCAGCTCATTCTGACTGCTAGGAGTAAAAATATTGAAGAAAAATATAATTTGCATCATATTATGAGCTTCCTTTACCCTTGCTAAACTTCTGTACAAGCACAGAACTGCAAATGGAATTTCTGATTCTGTTTGAAGACTTGGTAAAATGTTTCTAGTACTTTCTTGGTTTCTTCTCACCATCACCATCAAGAAGCCTAGTTTAGGACCATAGCTGCCACAAGGTCCCTTTAGAAAGAGACACTCAGCTCTAGAGGACACATAACGCTAGGGAAAAGAGTGGATAAGAGTAGGGCTTTTTTTAACTTGGACTTCTCAATTAAGTCTCTAACGGTAGGTTGAAAAATTAGGTTTCTTATCATATCTCACAAAATGTTTTCCTCTCTGAACCAAGGCCTGTCATGGGAAGGTTCTCACTCTCTGCTCATCAGTAAGAGGAGTTGTGAACTGCTGCAGTTCACAGAGCCACAGAATTACTAGGTTGGAAAAGACCTTTGAGACCATTGTGTCCAACCGTTCCTGTCTTCTACTAAACCCTAAGAACCTCGTCTACTCATTTTTTAAATGCATTCAGGGCTGGTGACTCAATTCCCTCCCTGGGCAGCCTGTTCCAATGCCCAATAACCCTTTCAGTGAAGAACTTTTTCCTAATGTCTGACCTGAACTTGCCCTGGTGCAGCTTGAGGCCATTCCCCCTCATCCTGTCACCTGTCACCTGGGTAAGGAGACCAACACCCATCTCTCTACAACTTCCTTTCAGATAATTGCAGGTGGTGATCAGGTCTCCCCTCAGCCTCCTCTTCTCCAGGCTGAACAGTCCCTGTTCCCTCAGCCACTCCTTGTAAGATTTGGTCTCCAAACCCATCACCAGCCTGGTTGTCCTTCTCTGGACACATTTCAGGACCTCGATGTCTTTCTTGTAGTGAGGGGCCCAAAAGTGAACAGAGTACTCGAGGTGCAGCCTCACCAGGGCTGAGTACAGGGGCGCAATCACTGCCCTGGACCTGCTGGCCATACTGTTTCTGATACATTGGCCTTCTTGGCCACCTGGGCACACTGTTGGCTCGTATTCTGTCAGCAGTCAACCAACACCCCGAGGTCCTTCTCTGCCAGGCAGCTTTCTAGACACTGGCAGCACTGGTTGAGTCATTTAAACTGGATTCATGCATCACGCTTCAGTGAAATGGCGTATTGGTGCCTAGAGCTGCTGTTTACCTCTTTTTTGTTTGTTTATGTGCTTGTGGAAAGCCACGGCATCAGTCTGCACAATGTACCATGTGGCAGAAAGGGAGCTCTTAAATAGTGGCTGAATAAGCATCTTGTAAAGCAATTTCTCTGGGGAAGGGGAGTTACAGGATATACAACTTTTTTTCTTTTGCCTGTGATGTTTTGCTGATACTATGGATGAAATCTGAAATGTACTTTGCTTATTAGGACAAGCTGATGGAAAAAGTCCAGGTTCATTTTGTACAAATGATTGTCTGTGTCTTTTACAAGAAATAGATGGTTATCCCCATGTCTTTTCATTTTGCAAGTGATTTAACATATTACACCCTTCAAAATGGAACAGGAGATGGTACCTTTCTACAAAGTAACTCCTGTAAAGATAACTAATGCTTTTTCAGGCACTTTGTCCTTCTAAATGAGATTGTGAAATGTAATAACTGGCAATTGAATTCCTGACTAAGGGTTAGTCTTTTTTCCCCATTTTTGCTGTGCTGGATGTGAGATTTTAAATCTAGGATTGATTCCTGTTCTACTACTACTGTTACTATTATTTTCAATATTATAATCGTTATTTTATTAGTATTGCTGTCATATTATGCTTTAGTACTTTAAATACTTGACTTTTAAAACACAACTTTCTGGAAAGAAAACTAAACATACTCTCTAATCACCTTGATCTTTTGGCTAAGGTCACTCTTGCTTTAATGAGAATCAACGCTTTAGGTATCTAGAGTAATGTAGCTCCTAATTGCTTTTCATTTATATGTCCATTATAAGATTTTAGGATTCTTCCTAGAATATGCATGTATTAGGACAAGTGTGAATACAGTTAATGTACTTTGGCAACATTGATTTAGCTTCAGAAGCAGTTTCACAGTAATTCACTAAAATAAAAACCTAAGAACAGATGGATGTGAATGGTAATCAACAGAGGACCAGCTATTGAACTAGGTCTTCTGGTGGGTTTGACTTTAGCTGGAGGCAAGGTGCCCACCAAAACCACTCTATCACTTCCCTCCTCAGCTGAACAGGGGAGAAAAAATTCAGTGAAACGCTCATGGGTCAAGATGAGGACAGGAAGAGATCACTCAGCAGTTACTGTCATGGGCAAACCAGACTTGATTTGGGGAAATTCATGTATTACCATCAAGTCAGAGTCAAGAAAGGAGAAATAAAGCCATATATTAAAACACTTCCCCTCCCTTCTGCCTAGGCTCAACTTGACTCCTCCTTTCTCTGCTTCTTCCCCCTGATTGGCACAGGGAGATGGGAAATCGGGGTTGGTGTCAGTTCATCACATATTGTGTCTGCGGCTCCTTCCTCCTCCAGAGGAGGGCTCCTCACGCTCTGATGCTGCTCTAGCCTGGGGTGCCTCTCACAGGACACAGTCCTTCATGAACTTCTCCAACATAAGTCCTTCCCACAGGCCTCAGTTCTTCACCAACTGCTCCAGAGTGGGTCCCTTCCATGGGGTGCAGACCTTCAGGAATAGACTGCTCCAGCATGGGTCCCTCACAGGGTCACAAGTCCTGCCAGCAAACTTGCTCCAGTGTCAGCACTTCTCTCAATGAGGCCCATAAGTCCTACCAGGAGCCTGTTCCAGCCCAGGCTTCCCACAGTGTCACAGCTTCCTTGAGATGCACCCAACTGCTCTGGTGTGGCGTCCCCCACAGGCTGCAGGTGGAATCTCTGCTCCACCACTAACCTCTATGGGCTGCAGAGGGACAGCCTGCCATCGTGGTCTTATCATAGTCTGAAGGAGAATCTCTTCTCTGACACATGGAGCATCTCCAACCCCTCCTTCAGTCACCTTGGCATCTGCAGAGTTTCTCACATCTTCTCACTCCTCTTTTCTGGCTGCAAAAACTGCTCTTTTTTTTTTGCCTCCTTAACCCTGTTATCCCAGAGGTGCTCCCACTGCTGCCGATGGGCTCTGTCTTGGAGCCAGCTCGGATTGGCTCTGTTAAACATTGGGGAAGCTTCTAGCAGCTTCTCACAGAAGTCTCCTGTGTAGCCCCCTTGCCATGCGAACACAATTACAGCTCTTCAGTACGGAAAGGTGGTATGCATTTGGACTCCATAGAGGTTATGGTTTTTATTGCAGTCTGCCTATAGGACCTGTGCGTGGACTAAGTCACCAGGATAGATTGTTCTTGGCTAGAAGTGCAACTACTGACACTCAGGAGCTGTCATGGTTTTGGCGGTGAGACTAGCCGTGTACAGAGGAAACAAAGGAATAAGAAAAGACACGGCAATCAGGTACTAGAAGAAAAGTGAAGGTGGCACCACCTGCCTCTGGACAGACCACTCCACAGCACTGCCTCTGAGGGTATATGGAGAGACAGTCCGGCTAACACCACTGCCTGAGTGCCTTGCCTCTGGCTGCACGTACAGCTGGGCTTTTCTAAAAGCAGTTTCTAAGTGGCTACGGTTTTCATGCAAATGTTTAAGGAACATTAGTTTAGGTATGCATTTTTGGGGGTTGTGCTGATGCAGACTTGGAGTTACTGGAAATGAAGCCCCATAACCTATGTGTTGGAGTTGGGAGAGGCAACAACCTGGTCATAAATAAAAATTGTGAGTTTGTTTACTTTGGGGTTGGTTTTGTGTTTTTCTTCTTTTTTTTTTTCCCCCCAGAGCAAAACATCCTAAACATAAAAAATCTTTTTTTCCTATGTGATTTTAGCACTCTGGTTGTTGTTTGTTTTAACGAAAAGTAGAGAAGACTAGATTCCAGCTATCGGACTCATGTCATCACCTCTTTAAACCCTGCCCTCACGCAAATAATTGAAAAAGTCATTGTTGCCATATATCATCTACATGGTAAAAATAACTTGCTTGTTTTCATTGTACCAAGACAACATCTGTTGAATGAAACAAAACAAGGCAGGTAAAGGGGTATCAGCCTTATAAATAATAGTTATACTGGTCCTGCACACAATACCTTTTTTTATAGAATTTATTTGCTTTTTGAATATTCTGGGCATCATGACTTTGCTGCTGGGTTCACAGGATGAATTTCAGAAAGTAGATGAACCAAAAGGGTATTTTCCTCTCCTTGAAGTCAGCATGCTCCCACCCTTTAAATGGCATCCATGCCAAAATTCTCCTTGCTTCCACCTACACTGAGGCTGGTGCCACAGGATTAAAACTTTTCAGTGATTTGCCTCCAGTAATTCAAACAGCTGTAGCCAAAATCTGGGGGCAGTTTTTTCTGCTTGGTTTTGATTCCCTTTGTACCTAAACAGTTGGGAAAAGAGCAATACTGTTCAGGAGCCATGCAGAGAAAGTTACTTTCCTCCCCCAGTAATGATGGGCTAACTCAAACCATCACTTTTTCTTTTTTTAAGGCTCAGAAGTGTGGCATTTTATTATTAACACTGCTCTCCCCAAAGGTTTCAGATTATACAGTCTAACTATGTTTGTACTGTCTTTGCTCATCTTGTCTAAGCTTGGGCTCATGTGCTGCACAGCACTGAAAGCAATGGCATCCAAAGTGATTCTGGATGTAGAATTTAACTTCAGAGAAGTCACTGATTTCTCTGTCTTGCAAGGAGGCTTTCTGCAGCCCTGGGACACGATCACTCAACTAATAGCCGAGTAGTCATGGTCAGGAGCAAATGCAAGCCCTGAGGTAAAAGGATGTATGAACAGACCACGAGAAAAAGAAGAACTGTGGAAGATACAGGTGCTTTATCCAGAAAACAGAAGATGAAGGCAGACATTACAATTCAATGAGGAAGAGGTGAGAGAATTACTCTGAACATTAGGTAACTAATGCTCATTGACGTCTCCAAATGTGAAGCCATGAGCAAGGTGTCGGGAGTATGTACCTTTTCACATGAATATCTGTACTCCAGGTCATTATGGGAAGCTGAAATACTTTCTAGAAACTTATTTTCCTTTTAAAAATGAGTGAGCGGAGGGTAGGGTTGTGTATAGCACACAATTATGTCAATTTTTCCCTTCCTAGAATAATTAAAAAAAAAAAAAAAAGGGAAGAAAATCTGCTGTGGATCCTTCCCTGCCAGCACATGAACAATTACCTGTCAGCCAAAGAGTTTTTCTCTGCTTGACAGCCAGAACAAAGCATCTCGAACCATGTGCCTGCTTCCCTCTGGGGCAGGATTTAGGGCTTGCTGTTGCAAGAACTGTGGATGTGTTACTGAACAGTGCGCATCTGGAAAGCCTTCATCTGACTGGTAGGGCATGTCTGAGTCTTGGAGAAGACAGAGAAGGATTTGGATTGCATTTCACACTGGGATTACTGGGTGGTCAAGCCTGCATACCCACAGCTACCAAGCAGTACAATTGAATTCCTTTAATGTATTTTTTCTTTTTTTTTTTAATTTAGAAAAAGTTAGCAATCCCTTTTTTTTTTTTTTGATAATCTGTAAAGAAGGTTTTTGAAGTTTGTGAAATTAAAATAGAGAAATCTAAATAGCTAACTAGTGCTGTGAATCATCCACTGTGATCATGTGTTGATAAAAACGAGAGTCCCAAGGCCTTACATACTGAGTTAAAAGAGGAATCAGCCTGACGGCAGCATTTTACATCATCAGTTCAAAGGAAAATTCTCTATTTGCAAATATATTTTTTTTCTTCTTCTGGTCTTTTATGCTGTCTCTTTTTCTCTTGGGCTCCAGGAGATTTCCCTTTTGCCAGGACTGTGCTGCTTTTTATAAAAATTAGGGAAGGTGAATGGATGAAATCAATGGCTTTCATAAGCATGGACAGAGACGGGTTGAAAGAATATGAATTTACTTCTAGAGATGGGTTGTTTGGTAGCCTGGTGACGACATTAGAGATGGTGAAATGCAATGTCTATAGCATAAAATTGCTTAAGGGTACTGCTTAGTATGGTAGTGGGTTGACATTAGCTGGAGGCCAGATGCCCACCAAAGCCATTATATCATTCCCCTCCTCAGCTGGGCAAGAGAGAAAATGAAAGACTTACAGGTCAAGATAAGGACAGGGAGAGATCATTCAGCAATTAATGTCACAGGCAAAACAGGCTCAACAGGAAATAAAACGTATCTAATTTATTACCCAGTCAAAAGAGAGTAGGATGAGAACTACAACCAAATCTTAAAACACTGCCCCTCACCCCTCCCTTCTTCCCAGGCTCAACTTTATTCACAATTTCTCTATATCCTCCCCAAAAATGGCATGGGGAGACAATGAATGGGACTTAGGGTCAGTTCATCATGAGTTGTCTTGGCTGCTACTTCCTTCTTAGGGGGAGGACTCACACTCTTTCCCTGCTCCGGCATGGGGTGCCACCCACAGGACACAGTCCTCCACCAACTTCTCCAAAGTAAGTCCTTTCCCATGGGGCTTCAGGTCTTCATAAACTGCCCCAGTGTGGCTTCCATGAGGTGCAGACCTTCAGGAACAGACTGTTCCAGCATGGGTCCCTCACAGGGTTGCACAAAGTGTTCCAGCATGATTCTCTCCACAGGTTGCAGATGGAGAGCTCCTAGTTACCAAAACCTTGCCAAGCAAAATCAAAAAATTGGAATATGAATTTTCTTCTAGAGATGGATTGCTTGGCAGCCTGGAGATGACATTAGAGATGTTGAAATGCAATCTCTATAGCATAATAGTGCTTAAGGGTACGGAGAACTTAAATGTGCAGTGCAGAAGGTATAGCATTACTGTAGTAGAAATTGTGGAAGGGCATCAATGGAACCCCAGCTTGTGTCAGTGTCAGCGTGACAATTTACTGAAGAGGATTTGTGGTCCATCTGCCTCCTTACTTGATGAGGAGATGCAGAAAATGAAACTCGGACACGGAGATGGATTTTTAAAATGGAATTTTACAGATGTGTCATCATTTACCTTTAACATGGTGGTGACAAAAGCCACCTATTTGGAAATTTGTTTGAACCCATTCCTCAGTTTCCTACACCAGCCCATGAACAAGATGAGGACGTCTATGCAGTTTTTCTGCCTGTTCAGGTTTCATATTTCTCTTTTTTCCCAAATCTCTACTAGTTGGCTGCACAAGCACTTACTAAAGTTGATTCCTTCCAGTCTTAAATGCTGCATGTTGCCTGCAGACTGGACAACTTTTCATCCTGTTCCTGCTTCTTCTTAATTTAATGTCAGGCCACAAAGGGGCTGCTGGTGAGTGAGAACATTGAACAGAAGCTCCGCTCATGAGACACCATGTCAGCCTTGCCTGGAGGCATAAATTGCTTATCCAAAAGCCAATGAAGCAGTCAGACCAGCTGCAGAGTGTCTACTCATGATAAGGCAGGGACTGTGGTTAAATGCCCATGTTATGATGTCAGGACTTCACAAGGAAGGCCAGGTCCTGCATGTATGTACCTGTATTAAGTGTTGAGAAACGGAAGGATGACATTATATGAAACATCTCTCGGTTAGTGAGACTTTTAATCTCAGTGATTAAAATAAGCAAACAGAAACACCATCATTTCTTCATTTGGGCTTAAATTTGTAGGTGTACGTCATTCCCTCTCTTGCCACAAGGAACAGCCAGGCCGTGCATAGAATGCAAACAAAGGTCTGGATGCCTCCTCAACATCTGTCAGTCTGGGCCTCCTGGCTTTCTGCTTGGAGAAGTCACGAGCCAAGGGGTGACTTCTCTAACCTTACAGCTTTCCAATCCCTTCCGAACTTTTACAGAGGAATATAGCAATGGAGTGGCCAGCATTGACCTATGGAGTGTTGCAATGGCAGAGAAGCACTAACGGCAGGAGGAGACAGGAAACTCCAGCAGAGTGCTGGGCCCTGTGCTGCCAGGAAACAGAGGGGGATATTGGGAGTTAGGTACCAGTGTGGTCTGCTGCTGGGTGCAATATCAGCTTTTTTTGACAAGAGTCAAATCATTGACTTTGGCAGCTATGAAGTCATTGGAACTAATTTTCTTTTGCACTGAACATGTTGCATAGCTATTTACCCAGCAGTGAATGGGTGTTAAACCTTGATGCTGCATGTAAAGCCACTTGGCCCTCGCTCTACCCTGGTATACAGAATTACGCCTGATGTAAGGCAACAAAGAATTAAGCCTGCTGATTCTTTTTTAAATACAAGAATAATAACCTGTTCAAGGCACGCAATGACTCATGCTCAATGAAATCACTGGTGCTGGCTACCTAGTAATTTGGAGCTAAATTTGATTTTACACCTGCACTTAAGGAAATGCAGTAAAATTGCCAGTGATTAAGTGGAATCAAAAGGCACAATGAAAACCTTATCGTAAGCCTTCATCATCTTCTGTTTCCCTTGGTTTTGACTTGCTCCTTTGGAAAGAATAAAGTGATAGGCAGGGTTTGGTTTAGCATGAACGAGCAGCTAGAGTGGTTTCCCAAATCAGAGCATTGATGTCAGTCTTTCATTTGTTTACTTAGCAGGACATGGATAATGTCTTCACAACAATCAATACAGAGGTCATCTCTATTGGTTCTGTTTTACTTTCCATTACATCATTACGTTTTTGCACCACCAGTCTTTGAAGGAGGCAAACTTCTGTTTCACAATGTCTTTTTGTCTTACCTGTCTGAAGGGACGTGTGTTCCACTTTATAAATACATGTTGCAGTTGCTGATAGTGACACATTTAATAAAATTTAACCGTCTTCAGTCTTTTATTCTACCAAAATGTGGGGAGAGCTTTTGTTAAAAGATCTTACCTTTGTTAAAGGCAATTCATCCTGAGGTTCAGGGACAGTCCAGGTTTTGGGTTTGAACACTTTTATTAAAGATGCCTTGATCATATCAGGTTTTATTAGTCTTACTGAGTAGAGCTTCCTGAGTGAGTGCTAATGGCATTTTTCATCACATGCCAGTCAATGTCATCAAATGCAGCTCTGAAACTTCTTATGATCAAGAAGTCAGCTATTATTGCAGAGCTTGATTTTAACCCTTAGGACTTAAATTCAGACTGATGTAGTACTGCTCTTTCCCACATTGCTGCATACCGTATAACAGCTGTGTATCTCTTGTTGCCAGTTTCCGTTGTATTAGCATCATCTACACCTACTCCTGTATCATCACAGTATTTTTTCTATTCCCATTTTAGCAGAACTATTGAAAGAAAACCTGTTGCAAGAGAGAGCAATCCTTCTAGCCTAAACAACTGTATCATTTAATTTGTAACTCAGATTTCTGTGTGCTGACTGATGTTCAGAATCTGAAAGAATTTATTTAGATGATCTGGAATTTTGCAGCCTTCGTGTCTCATCAATGTTTTGTAATCTACTGCATTGGTGATACCACAGTTTGGCGTGTTGATGTTTTTTTTGGTGAGTTCTTGTACATACTGAGAGTGAAAAAAATCTCTTTGCATTCTCTCTTGCAGTGACCCTCTAAATCTGACCTCTATTGACATATTCCTGCTTATTGTCTCCCATTATATCTCTTGATCAGGATACTGGTGTTCCTCTTGTGCAGTCTCATTGTGATGTCTTCTTAATGTAAGTATATGTACTCCAATTAGTTGCTTCTTCATGCATCTTCATCTGCAACTGTCTACAGGTCATCACTTTGTTCCAAACCATTCATATCTTAAATGTTTCAATGGGGAGGAGAGGGGCATGACAGTGTATGTTTTCGTCTTGTTTTCTACTGTGATCATAGCTTTTGAGACTGGTTGGTTGTTTATGTACTGTTTTCATCACTGATTTTTGAGATCACACCACTTTGGAAAAAAGTTTATACCTGGGATTTTCTTCACCAGGATGCAAGCTGCAAGTAGTCCATCTTAGCAGGATTTGGGGATCTTTGACTCCAGAAGGGTGTTATCTGGGAAACTAAAAGTCTCAGTGTGCCTATTCAATTATATCTATGTTGTTTTGCTGTCAGAGAAGTCTGATATTAAGTGTTGCCACTTTCCTTTGTTAATACTATTAGATTGCTTGTTTGTGACTGAATCTTCCTGAGAGGTTTTGCAAGGATGTCTTTTCCATCACTGGACTGAAAATCTGATCGCTATAAGCTGCTGCTGAAGATATAGTTTGGAGCAGACCTCCTTCTTTAAAAGTATGGTTGGCTTAAAAGTCATCTTACTATTACCTCTTTCTTTATGTTTTACTTTTTAACTACATTCTTGTAGCAATGGGAGCTATTGGGAGTTCCGCTTGTAACACCTTTTTGTGAAACTAGTTTCAGTAGTGCTTTTTTGGTCTAAATAACACTCATCCTGAGAAAAAAAAATTGTAAGACTATTTTAGCAATTAATTCTGTGTCTTAGACCTCCTAATTTTAATTACAGTGTAGGATGTGATAAAGATTAAAGATCCATGTTCATTTTGTATATACTTATTGACTCTGCGAAGCATTCCTGGCTGTTGCTGCTATTCACATACATGTAACAGTGCACTGCTCACATGGAAGTGCAGAAAACACTTTGATGCACACAAGTCTATAGGCCCAGAGGGGATCCAATCAAGGGTACTGAGAGAGCTGTCTGAAGTGCTCACCAAGCCACTGTTCATCATTTATCAGTAGTTATGGCTTGCTGGGGAGGTCCCAATTGACTGGAGGATAGCCACAGTAATGCCCATCTACAAGAAGGGCTGGTAGGATGATCCAAGGAAACACAGACTTGTCAGTCTGACCTTGGTGCCTGGGAAGGATATGAAGTATCTTGAGTTCCATCCTGTGGCACATACATCTTAACCAGGCAGTCAGGCCCATCCAGTATGAATTTATGAAAGGCAGGTCCTACTTAACCAACCTGATCTCCTTCTGTGACAAGGTGACCTGATGAAGGAAAAGCTGTGGATGTTGTCTACCTGGAATTTATTAAAGCCTTTGAAACCATTTCCCACAGCATTCTTCTGAAGACACTGGCTACTCACAGCTTGGATAAGTGTACACTTCACTCGGTAAAATAATTGACTGGATGGCCGGTCATAAGTGATGCGTCTCAGGGCTCACTACTCGAGACAGTTCTGTTTAATATCTTTATCAACAATCTGGATAAGAGGATCAAGTGCACTCTCAGTAGGTTTGTAGATGATGCCAAGTAGAGCGAGAGTGTTGATCTGCTTGAGTGTAGGAAGGTCCTGCAGAGGGATCTGGACAGGCTGAAAGGGCTATCAGGCTCTGACTACCAACAATCTGCCCAGAGAGGTGGTTGAGTCACCATCCCTGGAGATATTTCAAATGTGTGTATACACAGTGCTTAGAGACATACTTAGTGGTTGAGCCAGCAGTGGTAGGTTAATGGTTGCACTTGATGATCTCAAAGGTCTTTTCATACCAAAACAGTTCTCGGATTCTATGATTCTATGAAAATCAGGGTGTAAAAAGATGTTTGGAAGAGGTGTCTCAGTTAAGTCCATGTAAGGTCCCAAAATTACTGAAGTACTGTGGGTTTAAATGAAAGCAAACTTTGATCCACAGTAGTGAATTACTACCTCTATGAATTTATTAGTTTTATAAGTTCAGCTTTGATGTAAGGGAGGAACAGCTGCTCAACTGCATGGCCAAGCCAGACCTAACTGTATGTGGGGCATCTACTGGCGTCATATCCTCCTCCTCCTAGTATATTTACCTTGAATTTCTTTAATTTTGCTATGCTCAAATGGACATGCCCAAGGTTTTGAAGGCATATGTATTTCTGTATAGAAGTCCTACAGAACTTGATAGGACCTCAGGTTTGCCTCTGACAGTTATCTCATGTAGAGAGCTTTCATCCTCCCATTTACAGCTTCTCTACCTACCTTCTCCTTGCACTCCTTTTGCACCTTGATTTAGGAAGAGATAGCACAAACATAGCATCATGCCCCCTGTGGTGCTTTTAAATTTATGCCTCTGTGATAAATTGCAATTGCTAGAGGGAATGATTAGGGGTTAGAACAGATCTTCTGAAGATACTCCTGCAGTCAGGAGTGGGATAAAGAAATGCTATCCCCTCTTTCTGTTAGCTGGGAAGAAGAAATAGAGGCACTACTGAATGAAATTGAATTTGTGAAATGATGAGGTGATAATAATGATGGCCTGGCAGTACCTGTCACAGTGAAACATCTCTTCATGATAACTGAGCAGCAGTGACACATCGACAAATGTGATGTAATAATAGGAAGTTTTGATGTAATTATATAGTAATGGCATCTTTGCCCATCAGAATAGTCACTCCCCCAGCAGTTATAGTAAGCTTAAAAAATCCCGCAGAACATTTGCATTTGGAAAGTTGACCAAATCAATCAACATATGTATAATAGCTATACCCTTACTATAAACATGAACTAGTTTCAGTTCTAAGCAGAAAACTGTGCATGTAACAGTCTCAATATACTCAAAACCTATCGACATCGGTTGCAGTAAGTTTATTGCAGGAATTTGCCAATGGAGCTCAGCGGGGCAATGTAAATGAGTAATGTTGCCATTACAATATTCATTCCTGTATAGATTCTAATTTCTACATGAGTTCTCTTTGTGTCTAAGTGGAAGTCTACCTCCAAGTATTTTGTCAATGTAAAATCTACAGTATCTACAATAACAACCGCTTAGTGGATTGCACGTCAAGTATGATTGGAGACAATTAATTTCTTCTGACCACTAGAACATAAAAATTTACAAGTCAGAACTGTTGTGCCCTATTTCCTTCAATCTGTCTATGCACTTTGATACCATTTCTTAAAATGTATCAGCAAATGTAAGGCTGTTTCTATGGTGCCAAAAGAGTTTTATAGTGAAAATCTATATGAAGAATAAAATTCGAGCACCAAACAGTGAAATATAAAAAGTTACCAAGGTGATGAATATTTTTTGCAGCCTATGCAGTCTATTCAATAAATGGTTAGGATTAACTCAGTGATTCTGCCTCCACTTTCTTGTCCTGCCTTGAAGCCTATGCTAAGAGCGTACTTACACCAGCTCAAAACTGAGCACATTAAACATGTGTGGGTCAGCAGTCCCACCCATCTAAATCATATGTACTCGTTGCTAGTTTGTTGACTGCTTTGGGAATCAAAGTAGAGCATGAGTAATTGTAGCAAAGCTTGATGCTGAATGGTGAGTCCTTTCAAACCTCTGGGGAGAAAATAGCAGGAAATATATGTTTCAAAGACAGAGAAAGCAAAACAGTAGCTTTCAGTTCCCTAAAGTGAAGTGCTTGCTCCAAGAGTAGAAGCCTGGGGTTCATGACTCCAATGCTGAGTTTAAATTAAGCCTAAGTAACATGAGCTCATGGGAGTCATTAATCACTCTTTTCTTTCCCCCACTTTAGAACCACAGAATATTTTGAAAATAAAATAAAAAATTATATGCAGCAGGATAATGAATTATATTGGGATTGCATGGCAATTAAAGAACCACAAATACAATTTTGCATTGCGACGATGTTTAATGAACTGTGAAAGACCAGGGAAGTATAGACAGATATCTGAAAGGAGAGAATCTTTTTGGGGCATATTAGTAAAGAAGGAACATAGGAAAGTGAACTCAAGTGAAAAGAGGAAAGTGTCTTGGTGAGAATGATTGCTGAGGAAGTTATTTTTTTGAATAATCTTATTGTGTTGGTCATCATGTTTGTCATAGTTTGGGACAATTTTGAAGTCACTGTGACCACAGGTCATCCTCAGTAGATCTGCCAAGGTTGCCACATGCATCCCACTGTTAACTCACAAGGGTTTCCTGAGTTTTCTCCTAACTTTTCTTTAACCTCTTGCTTGTTTTTGAGTTTTCCTTTTTGTAAGAATTGTTGATTTTCTGTCTCAAGAAAAAATAGACAGTCACTAGCTGGGTTCCTTTTCATTATAATTTATGTGATCTGAGTTTACACTGGGCGTAATCACTAATGAATATTCATGTAATCTAGTATCTTTGAGGAATTGTTATCCTGTTTAATCATGCTTTAAAGCTTGTGATCCTCTTTCCTGTCAATAATGCTTCTTAGCATATTTCCTGTTGCGGAGAGATTGAGCCACTCAAAGATGCTGAGCTTATTTGGTGATATGGGACACCATGCAGAAATGGGATATGTTTTCATCTCCTTTGAGAACTGAGGCCAACAAGATGCCTGGCATTGTCTCTGGGAAGCTGATAAGATCAAATACTCCCTGATGCTGGAAAAGGAAAATAAGTAGCATACCGTGCTTTTTCTCTACCATTAGAGGACAAGGCTCATTAGCTTTTCAAGGGGATGTCACCTTCAGCAGCCACTTTCCTTGTCACTGAAGTCACTCCCCAAAAGCAGGAGTCTGGCCATTCTCCAATTTCAAGAATTAATCTTTTGTGTTGGGGGAATTAAACAAGCAGTACTGAAAGAGCTTCCACCAAATGATGTCTCGCTCAGCCTGGTTGTGCTGAATGCACAAAAGAGCCTCTGTGCCCCTTACCTCCAATTGCTCTCCAAGCGGTAATGAAACTAATTGCAGTCTCTGGCTGCAGCCCCTGAAGTTCCTCTGTCTCTGTGTGCACACACACTGGCATTAACACATGCAAAACAGACCTGGGCTTCAAATTTCCATTTTACAGACCTGAATGCAGTGGCTAAATATCTGTGCTGTCTAGCACTGTCAACTGTTGCACTCACTGGACAAAACGTGTTCTACAGGAAAGTTGTTGGAGCTAAAACAGAAATAAACACACTACCCTAAAGATTTTCAGTGTTTCTTCAAGTTTTCAGAAATAATATTTTTTCTTGTGCTTTTAGGTAGTCTTTCTGATTCTTTTCTGTTGTCTTCTTAGGGGGCTCAGGACTGTAAAATTACTCTTATACTGACAAATATAGATTGCTTGAAGACACTTGTTTTGTAGCTCCCTGGGAATATTGCAAGTGTAGGTACAGAAACACAGTTCCGACTTTACGTAACTGATCTCTACAACTCAATATCCTGAGGAACAAACTTTTCTAATGCTACCTGAGTTGTGTTGTCATGGTACCCTTGTTGAGTTTCTGTTCTTGAGGGCTCAATGTTTACATGCACCTTTATCACAGCACCTGGGCTGTTATGTGATATACTCCTGGTGAGTACCAGTAACTGTTGAGGTTAAACACCAGCTGGTAACTGAGCACCATGCAGACGCTTGCTTACCCCTACCTCTTAAGGGGATGGGGAGGGGAATGGAAAAAAACCCTCATGGGTTTAGATAGGTGGTTTACAATAAAACATAATCATAATAGCATTATTATTATCACTATCATTATTATTATTAACTTCAACATCAATCAAAATTAATATAAAACAAGTGATGCACAAATGTGGAAATAAAAATCAACCCAATGCCCATTCTGTTTCTAAGCAGCAAATCTCCATCCCAGAAAGCTTCCCCAGTTATATCCAAGCATGACGTTATATGGTTGGGAGCATCCCTTTGGCCTGTCTGGGTCAGCTGTCCTGGCTGTGCTCTCCCAGCTTCTTGTGCACCTGGCATGAGAAGCTGAAAAGTCCTTGACATGTGTAGACATTAAAACTACCTGGTGACAACTAAAACATCAGTGTGTTATTAACACTATTCTCATGCTAAATCCAAAACACAGCACTGTACCAGCTGCTAGAAAGAAAATTAAGTCTATCTCCGCCAAAAAACACGACAATAACTTTTGGGGGAAAGCAGCTGTCAATGACAGCTGTGCACAAATATATATTACAGGAGTATTTATTAAAACTGATAAAATAGGGCAGCAGAAAGTTGCCATTTGTGACTGTCGATTAGGTTTAAATCAGTCAGTGTTTTGTGTAGATGTTTAATCAATGACCATTTGGAGATGAATAAGACCGGTTCATCTATTGCCCAGGCTTTGTACAATGTCCTGACGTGGGGTATTCTTTCAGAGCACAGGAACATTAGTGGGGTGATGTGGGAGAGCATGGCAGCGCTGCAGGGACTGTGACAGGAGGGGGCATGTATGTCTAGCTCCAGCCTTCCTTTGGGTACATTCGATTTCTCTGGTAAACAAAATAGAAATTTCCTATTCTTGTGCTTCTGTTATTTTGAGCTTTTCTTGGTTGAAACTGGAGTTTTTATTGTGCCATAAATAGACTCTCTATAATGACTTTTCTTTTAGAACCCTTAAAGGAGCTACAGTAATTTGGTTTTTTCTCTTGAAAAAAACTTCATGCTTTACTAAATTTGAAAAAAAAAAAAAATTTAAAATATTTTTAAGAATCACTATTTTTGAGGGTTAAGGAAAATTTATTGCCTTCACAATAAACACTTATATGTATGCATCTGTGATTTATTTTTTAGGATTATTTTTGCTTCATAGATGTCTTTTTAAAGGATCTACAAAGGCTAATCACTATGATGTATGCTGAATGTTTACCAGACCAACTTGATTTTTTCTTCGTCTCCGTTATAAACCGACCTATCTTAGTCCTCTGAAAATTATAAGGCTCGATTTTGCTGTGTGCTCTTTGTATCTACATGTGTTTTGATAGATTGATTTTATTGTAATTGTAATGAGAATTTGTAACAATAACATTTTTTGATTTGGCTTTAAATCTAAATGTAGCTTCATGGTATGGGAATTGGGAGAGAATACCAATCAGCAGCATGTACTTCTGTTCATAGAGTAAGTCTGGGCTGAACATTGCTGATCTTCAGTTCTGCTTGGCAGATAATCAAACAAATCATAAGAACAACTTTCCGCTTTGCAGTGTGATATGTAGAAAGGGAGAAGAAATTATTACTTCATCTCTAATTGTTTTATCCAGTTATAGAATAAAATTAGATTCCCCACTGTAATGTTATAAAAATACAAAAAACCAAGGAGTAGTTTCCATTCCCAGCTCTTCACTCAACTTTTTCTATTCAGCCATTAAGCTCTCAAGAAGATGTCTGAGTAAGCCTGTCTCAGAGTCACTTAGTAGCCACAAATGTACCTCAGTTTCCAAATGAACTAGAAGAAGAGTAGTTTTAAATGTAAGAACATGCTTCTCTGGAGTAAAAGATTGGCATTCAAGTCTATTGAAAGATGCTCTGGCTGTCTTTATGTCATGTGCAATGCTCATCACTTTGTTACTGAAGTGTACAAAGAATTGAGACTTGGGTGCTGACCAGACAAAAAAAGAAGTGTTGCTATCAGTTCCATTTCAAAAACATTTTGCTTGGTGCAAAATCTGTAGAATTGGTGTTGCCAAATATTGATCTCTTTTCCTGCTGTATTTCCAAGAGATTCATGCTTTCTTCTAATGCACTTAATCTTTTTTTAAGCATATGTAGTATATGAAACAAATTTTAAATGAATGCTGGGACTTTTTTCCTTCTTCCCCTCTGCAGTAATTGAATGAGAAAGTGAATAATTAGTTGAACCTATCACAAGACACAGCCAGGAGTTTCCTGAATCCCTACTCTGTTGTCAGACACTTGCTTGGGATGTAATATAATTTCTCTGCTTACAGTGGAAAGGTGTACTTGCTAATTTCTCAGGAGTATAACACAGCTAATGTTAGCAGAGGACTGGGAAGATATACCCTGTTATGCTAAAGCATGTATCCTATGATCACATTCATTAGGTCCTTTTCTAGATTCTGGGTTTCATAATCATTCTTGAGTCACTTGACTCATTTCTTGCCATTATCTCACTTGACCAGACATTGTTTTTTTCTATCAAGCTTGGGGCTCCACGTTTCTTCTTCTTGATGTGTCCTGACCGAGTTCTTCCTTCTAAATAGCTAGGGAGATGACACTTACGTTCTCCTTCTGACCTAGTATTTGCTTTTGCTTGCTTGCCCCTTTCCTTGCTTGCCCCAGGGGAACACTGCTCTCATTCCGCCAAAGACTTGGAGTCCCTCATCTCCACAGCTAGTCATCATTGTCTATGAGTCATTTCTGGACTGTCCTTCCTTCCAACCGTTTATCTGATCTTTCTCCTCATTCTTATGAAACCAATTCCCAAGCAAGTTCTTTCCTTTATTTTAACGGACCAGTATCCCTTCACACATGCAACCCTTCCATGATGGTTTATATTCTGCCATGGTCATGAATTTTTAATTTTGTTTTTTTCTCTATTACAAGCTGTGATATCTTACAGATAAGATTGCCTCCAGGGTTATTAAAAATCTTCAGGGTAAATTACAAATTACCTGTGTGACCTGTTCTAGGGAAGCTGCTTTGGCAGGGGGATTGGGCTCGATAATCTCTTGAGGTTCCTTCCAACCCCGACAATTCTGTTAATCTGTAATCTGTAATACCAATAACCTTTGACCACACTCTTTTGACTTCACTGGCCTCTCACAATATACCAGAACAAAAAGTAGATCTGCACAATGTTAAATGCAGTTCATCTGTTGAAATGTGCTTTTCTTCATAGACTGAATTAATAGATGATTCTTTCTCTGTTACAGAAGCATATACACTCATTATCATCTAAAAGACAAATCTGGACAATAAAATACTTGTGAAAATCCTAGAAAGGCAAGTTACTTGAAACACATATTTTTCTCTCTTCTCAGCATGGGCTCACAGATACACAGATGGTCTACAGAGGGACTGTGGGTTTGATCCTTCCTAGAAGCATTAGACTCATTGTGCACACGATGCTCAATGCATGCATATCTGCTGCTGTCAAAAGACTCCCCAAAAGAAATACGGTACTTTCACTGGGTACAGGGGTGACACTCAGTAGCCCATGGTATACCCTATGGATACATGTCTACCAGGATTTTTTACATGCAAGTAGCAATTTGGTTTTGCAACACACTTTGCAACTAGGTGCCCAACTATTCATGTGTACATACCAATGTCTGATTTTCAACAGCATAATGGGTAGGCATGCATGTGGAGCTATACTGTGGCCACGGTGAAAGATAAAGGAAGCAAATAGTGCAGATGAGAAGGGTAGAACAAATTCTTAGTAGCTTCTTTCCCAGAAGGGTTCTGTAAATAATCTCTCTCTCATAAATGCTCCAGTAGCAACTGAATTAGAAAAAGTAAAGATCTCCTCCAGAGAAGAAAGGCCTATTAAGGGATATCCAGAGGGTCAAGGTGGATGTCCATGTATCCTTGTCTTAGGAATTGTGCATATGGAAAGGAAAATGTGTTTTAGCAAGTATCTTCTGACCTTACTCTTCAAATGGCTGATTTTTTAAATGTTTTTCTTGTATTTTCTATTCAAAAACAGCCTATTAAAAATTACACATTATTTTAGGCCAATTTTTAGATACAAGGGTAATGGCAGGAAGAGATTTTCACCCTTCACCCAAAATTTAACACTGCAATAACTCTAGCTGTTCCCTTAGTTGAAATAAAAATTAAGAAAACCCTGCCCTGCTGTTTTCACCGTGGTAATAGTATAAGGTTTTTCTTTAAATGACTGTGCAGAATGCTGTCCAATTTATTGGGTCACTTACCATATCATAAATTCAGGTGGCAGAACTACATGGAAAAGGAAAGGTATGCACTCTTAAAAGCATTCATTGAACACTTTGGAAACATGGTTCTTAGTGCTCACTTAACACTTGTTTTGTTTTGCACAAGCTGCTCAGCAAAGACAGGCTGCCTGCTGCTGTTGCCGGTGTAGAGCCCCTTTTCCTGCATGGATCCTGGTGGTCTCGGACAGAGGCAGGGTGGCAGCCTGCTAACATGGTGGCATCTACCTGGACATGTGAGGCTTAGATGTAATCACTTTCGTGGGAATGACCCTGTGCAAGGAAAGGGGAACTGGAACACTGTGGTGTCTGGAACATTCCTGTATCTGTTGCCTGATTACCCTGGGTGGTAAGGAGAGCAATAGAAAACAGATTAGCCTATTTTATCAGACTCAATCCTTTTATTGATTGCTTTTAAGGGATGCTTTTCACTGCACAATTAGCCTGAATGTTGGATGTAAATCCTTTTTTTAAATATCTTTAAGCCCAACTTAGCTGGAAAGCACACATTCGCTGTGAACGTGCAGGCCAGAGCAGTCTGCAGTCCATGCAGATCTGCTGATGCTGCTGATGCATTGACAAAATCTCCTGTGACCGATGTGCTGCTGTAGAAATGCCTTGCCTCCCAGCACAAAAAAGTATCTTGAACAAATATGGGCCAGGAAAGCAGTGTGGCTTTGCTGTGGGAATTCTACTGTTGGACTAATAGAGTAGTCAAGATACATATTGTTAGCAACCCACAAAACACTTTGAACATGAGACTGGATTGCTGACCCTTAAAAATCCTCAGCAAGTGCCAGGACACATCTCTTTCATTCTGCTCTGTAAGGAGAAGCAAAATCTCTATATGAAGGGGAATAAGGAGGCTTGAAGCCTCTGTAAGTTATGTGTCAAGAATGGAACAAGCTCTTGCTCACCCCGGCAGCTGGCATACAGGGTCTGTACCACATTCCCTGTTACTGTCTTCCAAGCTGGGATGGGAATTAGGCAGACAGGCCACACTGGGCTGGTTTGAATATTGGGAAGTTACCAACCTCACCACCTCCATCAGGCTATAGTGTCAACACATTGACCCAACATGGTTCAACAAACTGAGTCAGAGCTACCATAACGGGGTAAGAGGCAGATAAAGAAGGAGCTTGTATCCTTGTTACCTCCTTCTCCCTATGGTCTTTGCTGGACCTGACATCAGACCAGAATTACCAGAGGATGCCCCAGTGCTTAGCTGGACACAACATTTTATGTTGCACCTTGTTTGTGGAGAAAGCATTTAAATAGTTGCTATATAGTCACTTCTGGTTAAACCTTAGAAAACATTAACCTTATTAATATTTAATAGGTATATGCAAATTTTAGTCAGCCAATTAGTTTTCTCTGCAGCTTCAGCAGATTCCCAAGAGACTGATGCTTAAGTACCTTAATTTGTCTTTCTGACGAAGGTGAAAGTGTTAAAAGGAGCTTTAATTTGTTGTTTAGTTGTCTCTTCAGGTTTTTTAGGAATCGCTTGAAAGATGATCAGATGAAATGTGTTTACTTGCCTTTCATTTCCTGCAAAAGGCAATGGAAATGTTGATACTGAAGCAAAGATAAAGCTTGCTAGTGTAAGTAGGTGGTCTGACTTTATTGGCATACTTACGCCCACATAGACAAGGCATTTTGCTCTTTCCGTAACTTCGAATTAGCTGCAGTCTGTATTAATACATTGTCTTATTGTATGTAACTGCCTCCTACCTAGTTCCAGAAGTCAGCTTCTTTCTAATAACCAATGCAATTTTTTATTTTAGCTCATAAGTTAGGCTTTTGCTCATTTGATGTTCAAGATTGTGATGGGCATTTTCTCCCTCATCAGCTTTGCAGCAGAGATAAAGCACGATAGTGAAGGACAAAGTGTGTACCAAAATAATCAAGTAAAGATAAAATTTTGCAGATTTGATCCTGAAATTGGATAGATGATGTAAGAAGTCAACGACCCCAGGAAGGTGTCTGTTTTTAAGTACTTCTTCCCTTTAATGTAAAGGGTATTTGACACACATGGCACACTTAGATGTCTCAGTTTGCTGATGGTTTCTCAGATATCTGACACAGTGAGAAAATTGGCAACGCTTTTTTTTCAATACTTCATTGCCATTAACACCTCAGAGCTGGCCGGACTCAGTATGTAATGTGGTTAAAGCACTGTTGAATACTGCTGAGAGCAGGGAAAGTTAGTATCTGTTCTAGCCAAACACGTTGAGCTTACAGCTCATATAGTCATTACCAAGCTCTAGCAGTTCTTTGAGGACTTGATGTTAAACCACCTTTCTAATGAGCCTCATCCTCATTAAGGTACCCCTGTTCTTACCTTTATTTTCTTGCCTCCTGAATTTCACTCTTCCTCTGCTGAGCCCCTATCAACTGATCACAGAACTGACACATTTCAGAACTACCATATTCTCCTGCATTTGTTTTTAAGGGCAGTAAACATGTTGGTTAAGCAGGTAACACCTTTATTTGTTCAGTTGTTTGGTTTTTAACTGTTTCAAAACTGTTTTAAAGCACTGCCAGGTAAGGTGCAGAGATTTACTTACAGATTCGATGCATTGTCTTCATGTATCACTTATAATTGTTCAAAAAGTCCTAGTAAAATGTCTCACTGTGGAAAGGTTACATGACCTCTCTGCTGAAGAAAGGCAGATCAGCTCCCAGGTACGGCCAGTCTGTACAGTACAGAAGGAAGAACCATCACTGACATACCTTGTTTCATAGGAATAAGTAAATTAATATCAGTACTGAGATAAAAATAATTAATTTTTAAATGCTAATAATACATTTCAGAGCATTTTTTTTATATTCCAAGTCATTATCAAGCTAGTAGTTTATGCCCTGTTCTCAGCGGTAATTTCTTCCTTGTCGAAGGCATGAAGTAACTTTTTAGGGTTATACTTGGACTTGCTCGATATATTGTCAGTCCCAGTTCAAATTCAACCTGACATCCCAAATGCAATGAGGTTAGTGGTTTCATCGTAGCCTCAAGTGCACAGTAATATGCTGAATAAACTTGCACATATACTTCTGCTAAATTTGGACTGTAAGGGGGCCCTAGCACTGAGTTACTATGGAAACAGAATCCTTCTTTTCTTTAGAAAGAAATTCCCCCTAGGTTTAGGAGTGTGAAAAAAATCCCAATATTAGAGCTCTGTGATGTTTCCCTGCATTATCCTTTTGTGCCCACACTTTCTTAATAAGAGTTTAAAGATGACTTTTTTGACTTGTCCACTTAATATTCAATTTGATCCCTGAGTTTTCATGCTATTTTATCTGTGAGGAAAAAAGCAATGCTCTTCCCCCAAGGGTGTTTGGGTAACTTTATATATAAGTGCTGATGATTTATAAAGGGCTGTGCACAGTCACAGTGCTCAACAGAACACAGGCAGTGTTTGCTCTTTGGTAGATGATGTAGACATAGGAGGAATCTCTTTCTTGCAGGGTATCACATGAAGATAAAGGCTGATATCCTAGCTCTGCTCATCACATTTGCCATTTCACCAGGTTCTCAGGCTGAAAGATTATCTGCCAGAACCCCAATAAAAGATTTACGAGGTGGAAAACAGGAGTGCTTGGACAGGATGACAGTGAATGTCTTACAGAAACTGGACAGAGACTTGGACAGGACAGTACTTTTTCCTGAGACTACATTTACAAGAAATATTGTTTGAGAAGCAAGTTCAGGAGGGACTGTTAGAAATTTGCATAGCAAGAGAGCTAAATTAAGCATGAATGAAAGGTGCCATGGTACAGAGACGTAAAAGGAAGGAAAGCGGGATGTGTGTAGAGGAAGAAATTGTGAAAAAGCACATAGCATGAGACCACAGTTGAGAGGACTTGAGAAGACAGGGGAATTAGCAGTCTCTTGAAGCAACTTGAAACTTGCTTTAATGTGAGGAATAACAACACAAGGAAGTATAATTCTTTTTGGAAATGCATAGCACATCTATGGATAGAACTGAGCAGGTGAGGAACACTGCTTGTGTGCTTGATAATAATTACAAAAAAAGTGAGATTTTACAATTTAATCACAAGCTGAAATAGCTAGTCCTTTTTAAGCCATTAGAAGGTTAAGCATAAATTTGTCTCTATGTTCAAGAATAAATCCATTTAATTTTTTTTTCATGGTCTTTCAAGTTTATCTCCTCTCCTGTAAAGATCACTGAAGGGACACACATTTTTAAAAAACTGTTTTGTTTAGGTAGTGAAAAAATGCTGATTCAAACTCTCCTTATATAGTCCAACCAATCTTCAACAACAATTTGCTACCCTTGTCTTGAAAAGCCAGGTTTGTAAGGTTATACAAAGTAAAAGGAAATGAGATAATTATAGACTCACACCCCATGAACAATTTCCATTCATTCCAGTAAATACAAAGCAAATTATGTAAGTGATATGTAGCACAGAGAAGCAGTGCATCCTTGAAAAAACATTAGCACACATACTTTTTAATGCAGAGAGCCCAGACAGTCTTCCGTTTCCATATGATATGGGACCGTAGAGGCTATGGCCAGGTTCTGTGCGCTGCTGAGGGCATCTGCAATCCCCAGAGGTGTCTGGTGGAGCATTGTCCTTGCAGAGCGCTTGAGCCTGGGGCACAGAAGGCTCTACTTCCAGCCATTGCAGATGCCAGGTGAATAGACACCTGGTTGCAACAGGTCTGCTATGAGGCATGAGAGAAGAACCATATGTTAGAGCAAGGTCTTCTTCTCTTGTTCCTCCTCTAGCACATTATGAAATACCAGTATTGAGTAGAACAATAAGCCCTGCTAACTCCTTAATGCTTGTCCCAGGATGAATTCCTAGGCACAACTGTACACACGAGTGTCCTTTATGTCATGGGGAAACATCAGGCATTGGAGGATGGGAATTAAAGCCTTATACAGAGAATTTTAATTACTAAAAGAAATACTCTGTCCAGCTGAGGCATCAGTCCTTACCTTTTTCTGGGGATTATTGCAGCCTCTCCCAGGTTTGGCACAGAAACATATTGCGCAACTCTCCTCTTCCACTCTGCCCCAGAACTTGTTGCACAGTTGAATCAATCAAGTAGAGACATTTGGAAAGATTTTCAAAAGTGTAACTGATACGTAGGTGTTGGTTTGTCAGTTACTAATGCTAGCGAAAGACACCTTCTTCTTGTTTGTGCTGTTGGTTTTATAACAGCAACAAGGTCTAGGAGTTTGCAGTCTTTCTGACTCCACTTTAAAAATAATTTCAAACATTATTTGGAGAGAATAAAACTACAAAGTGACATGTAGACAGTTACTGTTCCCTGGCAGTATCTCTATCACTCCTCTTCTCTTACTGATCAAAGGCAGAGAAGTCTGCATTAGGAAGTACAGTAAGCCTGGAGAAAATGATAGATTTAGAAAATCTAATTATTGTAAAAAATGAAGGTTGTTGTACTTAAATGATACACTAAAGATAATATTCTCTTGTCTATGGCAGCTCTCACAGTTATTTTGGAAAAAGAGCACAAATATGTTACGAGTTTCCATGTTGACAATTTATCAGACAATTGAAAGGGAATACAAGCTTTAAGAAACTGATTATGCCTCTTTTGAATTTGCCATTCTTGGATGTACTAGCTGACTCCTCCTGATAAAGGTTTTATTAACCAGAAGCTGAGAAAACATTGCAGTCATAGATTTGTGGGTGGCTTTTTTAGCACTGACACTACTGTGGCTGTTTGAAATACCATGTATGCTAAATTGACTTTTCAAATTAATTTCAGGGATGTTAACTTCCAATATGTGCATAATTTAATTTTGATTCAAGAGAGTATTGATGTCACCAGGAAGTATCTAACAGAAGGTTTATAGCACAGTTCTTTTGGGCTGTGTGAAGCTCATCGATATCGTTAGAGGGAACTAGTTCAACACTCACACATTTCAATACTTAGTAATTTGCAGAACTTCCAGTGACACTCTTGCATTAGTAGTAATCCAAGTACTTTGTCCCCTGTGACTCCTGTCTTATACATTCTGAGAAAATTTTTGGTCTGTTGAAAAATCAGGGCTTAGTCTAAGGAGATTTTGTGGGACAGAAAAGCTTATCAAAGGGTACAGATACACTGCCAAGCAAGAGCAGTACGTTAATACTCCCCCTCTACTCTGCCCTAGTGAGGTTCCCATTCCTCGATACTCTGCCCTGGTAAGGCCACATCTGGAATATTGTGTCCAGTTCTGGGGTCCCCAGTTCAAGACAGACAGGGAACTACTAGAGAGAGTCCAGAGGACAGCTACTGGGATGATAGAGGGACTGGCCTCAGATGAGGAAAGGCTAAAAGAGCTGGGGCTCTTTAGTCTGGAGAAGACTGAGAGGGGATCTGAATAATTCTTATGAATATCTGCTGGGTGGATGTCAAGAGGGTGGGACCAGACTCTTCTCAGTGGTGCCCAGTGAGAGGACAAGGGGCAACCGACAGAAACGGGAACACAGGAAGTTCTCTCTTAACACGAGAAAAAACTTCTGCCCTTTGAGGGTGGCAGAGCCCTGGGACAGGCTGACCAGAGAGGCTGTGGAGTCTCCTTCTCTGGAGATATTCAAGACCCACCTGGACACTGTCCTGTGCAGCCTGCTTGAGGTGATCCTACTCTGTCAGGTGGTTGGATTAGATGATCTCCAGAGGTCTCTGCCAATCTCTACCCTTCTCTGACTTTGTGATTCTGTGATAAAAAATACTGCCAGGCAGAAGTCACTCAGAAGTAGGCTAAGATCTTAATTCAGAATCCATTTCTATGTTTCCTATTGAATATTTTCTACCAGGTGCTAGAACAGCAATGTTATGTCAACAAGATACACCTCTGTGTACAGTCAGTTGTTGAGCTCGGCAACTAAGCAAAAGTGACTGTCCCTGTAAAAATGGTTCAAGTGACAGCACATAGAGCAGTCAGTGATCATAGAACAACTGGCCAGGCTCCATGAAGATCTGTAAGAACAGGAGTTGGACTCAATGATCCTTATGGGTCCCTTCCAACTTAGGATGTTCTATGACTCTATGATTCTATGATTTCTGACTTCCTTGGAGCCAGATAGTGAGTAATGTGCTTGCGGTCACAGAAGGTCTGTGCCAAAGGAGAATATGAACCCAATGCCTGAGGATTATTTGGATTAATTCTTGAACCCAGTCCAGTGCCTTCACCACCTAATCATTCTTTTTGTTTACACTAAGTATGGTTTACATGTTTTCTGTTTATTTGGCAGTTCTTGTTACACTGTAAATATCAAGCTTCAGACTAGGCATCCTGAGATCAAGTGTAACATGCTTTTAAACCTTCAGTGTAGTGAGATAATTGGTAATATGTCACAACATGGGTCTAATGCCCCATTGCATTGTGCCAGCTGCACAAGCACATCTGGAAGTACTGGAAAAGTTTGGACTTCCTCAGAAACTGGCAGTAGGGAGGTGTCAGAGTCCAGGGAAAGGGTCAAGCTCTTACTCTAAACATTTGTGGCCTGCTGTTGCTTTATTCTTTAGCTAATTCAGTTCCACACTGAAGGGGCCTGAAAAAACCTCCAAAACAGATCTAGAGACTATTCCTGAATTTCTCAGCTCTGGTTCTTCTCTTGTTTTTCTCCTGTGGTGCTTAAGCCGAGTTGTCATTCAGTGCTTTGCTACTCATATTGCCATAGCACCCAGGGAGCCCGACATATGAGTCAGAAGAACACAGTACAACCACAGATCAGAAGACTGTCTCAGTTCCAAAGATCTTACAATCGAGGTGAAAAGCCTGGGAAAAACAAAAGGAGACTAGCAGCTAGATGGGGAACCAAAGGAAACAAGAAGCTGACGCTGGCGAGGTGGTAAAGCCAACATACCAGCACACAAACCTGGGATTTGGGAGGGAGAGGGGGGGAGGGGGTTTGATACATAGTGGGGGGAGAAAATAGTTTTAGAGGTTTTTACAGAGAAAAGTGCATTAGTTCACAGGTGTTAAGGAACTCCTCCGAGCATGAGAAGAGGCACAAGAGGGTTATCTGAATGTTTACCATTGGCCACTCAGAAGGAGAATCTCCCTCTATTACTGAATTGGAGATAATGACTGAAGACAGCATGCAGAGAGCGTTGACAGTGAAGACAAGCCTACATTAGATGCAGCAGGGAAGTGAAAGCCCGTGCTGGGAGCGCAGGGAGGAGGTTGATATGGTCAAAGTGATGAGCCTGAAAAATGATGTTATGACAGCATCTAGAATGGATCCAAGAAGACCATTATAGGATCTGTCCTGGCCAAAAAGACAATAGAATTTAAAGAGATTATGAATTTAGGAAAATTATTATCAGTATTGATAGCCTGCACAGACTTCACCTTTGAGGCACTACTCACAGGGAGTTTAACAAGACCAGGGCAGGGAAGGAAAAGAGATTTAAGAGACAATGCAGTTCTAAGTCACTCCAAAAATCAGTAGCATATTCAAGAGCAGGATTCAGGGCTGCTGAATTCCAGCACAGACCTCTGCTTGCTGGATTATCCATTGCTCGGGAAACAGCTTATTTTTGTAGCTTCGTGAACTTAGTGTGAACTTTGCATGTTTTTACAATACCATAATTTTCAGAGCTCCAGACTGAGAGCAGATGAGTCACATTGTTTAGGCAGAGAAGGATGTGCTACAGAGCCACTTCTGTAGCACAGAAAATCTCCTTTCCCTGAGGACAAAATCCTCTCTCCTCCCACAAAGCAGCTAGCACGTTTCAGAAATCCACATCAACTGGCAAATACATCGCTTATTTTGGCATTTAATTTCAGCATGACTGCTTAAAGATAATACAAAGCATTAAAGCTGTCAATATTTCTGAGTGACAAAGACAGAACTGAAACTGTTACTCTCTTTTTCCCTTTCAAGTGACAAACATAATTTGTATTGTGTGTTCAGGATACCTTACTGCACTGCACCGACAAACCTTTCCAGTTTGCTTTAGCCATATGCCCATGCAGGCACATGCGGTGCCTCTAAATGTGTTTGTGCAGCACCAGGCACCAGGAGGTCCTAATACTCAAACAAGATCTTCTACACTTATTATTTTGAGTGATATTTTAAAAAGTAATAGGAGAGGATGACATATTTAACAACCCCTTCAAGCTGCAGTACGGCACAGTGACTCAAGCTGGTGCATTCCTTTCATCTGTTTCGGTTGCTTCTTTACAGCATCCTCCTCTTAAAGAGGAGCAGGAGCGTTCCAACGAATCCAGCTCTGAAAAGTTAGTTTGTCTTTTCATGAGCAGGGGGAGGTCAGGCTCAAGAGCAGAGCTGGTGGTTGTGTGTGCAATTTCACTTCATCCTTTATCTCTGGTCAGCTTCTACTCTCCATGGCATGCACTGCCCACACCTTCCCGCTGACACACACGGTTTGAAGTAGCAGCTAGAACAGATCTGTCATCTTCAGAAATCCAGTCACAGCGCTCAGTCTCTTTACAAGGGATCTGATGCTGCTGTATGAAACGGCTTCAGTGCTGCACATTCAAGTTTGGAAGAGGAAAAAAGAAGTAACAATTCCCTTTTGGAGTCAGGGAAATTGTGGTTAGAGAAGTATATTTTAGGCAAGGAGAGAGGCCAAGGAGAAACGCTGGATGATGGACTCTAATAAAATAACCTACATTTCTAAAGGGCTAATGTTAGCCTTCTTCCTGCCTCTGTTTGGACCAAGTATTTCTTTCCCATCATGAAACTGATCGGGAGGTGACTAACCTAAGCTTGAACAGTAGCCAGTTTGTGCCTCTTGGTTTTCAGGATCAGTGCCTGCCTTGCTTGAATCTGTCAGCACAGACATAAACACAATATCCATATTGTTATTGGATTAATTCCATCCTGTTATCTGTTTGATTTCTTGCTCCCAGTCCTCCAGGTATAATGTTCATTCTGCCTTTACAGTTAGAACTTTAATTTCTAGATGGAATGATTCATAGTGTGATTATATTCTGCATCTTTGTTTCAACTTTTACTTTCTCTGCGACTTTGCAGTTTTGAAATGGTATTGTTTGAAAAGGGGTGAAAACTGTTGTATTCAATCTCTTTTATGAGGTCTTGCTGGTGGCATTACTATTGGTCCCGTCTCTAGAATTGCCTTGCATAGTGTGTTGTAGGATTATGATTACCTTCTCAGAAGACAATGTTGGAGGCTCACAGGCAGTCTATAATTGACTAATACTTTATTTCCCCTCCTCCCTTATTTTAATTAATCAACCAGTGACTTACAGAAGCCATTCTTTTTATTTGTCTCTAAAGTCTGTTTTTTCTTTGGAAGAGACTTATTTTTAATTTGTATTTTGATAGTGAAGATTCAATCAGAAGCCTGATTTGTGTTTTAAAGTAGAATGTTTTTGTTGAAGGCAGTGTATGGTTCAAGTACCATTTCTAAAGCAGGAATCTGATTCACGGAGTGTAAAAAAACCCCTGGGAGGATCACTGATAAAAGAGATGAATGGATATGTGTAGAAAAAACCAGCAGACCCCAGTTAATTTCCTTGCTGGTTTATCACAGAATCTTAGGGGTTGGAAGGTACCTCGAGAGATCATACTTTCCTGAGCTATTATTAAGAAAGGAGGAACATGTTGCCAAAACATTGGAATAAAATAATTTAAACATCTTTCAGAAATCTGTTGTGAATTCATAACAGCACTTGGCCTTTTCAAGAGCAGCGCATGTGTGGACAATCAGCGTGTTCCTCACGTGGCTGAAATCTATCCTAGGAACATGTCACTTGCATTGTGATGACCTCTCACACTGTCCTATTGCTGTATTAAGTTATCTACTCTACCCTTCTGCCAGCAAAGGATTGGTGAGGGTTTATATAGCTTTGCATCTTTTGTGTGACTTATCCCAGGGACATAAAGAGCATCAGGATAACTTTGGGGCCGGTTGAATGCTATTAATTCCCATGGACAGATCTTAGAGTATTAAGTGCTGAACAGATCTGGAAGGTTAGAAGATCAATGGAGTAACAAAGCAGGAAAAGTCATTCTCACAGTGGATGGGAGCATTTGTGAACAGTAATGCATTAGGAAGAACATGAAGTGGGCAGAAAGACTAATAGCAATGGCAGCCAACTCTCTTCAAATTTCTCAAGACTCATTTTATTTTCAGAGATTTGTGAAAGGAATAGAATCCATCGTAAATATCTGCTTAGCAGCAAACTGTAGAAATCAACATACAGAATCAAGAAAAAAATAGGGATCTATATAAGTGAGGAATTAGCTGAGTTATCGTAAATGGGGTTATATCAGGCTGGCAACTCAATCACCAGCGGGGTTTCTCAGGGCTCAATTTTAGGCCAGTTTAGGCCAGTATTCTTCAATATTTGTATAAATGATCTGGATGGAGGAATTGAATGTACATTAAGGAAGTTTTCTAATGAGATAAGTTAGGAGGAGATTTGGACTCCATTGAAAGTAGAGAACTCGTACAGAGAGATCTAGATATTCTAGGGAGCTGGAAAGTCCCCAGCCATATGAAATTTAACAAAAGCAGGTGCTGGATTCTCCACCTAGAGTAGGGAAATCCTAGTTATACACTAAGTTGGAGGATGAGAGACTGGGGAGCAGCCCCACTGAAAGAGATCTGGGGATTTGGGCTGATGGCAAGTTGAATATAAGTCCACAGTGTTCCAAAAGGACCAGCCATGTCCTGGGGTGCATCCAGCACAGCACAGCCAGCCAGTTGAGGGAGCGCCACTCTATACTGCATTGATTCAGCCTTACCTTGAGTACTGTGTGCAGTTTTGGGTGCTTCAATATAAGAACATCAAACTATTAGATGTGTCCAGAGGAAGGTGACTCAAAAGGTCTCAGGACTTATAAGGAGTTGCTGAGGTCACTTGGTTTGTTCAGCTTGGAGAAGGCTGAGGGGTGACCTCACTTAAGTCTATACCTTCCTCAAGGGGGGTAGTGGAGGGGGAAATGCTCTCTCTGGTGACCAGTGATAGGACACATGGAAATGTAATGAAGCTGCATCAGGGGAAGTTCAGATTGGACTTTAGGAAAAGGCTTTTCACTGAGAGAGTAGTTGATCACTGGAACGGGCTCCCAGGTATGTGGTCATGGCACCAAGTCTTCAGAGTTGAAGGAGCAACTGGATGATGCTGTAAGTCATATGATTTAGTCTTAGGTAGTCCTGAGAAGAGCAAAGAATTTGGTTTGGTCTCTTCCAACTTGAGATATTCTGTGATATTATAATTCTACATAGGACATGAGAGTAAATAAGGAAAAATACAGTACTAAACGGTTTAGTTTTCATCAGAACTATTGTAAGAATAGATCAGCATCTCTTTAAAGTTGTGTTTGGCTGATGTTAGCCATGCTGTTAACAAAAAATTACATACTATGACTCCTCAATACCATCATGCTGTCCTTAAAAAAATACCTCAAGAGAGGTGGCCATGACCTTAGCTTATAACAGTAATCATCATCACCTTCTTCTCATTCTTGTAGTACCTGATTCTTTTATCCTTGGTACATAGATAACATTTTAGGAGGCAGAAAATGACTGACAGCGTAATGGGTAGAGTATAGGTTTAGGACAAGAGTGCTGGGCTTAGCAGGTGCTACCTGCTTGTGGTTTGACCTTGGTGAAGTCACTTGGCTTATTGGTCTTTGGCCTCCCCACTTGTAAATCAGACACATCAGTAGCTCCTAATCTCCCACAGCATCATGAAAAGCAATGTATTCACACAATTACTGTTACTGCTGGACGGCCAATAAAAGTCTGCTAGAGTCTTCATTGTTTTCTTCATAATTAACCATTTGATTGTTATCAGATCCAGTCATAGACTGGAGTCATAGACTTTGTATTGCTGAATTAAAGCAATTCTCTAGGTTTAAGCTCATGAAATTCACTGTGAATCTGTATTTTTTGGTTTAGCCTTCAAAACTGACAGCTGAGGGAAAACAGTACTTTTTTCTATGGCTTTAAAGTCTGAAAGTCTAGGATAAAAATTACTAAGAGATGGAAAAATTAGGATCTTCCAAAGCCAGACTCTGATTCAGACTGTAGCTACATTTTAATATCTCATTGCAACACTGGTATAAAATGCAGTACAAGATATTATTCGCTGTTAATAATTTTACCGCTTTGAGACAAAAGACAATAGGTGAAAGAGAAGTCAGAGAATAAATGCTGGATTGACTGTAAACTAATATTTATTGCAGTTCACCGGCTGCTTCAAATTATTGTGTTTTCAATATTACTCAAATCCAGTTGTTTCTTTAAATGGGAGAATGCATTTAACCAAGGATATTCAGTGAATTCTACGCATGATAAGATCAGGACACATCAATATTTGAATTTTGAACATGCTAGTGTGTGTTATAATTTGGTTTCATAAGCTGGATATTATCTATTAAAATAAACATATTAATAAAATGTGGCAAGAAGGATATGAATGCATGAATACAAAGCTATGATAGACATTTTTCTATTGCAAGCTGTTTACTTCTGGAGATCAAGTCTTCAAGAAGATTAAACAATGCTGAAGAGATTATTAAGCCCAAAAACTAATAAGCACAGGCTTAAGAAGATGCTGATATGATAGGGGAATATTAGCAATGCTGCAATCTAGCACAAACAGTCAGATTGTCCTTGGTCCTTGTGTGGTGTGCGGTATACACAGCTGCAATGTTGCAGGGAGCCTCTTCTTCTCTTGGTGCTCATGTTGAGGGTCTGACCCCATTGTATCTCGGTATAGGAAGGGCAAGTTGGGAGCCTGTGTCTCACAAGGCTATTGCGCACCTTGTGGCTCTGTCTTGGCTGCTGTGAGTCTGTATGACCAATAAGACAAGCTTGCAATGATGTCCTTCAAACTGGTCCCTCAGAAATAGCGGCCATGGGGAGTGCAGACCATGCCAAGGGAGTCTGCAGAGCCTGTAATCCCAGTCATTGCACAAAAGGAATCATCCTCAGAATCATCATCAGGTGTGGCGCTGACAATATTTTGCTATTTTGATTCTGTTCTCCCTCAGAAGCACAATATTTTGATTTGTAATTTGTGAAGATTTACAACAGCGTGTTTTCGTGCCTATCAGCCAGTGCACCAGGAGCACTTGCCAGTGAGTTTGTTCCTTGGGACATCCTAGGATTTCTTTCCTCATTCAGCCAGTGCAGGATGAGAGATAGCACTCATCTTTTTAATTTTTCTTTTTTTAAAGAAATCAGCAAAAAAAGTTTTCTATAATTAAATCTATTTACCTTGCCCATTAGGAGTGCTTTATGTATTGTCACTTTCACTGTACTTAGATTGCAATCCTGATCACAAGCAATCAAAATCATACATTTACCCTCAGAATCAAAACAAGAGACTTTTGAAACATTAGACTTTTAGATTATTGCATTTGCATGCTAGTTAGGAGTTGGTAGGATTCTTTCATGTCACATTTTCAAGCTTTTCCCTTTAATCAGAAGCTCTAGAAAAACTGTCCTTTGTTGGATGAAATCCTTAATCCCTCCAAAAATCAGGCATCTCCTGGGCTAGTTTTAACAAAAGCATCATATGTTACTAAAGCCATAAATATTAAATGTATCAAAAACTACTATGCACGTTAGATTGGTAGGGACCTTGCAAGCATCACTGCCAAACTGAAAGTCAGTCTGAGGTCTATGTTAGCAATTCAGAGAACTACAAACAGATCAGAAGATCAAAAAATCTGGTACAGAAAGTCCCTAAATCCACAGAGTAAGTGTTTCAAGGATTTTGCTTAGGACTAGGCTTTGGACTGAACATCTCCTCCATACACATGGTTTAAAGGTTGTCAACCTGAGAGGATATGGATGGAAAATAAGAAGGAAGGAAGGAAGGAAGGAAGGAAGGAAGGAAGGAAGGAAGGAAGGAAGGAAGGAAGGAAGGGCGGGAAAAGGGTAGTGACACATGTTAAAAAGGTTTGGGAAGTATGCAGACAGTTCTCTTGCTTTTGCATTTTGCAAGAAAATATTTCAGCCTGTGTGCTCAATAAGTCAAAAAACCTTCTCTGTGAGAATCAAGGGACAGTTGCCTTTCCCTGGAACTTTCCCTGGAACAGCATGTGACAGATATAGGACTTTCCTCTAATAATTTATGAGTACCATATGTTGGCTTGGTTAGGTTTTTTATCATGTTTACAGCATAAATATATTGAGTTATCCAACAAGGTGTTGTCCAGATACAAATGGGAAACTAATGTGTCGAGATGACTCCCGCTTACCCCCCCCAGAGCAATCTAGTATCCTCAGGGGGCAGATGGTTGGGTTTGTTTGGTTTGGCTCTAGGGAGCCTTCAAAATTACTATGTTCAGAAGTAGTTGATTCTGCTTGCAAAGAAGGAGAAAGAAGTGATGTGAGATTTTAAAAGGTTGGTTTTGGTGAAGGAAACAATGCCAGACAAACACAAGAAATAGGCTTGGTAGGCACCTGAATAAGATAGTCTTGTCTAGGTCACCACTGTCATAAGGAGTGATTCACATCAAATAAATAATATCAGGATTGAGGTGGTGTATCGACCTATTAATGTTTTTTAATTAACTGGGAAGCAGTAAATCAGATGTTCAGGATGTCTATCAGCAGTATATGGATAAGCCACAACATTGGAGACCTAGGAAATATCAATAAACCTAGAAATTTCTATACATCTTTCTACATCTATTCTGAAAATGTCCTGAACATGGACACACACTCTTACCCTCACGCAGTCACATACACACTCCCAGAAACAGAGCAAGCACCTCCTTTTTCCTGGAGAGCAGGTCCCTGTTGTTGCTTCCTGATAGTCATGCGTGCTCCAGCTTCACAGCCAACCCTGCTGCCCTGATGATCTGCTAATCTACCTGATGTCAGGTAGATGAGAAAATTACCCACACTCACACACACACACACACACACACACACACACACACACATTCCAGGTAGGGGTACTTGTTCTGTCTGCATTGTGAGTCTGCTTACTTGGGTGCAGGCTGCTTATGGTGTCCAGCAAGGAGGATGCTCTGCTGGACCACAGGTGGAGGTTGTGATGTCTATGGGCTAGCTTCTAGCAGTGTCAAACCTAGCTTGTCTTCTGCCTTGTCCCCAGGAGGAAGTGTCTCCCCACTGTTACGGAGTTTCATGCTTCTTTTGAACTTCTTTAAGATAACTCCTTTGTTTCAAAAGGCTTCATAATTCCTTGGTTACTCTTTAATCCAGCTGGTAGTCTTCCTCCTTTGCATGATCACTGTCAGGAAAACACCCGCTGAGGTTTTGGGTGCTTCTTTTACACAGACTGTTTATAAGCACCCACACACATCACTATGGGTGACGCATGGTGATCTTATACGAAGGCAGGAAACTCAGTAAGGGAAATGTTTGTGTCGACTCACTGAAAACTTTTTTTTTCCTTTAAAGCTTATTCATCCATCTAAAAATGTAAGTATGCATACATATAAACTATTATTATAAACGAAAAATTTTATTAACATTAAGCATTATAAATATTTGTGTGCATACATATATATACACACACACGAGGGAGTTTTCCAACTATAAATTCCTTTGCTTTCAAACTTCTGAAGGGAAAATAGTAAAATGAGATAAACCATTTGGATCAGGAGCATGAAATACGCTGTTACAGAGGTAATTCACCTCAAGTTAGAGTTTAAAGGGCCAAGACCTGAGGTGAGTATACTCAGAGGTACTAGAAAATAGGACAGAGATATAGTTAATCCTTGAACAACAGCATAATGAATGTTTCTAACACATAGCAGGATATAACAGCTCCTCGCACAAGGCTTGGTGTGCATGCATATGTGGAAACAAAGATCTGTTTAGGCCACAGAAGTTAAAAGGAAAAACAAAGGCACAAATGTAAATCAGTTGTTGAAGGCCACTTCATAGAGTCAGTGTTAGAGCCACTCATCTTCTGAGTGTCAAGCTCGCATCCTGTCTGTGGCTCCATATGTCTTCAGACGTCATCATCTGTAAAGATAAGTAAAGTGGAGAACTGTAGGTGAGGAGGACAACATGACCAACACTGGTGTCACTTGGCTGATGCAAAATGTTACAGTAAGGGAGAATATTGTGACCGAGTGGAAAATTTTGCAGTGCAACTGTGTGAGTGTTCGTTACAGCTGTACTTCATTATAAACTTTGCCTGATTATTGCAATCACTCTGAAAATCTCTTGAATGGCCGAGGTGACTTTATCATTTCTGATTTGTGGCTAAGAGGCAATTTTGGAGTTTCTAGAACAAACAGGAAGGAAATTATTTTTATTTTAGGACTGTGACTCAGCAATGGTTCACCAAAACCAAAAATGCTTTGATTTTTCTAGTCATCAGTGAAGTAAGAGGTGGGGTTTCACTGAAAATTTTAATTTATGTCCCGGTCTTTTTTCCTTTTCTCAGCCACTTTTCTTACATTGATATCTTAGCATTGGCCAAAATAATAGCTAATACCAGTGTAAATAATATGGCAGGAAAGGTAGCCTCCAAATTTCAAGATCTTCAATAATTTGATTGTAAACCAATCTTTCTTTTTCCTTGTAAAAAGCTCTCTCTTCTTCCTCTAGATTTTATTTTATGCAGCCTTTAAGACCAGAATTAAAAAAAAAAAAAGACATACAGAGAGCTTATTAGCTTCCTTTAAACTCTTAAAGACTTTAATCTACATTATAGATTATGTATCCTTCCCAAGATAAACAAACAAGCAAAGCATATCCAAACTGTGCCATAGGATTTACATAATTAGAAAAGACTTTTCTAGTTATCCAGTAATAAGATCATAAAAGTGGTATAAAAATAGAAATACCATTTAGTTAGAAAAGCTGCTGTTCTGTTTTTAAGTCCATATTTCATAATGGAGGCAAAGGTGCATGAAGTGTGAAGTTTTTTGGTTGTCAAATTTGATGACTTCTCAGTCTCCAGCATCCTGTGCTTTGTGGCAGTACTTAATACTGTAAAGATGATATACTAGCCAATTCTTTAGAATCAGCTTTAATTTTACTTCTGCCTTGTGCCATTATCATATAGCAAGTGTCATTTTTTGACAGAATGCTTTTTCTGAATAATAGCTAAGTGGTTTTTATCACAAAATTCAAATAGTAGACATTGGGAGATTGTGAAGGGATGAAAATCTGGAAACCTCAGAGTCTCAGCTGATGTCTGCCTTTTACAAAAAGAAGATGAGAAAAAACTTTCTTATGGGCATCTTTACCCTTAAGCAGCTTCCTGCACAATTTATTTTTACTCACTTTGTTCCTGTTCATTGTGGAAGACAGATGAGAGAGGAATTAATATCAATGAAAATATTTTTATATAATATTTTCTTGGAAAAAATATTTCTATAAGGTTAAATTAGTTAATAAGTTGTTCATCACTAAGTTTAGGGACACTGTATATTTGGTGAAATATGCTTTCCAGTTATGGAACATATATAATAAGACTGAACATTGCGGAACATATGTAATAAGACTGAACATACATTAATTAATCGTATTGAACTAGGATTTTATTGAAGACATGCTCCACTCCTAGGGCATGGTGATAAAACAGTAGGTTGTTATATTGATGATAACTCACAGAGAAAGCTTCCTCAGCCTCAGTTTAATTCCCAGGGTTTTTTTAAAGTTTTTCATTTTTCCATGGATGGTAGATCCTGTACTATTGTCAGGATCTTGTGGAAGACATCCTTGCAGTACTGTTGTGTCTCAAATCTTTTCTTTCCTGAAGTTAACTTTCAGGTATTTTGTATTTGTATAATGAATACTCTAGGAATGTAAGTACTAAGCTTATCTGTAAAGTTTTTTTAATCATCCAGACTCTTCTTTAGTGACCATTCTGAGAACTATCCCACTATGTCATCCTGCAGCAATTGTTTAAAGCTCTTTGTTGAAAATATGGACCTCATTAGAGAGACAGCAACTACTAATTGATCATCACTTCTAAAGGAATCACTTGTGAGTCTGTTTTACAGATGCTCTTGATATGATTAAGAACTGCATGAATGATCCTTGAAATCTTCACTTTGGTCTTCCCTATTAAATTATCACACTGCTGTTTTAATACATACCACAATGTGTAGCAGTTGTAGTGGGCAGATGTATTGCTCACAGCTGGGCTGGAAGCATGTCCTACATTAGTAAGGTTATCCCCAATTCTTCATTAGAGGAATAATCAGGAAAACAAGATTAGCAAAGTTAGATTTAGTGCTTTGCTTGAGCATTGCAATGACGTGAAATCTGTATTTGTACATTCCACCAGTCCTACCGTTATCTAGAGAATCTATTATTTTTATTTTTTTCACCAGGAAATTCCAAAGAAATGAAGGTGAAGGCAGTCATCATGCACAAGCCCTCCAGACCAGTTTCAAATGACATTATTTGGGTTTTGATCTAATGAGGAGCCCCATTTGCCTTTTCCTGGGATTTACCCTAGTTTGATCACAGTTGAATCTGCATTCAGCTGTCATAGCCTGGCTGTTTTAGCACTCAGAATGAGACTTGGCAACTTTTACCCATTACCTCTCTGTGTCTAACATCCATGCTAAGCCTACAATTAGCATGGCATAGGCCATCTATGAAATTTTAAGTGCTAGTTGGCAGCAGGATGACCAAAATTTGGCTCACGGCTCTTATCTTTGACACACAGAGTAACGAAGTGATTACAGAAAAACAGTGTTATATTTAGAGAAAGAAGGAGGGCTTATTTCTCTGTCTGCAGCTTCAAAATCATAACAGCAGGTCTTATCTCAGTGGAAGAGCAGTCTCAGAACAGATGGACTGTAGCAGTGCTCTGATCTGTGTTGGACAGTAAGTGGAACAGATTTCAAAGATGCAAAGACAAGAGTGACTGAAGAGGTATTTGAGCCATAAAGGTAAAATGACAGTGTCATTCATAAGGAAAAAAAATCTATTACATAGATATTAAGACCTTACACATACACAGAAGTTTTACTGGTTCTATTCTACCTACCTTGTATTCTTCTTAAAGAGATGTTCCTAAAGAGACAAAATATATAAATCAATCAATAGCAGTTGCAGCTCTACAGAAAAAGCTTTTTTTCCTATTGTAAAAATGAGAGAGAATCTAAGTTTCAGAATAACCTAAAAATGTTTGAGTGCTACATCATCCTCATCAGCATCAAAGCAATTCCTGTCCAGGGCATCACTGTGAATGACAAGAAAATTTTGTGTATTATAAAATACACCCAAAAAAAGTCAGTGTTATGTGAGGAACTTGTATCAAGCCTGTCCATGTCAGACAGAGCCTTTCTAAGGGATTCATTTCTTCCTAGACTTTGGTCTTATGCTTAAAATATTATTTTTTTTTTATAGTTAATACAGTATTAATGCACTTCAATGTTTTATATCTTGCTGAAAGATGTATGAAAGGGTGTGGGAAATCTATTATAGATTACCTTGTGCATCCTGTACTCTATACGTAGAAAGAAAGATTCAAATGGGATTATCTGCTCTTCATTAATGACATTTAGGGTATGACTGCCTTTTGAAGACAAGTCCAAAGAAGAGCGTGCGAATCTCTCTCAGCCCTAACATATATAGGGTGCTTTATTGATAAATATTTTCTGTAGGGTTCACAATGGATCCTTTTGGTTCTTGGGTCATTTCTTCTGCATGTGAAGGTTTGTTGACACTTCCAGAAGAACCACACGGTGAATTCAATGTCACAACAAGTTTGAAAGGGAACACTCTTAGTTTTCCAGCCATCGGAGCAGATTGCCCACCTTTGTGTCTGACAGGGTAATGTGAATTCTCACAAAGATTAACATGTTTTTGAGAATTCTTATTGACTTGAAGAAAGAGCACTAGTGAATGTTCCCCACTGATTATGATTGACATGGGTCTCCTTTGAGCTACTGGCCAGTGTGGAATTTTGTCTATGTCTGAATTTGCAAATGTGACACCACTTTCTAAAACTACTAAAAAAGTTGCCAATGGGTGTGATCTAGAGCTTGGTCTCAGTCATTTATTTTTCCATTAGATTGGTACTCACTCATTTCTGTTCCAATCATGCAGTTTAAGAGGAATTAGGGAAACATTTTTATTTGTACAGTAGGTAAAATACTGTAACTGATCCACAAATATTTTAGTGACTGTTAGATATGGGGTGTGGGGGGCATGCTAAATTTTGCCAGGTCCTGTGCTTTGTTTTTCTTGAATACACAATGACTGGGTGCTTTTGACACAACTTGGATCTCCACAAACTGTCTTCCTGACTCAATGAACATTTTGTACTTGAAGCATATTGATGATGATTGATTTCACATGTGTCATCAGTGATAAGAAACAATATGACAGGCCATGTAATAGGAGGTGGTGTAACACAGAACAGATCAAACCTCTGTTTCTTAGTTCGTATGTCTTCATGTCACCTCCAAAATATGGGGGACAACAAATGTTTTCTTCACTTCTCTGACTTGGAAGACAGTAAGAGGCTGCTAGCAGTTGGAAGTAGCTAGTGCATCCTTGGATAATATAAATATAAGCAGAAAGACATTTCTTCCTGAACTGACTACCGGAACCTGAAAGAATTTGTCTCCTGTTGACTTTTCACTGCACTGGGCCCTGGAAAATCTTTCCTGGTCCCTGCAAGTTTGTAACTCACAGACCAGGGGAACCTTCTTCCCACTTCATTCTGGTCCAGTGTACTACAAAGGATGTGTGCCATAGGTAAACGAAGTGAAGGTTTCTAGGGCCTCACTTACTTCAATCCTTTGAAAAGTAGCTCAGAGGAGTAATCCCTCCCATTCATCCCAGCTATGGTCTGAGTCACTTAGTAAATAGAAACATCCCCTGGTCACAAAGTCATAGTAAAAATGCCAGTCTATTGAGACTTGGGATCTGTATTCCATCTCTGCTTGCTCACCAGGTGAGGGATTTGAAGGACCAGATGACAGAGGGTTTGAACTGTGGCTTCTTCTTGAGTAAGTCTCCATACCAGTCTGTTTTACTGTCACCTCTATGCTCTGCCCTGTCACTCTTCCACATGGCTGTTTGTTCCACCATTAATCATTTTACTGCCCAGCTAATAAAATTACCTGGAACACAAGCTTACATATCCCATGAATTTTTAAGTACTGAAACCTCAGTTTCCTGACTAGTCATTGGTGCTTCTGGCATCCCCCAGATAAGTTCTATATTTATATTATGCATTTATAATTAAAAAAAAAACCCCTGTACCCTCTAGAAATATAAATTTTTTAAAGACTAGTAACTTAAAACAAATTTAAATTAAATAAGACAGAGGTCCTTATTGCCTGCTTTGTTTATATTTAATGAAAAAGAACACATTTCCTTAACTTATCTGAAGCCAACGCAGTCTCCTGTCTCTTCCACAGGAGTGTTGCAGAATTTAGGTCAAGTATATCAAGCTGTAAACAGGACTTTGCAAATAATCACATGGAATAGCTCACAAGAAATAGCCCATAGTAGTCACATCAATCAGCTAAGGAATTCTTCAGCTTCCACTGTAATGCAGTAGATCCCAAGGTTCCCAATGTGCTACGTGCTGTGTGGAAGTGTAGGGAAAAGGAGGTCTCTGTTCTAAAAGTTTTAAAGCTAAAAATATGACCAAACCCAGTGGATAAATTGAGCAACATGACCAAGAAGTGCAACACAGAAAGTTTTCCAAGGAAAATAAGGTTTCTTCACTGCTGACTGGGACTTGGTAGAATTTGACTAGCTCAAGTTGTATATCCCCTTATGTTAAAACTCATATCCATGCAGTGGGTTTGAGGTCCTGGTTCCATGGGTGATGGGGCCAGACACAAACATCACTATGTGGGATGGTCGTGGATCAGCTTCCCTTCCACTGTTGGGTGGCTGTCTTTGTCAAGAAGCAGGATGCTGCAGCCATTTGCAGCTGCAGACATCCTGGACCAGAGCTGGCTTGGATCAGGCATATCAGAGGGAGGTTGGATCTGCCTGCCCTTGTCTGTGTAAACATATCCAGAATAAAAATGAAAATTAGCCATCTCTCATTTCTGATTGTTGTAAGTGCCACTAAAAGCATCTCTGCATGAAAGGCAAAATTGAACTTCATCTTCTCCCGCATTAAGGATGAGAAGCTGAAATTTTGCCCTCCTGTCCCAGAAAGGCCAGCAGGACTGAGACAGGGAAGAAAGAAGCTACCAGATCTGGAGTTTCTGCTCCTGCTCCCTGCTAGGCAGGTTAAGCAGCAGCCATGGATGGCCCAAATACTCCATATATTTTGTTTTGCAGCAGCAGAATTTGCCAGCCTGGACTTCCAAGAGCTTTGACATGGTCAAAGTAAATAGTGGAATCATGGTTCTTTTTCTGTCTCTTGGCACTCTGTTGTCCTTTGCAGCTGCTTAGATGGTCTGTACCTGGAGCTGATCCCAGTCAGCTTATTGTAAACGAGCCCGGTTTCTCAAGAACAAAACCAAACCAAACTAAAAAAAACCCAACCAAATAACTGACATCTTTCAACAGTTGTACTTACAACCTTGTAACTATTTCCAGCACACCCAATCATGTCTTTTCTGTATAAAAAACAGGTTATTTGTAATTTGTTGCACAGTTGCTTAAACCTTGGAGTATCGGAAAAAAATTGGCCACCTAAGGTGTAAACTACATGTCATGCTAAAAGAATCTTCCCAGTCAAATCATGTAGTATGAGAGAATTTATTCCAGTAGAAAACATGACTCATTTGATCTGCTAAACGTAACGAGGTCTCCTACACTACCCAACTTCTCCTAAAGGTGGGTGTTCTGGTACAATTGAGTTTTATTACCACTTTCTTTAACCTCTCGGTTGGTAAGAAATACATTATAGTCCTCTCAGTTAGTTTGGGTTGCCAGTTTCTGTCCTGATTTTTAAAATAATTAATGAAGTAGTCTTCAGGTTTATCAAAGAGGAGATGCTGATAGATGAACCACCATGACAGGTACACTTCTTTGCACACTGCAGAATGCAAACAGTAGACCAGAGTACATGGGAGCTGTGCATTGAGGGTACTTGGTTATATGGTCCAGTTAGGGACTGTGTTAACAGGGGCAGGCAGGAAAACCCAGAGTTTGATCAACATTAGGAAATCTTCCAGAGCCTTTCACATTGCAAGAAACCCTCCAATAGGAGTGGTGTGACACTGATTGTCTGTTTTAGCCAACAGCAAAAAGTAGGAAAATAATAAAATGTAAAATACCCAAATGTGAAAGCATGCCCCAAGCAGATTTCTTATCACTGGAATGGAAATGTGCCAGCTATTCCATAAAATCCATCATGAATATTAAAACCATTATCAGCGCTATGTGACAGGAGCTATGATATGAATTGATGGGTAGCAATATAAAACATAAGATAGGTCATTATGGTTAAGACAAGCTGTGGTAGTCTTTAATGGAAGTGCAGAAATTACTGCTGGGGTTATAATGCCAAACTAAATTCTCAGAAAGGACAACCCATATCCATTGCTCCCCCTGCTACTTTTGATCTTGTTTACCTCTCCTCTAGTTCTACTCTGCGCTTAGGTCCACTGAAGGTCTTTTTCCCAAACCACAGCTCTTTTAGAAAGTGTGTTAGGTCTGTCTGAGATGGAGTTAACTTCCCCCCCCAGCAGCCCTCATAGTGCTGTGCTATTTGTTGGTGGCTAGCAAGGTGTTGGGAACACACTGGTGTGGCTACTGCTGAACAGTGCTGACACATATCAGCATCCCCCCTCAGCCGTAGGCTGGGGGTGGGTGAGATCTCAGGAGGGAGTCCAGCCAGGACAGCAGGCCCCCACTGACCCAAGGGATATCCCATACCATATGGCATCTGCTTAACAAGAAAAGCTAAAGGAAAGGAGGAAGGGAGAGCATTAATTATTCATGATGTTTGTCTTCTGGAGCAATCACTATGCATACTGAAGCCCTGCTTCCCAGGAAGTGGCTGGACATCACCTGCTGATGGGAAGTAGATAATAAATATTTTGGGGTTTTTTTTTTTCCCTGTGCAGCCTTTTGTTTTATTAAACTGCCTTTTTCTTCACCCACGATCTTATTTTTCTCCCCTCCCTGTCCTGTTGAGGAGGGAGGGCAGTGATAGAGTGGCTTGGTCCAGTCAAGGTCAACCATCACAGAAAGGAATGTCTAAGTGTGAAGAGATTTTTTTCCTTTGTCATCTGTGTTAACACATGGTGGCCTACTGAAGGGTCTGCCAGGTCTTCCCCATGGCTATACTATCATTTCCACATACCTTCTAAGACAACACAGTGTGTTTCAAAGCTCGCCTAGTCTCACTCCATTTCCTAAGCAGTGGAGCGTGGACTCCCTCTAGCCTCTCTTTTGTTTTCTGCAACAGAAACTCATCTATTCAGCTTCTCTGAATTTTCAGCTCTTGCTTGGTTCATTTTGCAGCCTGCACCATGCTGACCTCTTCGCTAGCTTTAGGCAGCCTCCTGTGAGAAGTGGGTTTCCAGGTCAAAACACAGCTCTTACTGGCAATCAAAACTGGAAGACTTTCTAGAGAAATGCCATCTTTTACAGCATTATGCTTTTTTGGAGTCACTCCCCCAAGGCCTGGATCTGGCCAACTTGAGAGCACTCACCGTGGCACATTAACACCATGGGCAGCCCTGCTCTTCACCCTCTGTGACTGCTGAAGGCATTACTCACAGCCCAATATCTCTAAACAGCTGAGCCTTTTGGTTCTGCCTGTGCCACACTAGCTCAATTCTAAGCTCAATTAGCATATAAAAATACCAGAATGGCTCCCTAGGCTGCCTAGAGGGCAGCAGGTTTTGGCTTGGACAGGGTGCTGATCAGTGGAAGGGAGGGGGAGTTGGATTCTCCCTGTGTAGGAATAGGCTAGCAGAAATGTACAGGCCTTTGGGGGAGGAATTGTGCCCTGGGGCAAGTGATGACAGGGCTTACCTTCCCAGCACCCCTACACCATCCTGGAGCACTGATGTGCACTGTGATAAACTGTCACCTCTGCTTACACAAAGATAGTGCCTCAAATAAGCAAAGCAGCAAGCTGGGTACCAGGAGCATCTCACAGCTACACAAAAATGTGGCAATTCCCTGTGCCAGAGTCAATCTCAAGCACTGTGGTGCTCACACAATTGAAGTGCCCTGGGACAGCGAGGAGACCTCCTGGCTTTACCCGGGACAGTGTAATTTCTGGACACTGCCTAACTACGCTCAGGTTTGGTATCACACGTACATTGAGGGATAAAGCAAAATGTAGTTTGGAAAGTGGAGACCCGGTGCTTGGTGCCTGGGTGCTCCACGCTAAGCTAGGAGGGCGTCCATGTTACATCCTTTCTGGCTTGCAGGGAGCCTCACCCCTTGGCATAAACAGGAGGCATGTTTTCAGTGCTGAACTTATAAGCAGGCCACTTAGCTACTTACATTCAAATTGAGGCATTTAATTTTAGGAACAGTCTCAAACATTTTGTCCAAAACGTCCAATCCCAGCTGCTAACTGTGGTTTTAAACCACTTATTTAATTTTATTTTATTTTATTTTTTCTCCAGGAGCTCCAAATGTGGAGGCATTTGGCTTGGAAAGTGTTGTGTGAGCAAATTTAAAAATACAGCCCTTGTCAGGTTGCTTATGCAACATCTGATGCCCATGTTGCTATGGTTAGTATATGCTTTGGGTGAAGGCTGTGGTAACTAGTCACATATGGTATTCTCACAGAGCGGTGCACAAGAATTGCATATTAAATTACAAATTCAAGTGAATCTAGCATGGCTGTACCAGGAACAGAATATGGAAGTGCTTGGACTGAATTGTCTTTATCCTGGGATAAATCCCCAATTACTTCATTTAAGATTTAACCGTGTAGCTTCTGCTACTACTGTTGGTAACAGAGGGCAGAGCAAAGTGACAAATGCCATGTGCAACAGCTAATGGAGGTCTCTCTCACATGGGGATATCCTATACAGCATCTATATTTTACAATGTGATTCAAAAGAAAGTCACCATCGGCATCTTTCTGTTTGCAGTGGTGTAAAAATCAACAGAGTGACAAAGAAACTGCATGGTCCAGAAGGAACAAGATATTCACAGAACATATGTATGCCATCTCTGTGGACGTCACTTATTTATGTTTCTTCTGTTTTCTTTGTTCTGTACAAAAGTCTGATGGGCATGAACTGAATTAAGGCATGCCAGTTCTCATTTTTCCTAAAGAATGGGTGCTTAAACATTGCCTCATTTGAATGCCCTTTCCCATAAGCAGTGAATATGCATCTTCTTTTAAAAGAGTATATATTTTTTCACATTTAAACAACAGTGAAATATATAAACACATTAAAAAAAAGAAAAAAAAAATTATGGTTCAGCTGTGAAAAATACCTTTCAGGAGTAAGCTAATAAATCATTGTCCTTCTGAATTAGCAACCAAGGGAGAAAAAAAAAAAAGAAAATAGTATTAACGTGCTTTTTCTGAAAAAGCTGCAAAAGGGCAAGTATTGAACAATGACACCATATATAATTAAAACTACAGCTTTAGCTTCAAAGGACCCCTCAGTAGCAATGGTTGTGAAACTCTGCTCTGTATGAAGCTCTTTGAACAATTAAAACCACATTAGTTTTTTAAAGTGTCACTAGTAGTAATTCTCTGTAGTAATTTCAGAAAAAAACATAAAAAGTGGCACATAAGTTTACTATGGAAATTTTATCCATACTGTATGTATGAGGCATGCAGCTAAATTCCCATGTTAGAAACATGCCAGAAAACACAATCCCGTCTTACAAATCTTCCTTTTTATTCAATAAAAGTAACATCAGCTCTGCGAGAACCAAAACTATTAGAAAGCACTCAGTGCGTTAAAGTCTGGAAAGTCATTTCCAGACCTGTAGCTCTGATTACAACACCGTGACTCACAACTCAAAGATGGAAATTCTTGCCCTGCTGAAAATAGAGAAGGGCTTTGAGAACACTTCTCAGAGTGTGTGGCTGGATGGTTGTAGCCCTGATGGAGGATGAGCTGCCAGAGGTTGTGGAAGTCATTGAGAGCACCTGAGGTTTCCTCACGTGCTCACCATCCAGGTTAGGAGCTGTGGCTGATGGATAGATCAAGTACTGCAGCAGACATTTTCCAAGTGCCAATAAAGACATCAGTTTTGATAAAAGAGGCATGGCTGGGAAGGTCTTCAATTTATTGCCAAAGGTTTTATGTAAACCAGCCTTCCTTAGTATTCATTGTGCATGCTAATTAACTGCATGTGCAGCAATGGCAATCGTAGAAAAAATCATGGTATGAGCAAATTAGGAAACAGATGAATGGTCAGAGTTCACAGAGAATCAGCAGGAAAATTTTGACCAACAGTAAATTTGAGTTCTCTTGTTTTAATGTCTTGAGATTTGCTCCCTGTGTGATTGCTAAGAGCAGCAAACAGAAATGAATTTACTATGAATTTGCAAAACTGTATAGCAGTATGCCATATTTCTTAATCTGTTTCAAATGCATCTGCAACAGAAACTAGGAATAGTGTCTGAGAACATGGAATTGAAACATCCAAGTGGAAGTAGAATTTAACAAAAGTGTCATAGAGAATTTTTCCAAACTTTGTTGGCAGATTTTAGCTGGGAAGTATCTTTGCAGGGTCTGTGCACTGAGAATTGATGTATTCACAAGGCTTCATACTCCTAGTCCTACCAGTGCTGCTTAATACGTGAGAAGAGTGGCTTTCATATTCGTGGGAATAAATCTTAGATATTTATTTAAGCACTGTAGAATTTAGAAGTTAATGTAGTGACGAACATGTGAAATATATGCAGCTATTTACTTTGATGGTAGCAATATAAAAAATACAGCAAATGGACCTAAATCTGTTAGAAGAGACATCATTAGGATATTGGGAGACACTTTGTCGTAAATGTGTATAAATTAACTGCTTATAGGTTTCTCCAAAGGCTTGTGCGTAAGAATCTCTGTTTTGAAGGAATAAGGAAAGAAAATTTTCTTATGCAAATTTTAACTGTTGTGACTGGTGCCTTTTCTATGATTGAAGAAATCCAGATGTCAAACAGGTTACTTCTACTTCAGTCCAATGTCTCTCCTTCTGCTTCATTTTGCAGCATCTGGTTACAGACAGAGGCCATGGCCTGTGGTGATATATGCCACACAGAGAAATGCATGGGCTGAGAAACAGTATTTATTAGCCTAGGTGGAGAGCATCATTAATCTGTACATAGTGTCACATTGTGCTATATGTATATGCACGTAACAGCATTGGAAATGGGGGTGTGCAGTGGAGGGGAGGGAATCATTCTGCCGTTGAAGTGGTGCTGGTGCCAAAAGGTGCCGAACAAGAGCGATTCTTGTGAGTGTGTGGGCAGAGGTAGTACGGTACAGCAGGCTGGGAACAATCAGACTGCAGCTGAAACACTCCGTAATTAACAAACAGGCTGCAGAAAACTTAACAAAATCTGTTTTTCCTTTCATCTGCTTTTTGAATTTTCTTTAATCAGATTAAAGTGAAAGAATGATTTGGCAAAGGCTGCTGAAGGGATTGTCTGCAGATAGCTAGAAGTTGCCCTTTAGTGCTTCCGATGGTTGCATAGGCTAAAATATGCAAAACTAGTAAGTTTGAACTGTCATTGTTGTGCACAAAATGCTCTGATCTAGTTTATTTCATTATCACAAGCTTATTAAATTGCTTATTAAAAATTAAGCTGAGGTTTCAGAGTTTTCCCTCTGTTGGGTGCAGTTTTTCCTTTTTCCAAGCTGACTATAATTCTTTTGCTAGTTTCTTCAGGCCTCTTTCTATTATATCTTTATGAATATTTATAGCAGCTTCCAAAGATTAATTTTATTTATGTGCCTCAAATGCCACTTTCAGGTATAATTAACAAAAGGATTTAGCGAGACTGAACTCAATACCAAGCCAGGTTTACTTCCCTAGACCTGGCAGATTGCCCCTCGTCTTTGCAGTGGGAATGAACTGAAAGAACTTGTTTACTTCATACTCCGCAGTGCTCATGCCGCAAGGTAAGCTGACATGAAGCTCCATACAAGTTTATTAAACCCGAGTGCTAGAGCTACCCTCTGCCTAACCCTGACACTACAGGGCTATGTGAAAATGTGGATTTAGTCCACTGGGAAAAAAAAAAAAGTTCTGTTTCTTTCTACTGTGTTCTGGAGTCCTCAACATAAGAAGGACATGGAACGGTTGGAATGGATCCAGTGGAGGGCCACAAAGCTGATTAGAGGGCTGAAGCACCTCTCCAATGAAGACAGGCTGAGACAGTTGGGCTTCTCATCCTGGAGAAGGCTCCAGGGAGATCTTATAGCGGCCTTCCAGTACCTGAAGGGGGATACAAGAAAGCTGGAGAGGGACTTTTTAGAAGGGTATGGAGTGACAGGATGAGGGGGAATGGTTTTAAATTGGACGGGGGTAGATGTAGATTGGGTATTAGGAAAAAATTCTTTGCTACGAGGGTGGTGAGGCACTGAAACAGGTTGCCTGGGGAGATGATGGCTGCCCCCTCCATGGAGGTGTTCAGGGTTGGGTTGGATGGGGCCTTGAAGGACTTGGTCTAGTGAGGGGTGTCCCTGCCCATGGCAGGGGGGTTGGAACTAAATGATCTTTTAGGTCCCTTGCAACCCAAAGCATTCTATGATTCTATGGTTCTTTATGGAAATGCTTAGCTAAGCAATAAGGATGTCCAGGGGATAGCTCCACTACGGGAGTACCTGTCCATATGCCAGTGCTGTCAAAGTGCTGAAAGTGCAGAGTGGATAAGGGAGGTTCAGAAGTTGGGAAGTGAGAGCAGAAGAGAAGAGTAAGTGGGAAGGACACTGAAAAGCACACAGTAGAGGTAATAAAGGTTGCAAGGAGCAAAACAGTGCCTCCTCTTAAAACCCCTCTATCAGCATCCTGGATCCATAATTGCATCAAAAGTGCCATGTGGACCCACCAGAGGCTGCACAGAAGCCTCAATTTATTTCAGCATTGCAAAACAGCTGTTTAACAGGGGGCAGCAGTGGGGGAGCTGTGCTGTGAACCAGAGAGACGGTCCTTTGTATATACTGTCACACCATGTGTTTATCGTGGTGTCACGCCCCTGAAAACATGACATCCATGTCACAGAGTTGGGTGCCTAAATATGGTTTCCTACTTCCCCTGAGGCATCCCAAGTATTATTTAATATTTCTGTTTACATTTTTTTCTTCCTGTATCACTTCCTTTTGTCTTCCCTTGTACTTCCTTGGGCATTTCTCACTGCATGTGATGGTAAAGCTCACTGAAGTGAGGTGGACCTCTCACTGATGTGTCTTCTGCGAGGCCATGAACTCCTGCCCTGGTGCTTGGTGTCCTCTTTGAAGCTCTCCAGTGTCAGACCTCTGCTCTGGGGAGGCGCTGTCTTTTTAAGACCAGCGCTAAGGAAGACATTGAAATATGATGTGATATTCTGTAGAAGGCCAGAGTCTGGAGAGCAGCATCAGGAGCATGAGCTAATTGCCACCAAAGATGTTAAGCCCAAAATTCTTTCATGTAACACATAGTGTTTTGTCTAGGGGACAAAGAGTAAAAAAATCATTGGGAGTGGGGAAGAAAGGTGGAAGACAGGATTAACTAGGAACCTAAGTGAAGTAGTAGTTGGAAGGTTGGACTTGAAGATCTTTAAAGCTCCCTTCCAAACAAAAAAATTCTGTGATTCTACAAGTAAGAATTCAAGTCTTTGGCTACCAGTTTTTGCAAAATGGCCCTGGCTTCCCATTAGTGCAGGATAACTACAAAATCTGCAGTGCATCTGCACTCTCTATAAACTTAAAATCTTGACGGTTGTTCCAAATACAGATGGGACTGGCTTCAGCAACTACAAGTGATCTTGGAGAAATCCAAGTGTCTTGCTGTCGACTCATTTCCAGGGAACAAATGGCTGATTGTGATGCCCTACCAATAGCAGACCACTGTCCGATAATTCATTCTTTATAAACCACTGCCATTTATTTCTCCTAGTCCTTTATTTCTAAGATGTTAATAGACTTCCATTTAGTATTAACTGAAGTTCATAGAAGCAATCTTGTCAGATACTTATTGCAGAAGCACAGAATATTCTTTTTTTCCCTTTAATCTTTATTCATTTTGGAAATCTCACCAAAGGAAAGAGAAACATTTCAGAATATATTCAAATAAAACTTTATGTAACGTGAGATTAATGTATTAGAAAGAAAACAAATACAATTAATATCAGTGTGATTGAAATGAAAACTCAGGCGGTGGCTTATTTGCTACCTTTGTCAGGGCTATTAAGAGGTCTTATTTCAATGTATCGATTGCTTGTTACCCACCTCCTTTCTTTTGTTCCACTTGAGAGCCCAGGTTTTCATGTAGAACAGTGTGAATAACTGACTTTTTAATTTTGCTGGCCAACAAAAACAAAGTAAATTATGATTTAAGAGGAATAAAATTGTTGGTGTGAACTGAAACATATCAAACCTCTTTAGTGCTGTTTTACATTTTAGTTTGGCAACTGAAATACACAATATTCAAAATAAATGCCAACAACCTTTATTCTGCAGTCTTTCAAACCAAAATCTTTTCGATTTTTCTGCGTTTCTTTAGATTTTCTTGGGACAAAGCTTGACCTAAAATTTGACCTCAAGTTCTCGACTACAGGGCAGCTGGAAGTGGCAGTCAAGTTACCCACCAGGGTGTATGACCAAGGCACAGCATTCTTCCATTGTAAATTCTCAGTAGTATATAGGGTATGTAAAGTCAGTTTCCACTTGGCAGAGTTACTGATTGTCTCCATAAATTCCCTACCTTGTGTTGCTGCTTTCATAGTCAAAGCTAGGGGAGGTGGAGGTGAAAAAAGACAAACAACCAACAATCCTAGAAATGGCCATGTCAGGAGGATTCAGTCCCTGCCTGCCTCTCTCCTAGCCAGACAAACTAACCTACACAAAACTGCATGCTGTCAACTTGCTTCTGCTTTCCAGGCTACCATGTCTAAAATCCAATCTGCCATTTAAACATGACTTGAATTTTTGAAAATTGGTCCTGAGTTCTTAAGCTACTTCAGTGCTTTTGAAACTTTTGCTAAAAGTCTAAAGACAACCTGGAAAAAAAAAGAATACAAGATTGTGGTAGTACTAGTCAGGTTGTACTAAACTGGATGGACAGAGATGAAGCCAATGTAAACAAATGCACATAGTTCTTTTTTATTACTGAACATGACTGATACACCATCTTACATCTATTTGGAGAAAAAAACTTATGTTTCCAAAGTTGTCTCAGTTTGGCTGTTTATCTTCCCTTTTCAACTGTGTTCGCTTTATGACTCACAGGCAGAAAACCTGTCACTTTGGCCAAGTTATTAGTCATGTCAATGCTATTGGAGGTGCAAGAAATGTCAGTCCAAATTAGGAAACTTTTGAAAATCCAGCCAAGGGTGTATCAACTCATATTCCAAAAATATTTAAATGAGGTTCCACTGGCACTTACCTCAGCCACCAACGCCTTTTTATTCATTAAACCTGAGGAATTCCTTTTTTTGATGATGCTATAAGACTTCATTGTTCTTTACAATGTCTCCAGTCACTCTAGCTTGGGGGCAGGTTGCTTGTCTCAGCTCTCAGTTGCTTGTGACATTGGGAAAGTGGCTTTGGGAAATTTTGGCTACTTTTGAAAGCACTCAGCTTTTGTGCTCTTTCCTCCAGTTCTGTGATCTATGTTTTGTCCCAGTTTTTGCTTGTCTTGCTTAGGTGGGTTGTTTTTTGGTTGAGCAGGTGTTTTGTTTTATTGTTGGGTTGGTTTTTTTTTCCTATCCAAGTGGTCTATACCACTTCTAAATATAAAGACTGAATAGCTTATCCAGCACACTGCTGGCTCATGTTGAGCTTGTCATCAATCAGCACCCCTAAGTTCTTCTCCTCAGGGGTGTTCTCAATTCATTCTCCACCCAGCCTGTAGTTGTGCTTGGGACTGCACTGACCCACATGCAAAACCTTGCAATTGGCCTTGTTGAACTTCATGTAGTTCGTGCGGGCCCATCTTTCCAGCTTGTCAATTTTCCTCTGGATGGGTTGGTTCAGTGTGAAGCCTCAGGAGAGAAAAAACCATATGTCACCACTTCTAATTGATGTTCTTCTCCAGGGTGACAGTTTTCCTGGCCTTTGCTGGTAAAACTCCAGTGAGGTCAATGCCCTGGTGTCACTGGCAACCATTCTGTGTAACCCTAAACATAAATTTACCTAAACTTCTTGTCCTGATAGGACAAATAAGTTCTACCTGTGAGCTGAGACTCTGATGATGCTAGCAGCTGCTTTTTTGATAGGTGCTTTCAAATACATTATAAGAAAAGCAGTTCTTGAAAGAGAAAAAAAAATAACTCCAGTGAAAGAGAGAACAAAACATCTGGGAAAATGTAGGATTCTAATACCAGTGTTGCAAAACCAACTTCTTTTTGGAAACAGAAAATACTGCAGGGTGTAAGGGAAAGCGTTCCACAGCAGAACCACCGGTCCCATCAATCTCAAATTTCATGTGACACAAGAAAAATGTAATCTCTCAGAGAGATTATTAATTAATGAGTATACAGTCAAAAATATCTTCTGCATGGCAGGGTGGACTCCCCACCACAGTTGCTTTCTCACTTCTCTTGCAGAGCCACCTGAGAGTTGCCTCTCACATATGGAGAAGGAAGGACAGCAGAGAGGGAGGCATGGAGGCAGGAACAGGCAGGTAGTTAAAACTACCACGTGAGAAGACCTGAAATTTCATCATTTTTTGCCCATTCCATGAAAAAAAGTGATGTAAAAATGAAATATTTTCTCCTTCAATGGAAGGATAAGACTCTTCCTTAGCACCAAGAAAAAAATACCAAACAGAGCTAAAGGTATTTGCTGCTTCTTGGCCTAGCAGATCTTTTGAGGACAGATGGTCAGTAAATAACTGAGGCCATTATCAAAAGTAAATTATCTAGTGTGGGCTTTGTATCTTCCAGAAATATGTCTCCAACTTTGGTACAAAATCCAATTCTGAAAAAGCTTTCCAGCATACAATCCATATGAGTAAGACAAGTGGTAGATATTATATTTTTAGTAGAAAAGAAAAAAAAGAACCTGCTAAACCCTCTCAATCAGTAATAAAATACAAATATATCTTCCAGTTCTTGCTCGTGAGTTAAAATGCCACAAAAAGAAAAATTATAATTTTGAGTGTTATTGTTTGTCTGAAAATAATGTGTTTGATTCTAATACAATTTCTACCAGTTTGAGTCAAGTAATACCAACAGAGTTACCCCAGATAATACTAGTGTGACAAAAAGTAGAAGCAGGTTCCATTGTCTAGCAGACATTTTTTAGTGAGAGAAAGCAAGCAGGATGTGCCATTCCAACTAGGCAATGAGTGTTGCATGGACTGCATGGACATATTTATTTTTGTAAAGTGTTGGGGTTTTTTTTACTGAAATAAATTTCAGAAAGGCTCTGACTGTGACCTGCAGACAAACCCCACTTAAATTCAGTGAATAATTTCAAATAAAAAGGGAAATCATTGTGAATGGAAACATTTTGGTTTGAGGCTGTCGATTTTACGATGAGGTGCTGGTCTTTGTATCATGAGGAACTGAATAACTGCTCCATATTTATTACCTCTGTGAAACAAAGCAAAGGGAATAGGAGGCTGCTGGTGGTTATTGATTACAGCCCCTAGCCCAGTGCTAGGATGTAATGCTGAAAAGTTTAGAAGCTATAGCCTTACTTACCTAATGAATGATTTCCTACTTTCCGCCCTTAACTGCATATTCTGTTTTACCGTGCACCTCTTGTGCAAATTTTGTCATTAGCTGAATTAATTACAGATTTATATAGCTTCAAAGACAGAATATCATGAAACCATACCCAAGCAGCCTGTCTGGAGATGACACTGTCGATGCTTTATGGGTCTTCTGCAGCACAGTGGGAAGGCAAATGAATTCTGGACGATGAACTTTTCAGAAGCTGCTGCTCATCTCTAGCATGGGAAAGCAGGTAATGCAGCCCAGCAAAAACCCAAATAGAGCTATTTTCAGCGAGCAGCTGGATCAGGATATGAAATGTGAGCTGATCAGACTTCATCCATAAGTGGGACATGAACTGCATGGAGACCAAACCTATATTCTGCTTTCATCTGTATCCACTACTTCCAACTTCTACTTGATCTCTATGATTTTTATACATCGCAAGAAGTCAACATAAAAATAAAAAGGCTTTGTATTAGATTTCTTTCACAACCTGTATGAGTCAGGGGGAGTTCAGTCCCTTCAGAAGCTATGCAGTTGCTGTACACTACATTTTTCAGCTGGCTTTTTTTCCAGACTGCCCCATCTCACTTCAACTCTGCGGGACAGCACTAGTGCAGGCACATCGCTAGCAGTGCCAATGATCGTTCTAAGAATACAATTTCCATTTAGTGAAAGCCTTGTTCTCCCCTTTCAAGAGTTTTGCCTTCATTAACACAGAGAACAAACCTTAAGCTACTAGAGAAGTGGGATCCCCTCTGGGCTTGGCCATTCCTCGATATCCTCCCTGCAAAGGGCTGCCAGCTGACTCTGCAAACTCCTCATGTCCAGTGAGGCAAAGGGTCTTGCTGAACTTGAATAACCCACATTACTCTGTTCTACCATGATCAGCACCTGCAGTAGAAATGGAGGGGCACAGGGGAGTTTCACACAGATGTCCTATTGCCTCTTCTTTCTCCCATGGTGAATCTCATACAATCATAGAGAATCACAGACTTGTTTGGGTTGGAAGGGACCTTAGAGATCATGATGTTCCCACCCCGTTACGGGAAAAGACACTTCCCACAAGCCCAAGTTTCCCAAAGCCACATCCAACATGGTCTTGAACACTTCCAGGGAGGAGGCAGACACAGCTTCTCTGGGCAACCTGTGCTACTGTCTCAACACCATCACAGTGAAAAATTTCTTCCTTTTATGTAGTCTAGATCTACTTTCTTCAAGTTTATAGCCATTGTCCTTCATCCTATTGCTACATGCCCTTGTAAAAAAGTCCTTCCCCAGATTTTCTGTAGCCCCTTCAGGTACTAGAAGGCCGCTATAAGCTCCCCCCAGAATCTTTTCTCCAGGCTGAACAAGCCCAACTCTCTCAGCCTGTCTTTGTAGGGGAGGTGCTCCAGCCCTCTGATCATCTTTGTGGCCCTCCTCTGGACCTGCTCCAACAGCTCTATGTCCTCCTTATATTGGGGACTCCAGAGATGGATGCGGCACTGCAGGTGGGGCCTCACCAGGGCAGAGGGGCAGAATCATCTCCCTCAACTTGTTGGCTATGCTTCTCTGGATGCAGCCCAGGACACGGTCAGCCTTTGGGGTTGCAATCCACTTCTCCTTACCAGCATCTAGGAGTGGTTCTTGGCTCTGGAGAGTATAGTTTCCTTGTTATAAGCAAAACCAGGTTAGGAATGTTCAAAGAAATTCTACATTTGCAGTAACTGAAGGTTGTCAAGTTGATAAATGCCTAGATTATAGCTAAGACACTGAAAATTTGGTAGCGTTGCTTTGTGCTGTTTTTACCATTCACACATTCAAGTTGAAAAATACATTTCCTCATTTTCATTCTTTCAGTGAGCACATTTTATTACTGAAAAAACACATTTCAGTGAAGGAAACTCAAATGAGATAAACTTTTCAGTTTGGGGTGGGGGTTTTTGGATTAGGGGTTTTTTTTTGGGTTTTGTGAGTGTTTTTTTTCCTGCAGCTTCTGCATATATAAAGCTATAAAAGTTCAGTAAAAAATAGCAACTGCTATTTACTTCAGACAAACCATGAGGTTAATCTGTGGTTAGTCTTGAACAAAACCAAGCACACTTAGACATATCAGTGCACTTATGTTTTTTCCAAATAGGCCAATTAGCATCTGGTGCTGCCAAGCACTGATAGCTTCCCACGAAAAGAGAAGGATCCTCCTCATCTCTTTCTGACTCTAATGGAAGTTGAGGGCACTAAAACCCACTATCAGCATCTGGCCCTTAGAGATTAATGGCACTATGCAAAGAGTATTGCTAAACAATATACAGCACAGAAGGCATTTGTGGAGCACTGCAAAAATAGAGTCCCATTTTAAGACTCTCATTACTGTCATATAAAACAGATGGGAAGGATATGAAAGTTTAAGATTATAGTAAAAAAAAAAAAAATCCTGTGCCAAATGCAACTTCTGAGAAAGTTTGCAATAGATTGACAGGAACTAGATTTTTGGATGAAAAAAAAAAAAAAGAAGAAAAAATTGGCAAACATTGCAAAAGAGAAGTCTGTATCAAAAGAGATAGCCAGAATAATGATCTAAGAAACAGCACACTCTGGAAATGTCAGAAAAACGGAAAAATATGTTTTACTGCTGCTTTCATAGAAAATTGAAGGGAAGGATTGTAACTTAAATCTAGCATAAGGATCAGAAACAAGAAGACAAATATTTGCTATCCATAAACTTTGTCCGCTGCAAAGCCAGTGACACTGAGGTCTTAAATGAAAAATTCCTGTCATCATATATTTTGAGTTTTTTACAGTATTCGAGTCCAGGAATTGGAAAAAATATAGAAAAAGCAGTTCTCACGTAAATCGTGTCATATGGCAATTTGGTTGTATGGTATTAGGCTTTCTGCCTCCATTCATTGTCTGCGTGAATGCACGGGGATAATGATAAAATAGGGATTAATTTTCAAATGTCTGTGCATAAGATTATATGACGAAGTCTTTTAATGTGAATACATTTAGTACACATCTTTTGTCACTCACCTCAGTAGATAAACTGATGGTAATTACCTATGTTCAGATAGCCAGGTTTACAATGTGGGCCTTCATTTGCCATTCTAATTAATGGACTCAAGTTCTGAATTGCAAGAATTTTCCTTTCTTGACATATCTTGTAAAAGTGACAAGTTTATTTCTGTGTTTAAGAACCAGTGCCTGGTACAGCAGTGTCTACTTATGCATCTTTTGTTCTCCTGGGGACAGGTGATTTGGGTTTCAAAACCCATTTGCAATTAAAGCTTCAGAGAACTTTTACCTGTATGTCAGCATGTGAAAACTGATAAGGCAGAAAAAAATACACTCAAACTGTGTGAAAGTCTGAGTCCAGCTTTGCACCTTGAGTGGCGCAGGAAACAAAAGCCTTCGAACATTTTTAAGCTATTGTAACCAACTCAGCTGCTGTAGATGGAGGGAGATGGCAACCTGCTTCCACCGAACTGCTGCCCCTCAGGAGCTGTGCTTACTCTTTGCTTTGACCTTTAATGCTGACAGCACGGTGGAGAATGACAGTAGATGATACCAGAGTCAGCATCAGTCAAGTCAGTTTGTCAAACGTTCTTCTTTTCGCAGCTTTTAATGCGAGTTTAACAGGTTTACCAGAGCAGATGTAAAGACGAGTGGAAGAGGGATAGATAGGAGAGCAGAGTAAGGGTCAGTGTTCCCCGAGAAGAAAGGTTTGCGAGGGAGGAATGTGATGGTTATAAGCAGTGGATTACTCAAGAAAGTGGAAAGCATAGCTCAAAACCATTTTTCCTCTTAGTAATACTGCTTATGATGCTTGACTTTTCCCCTGCTTAGTCTCCCTTATCACACATTGGGAATGTTGGGAAGACCTTCAAAGCTGACCCTTTCCTATATAGAATTTAGCAAGGAAAATGTCTAAAAAAGATAAGAAATACTAAGACATATGGATAGAAGGGACATGGTGCATTTCGGACAAAGCTTGGAGAATCTTGAGAAAGAAACTAAAGCTGCACAAGCAAAGTGTTATCTAAATTCAGACTTGAAAAATATAGACAGTTTTTGTTTGGGAAAAAAAAACCCTCTTGCAAAAGCAGGGACAGTGTGGGGTTTTCAACGTGTGTGCCCAGATGGAGGGAAATTCAGAGAGTACTTTGTGAAGTTACAGGTTATAAATGATGCAAGGTTTTATTTTTTTTATTTTAGAGCTTGGCAGCAAGTATCCAAATTGTTTTAAAATTCTTTTCAAGTTATTGATGTTTTTGGCATTATAATTATAGCAATCAGTGTTAGTAAGTGCTTTATAAGTTCTAAATTAGTCATGTTAAGAATTTTCGATTTTCACTTAGCTCATAGGCTATATTGAGACATTGCTGTATCTCCAGAAGGCCTCAGCAGCCCCAAAAATCAGCATTAGCCATTCGCAGTTCCTGCCATGAGACTGGCTCTGTGGCCAGACACTGATTCAATGATATGTAAACACCTCATGCACTTCAGCAGTGATTTAGTTAAAGTACCATTTAATATGATAACCCAGTTAAGTGTGAGCGAGTTGCTACTGTCGTTGTAGTGAGTAAAATCAGTGAGTTCACTTTGTTGCACACAAAGTCTGTTTGCCCAGCCCGTTTTCCTTCTGGGGTCAAATCCAGCTGTCTATAGTTCTGTCGGCGCATTTGCAAGTAGATAGTTTGTAACTAAACAAAATGTAGGTCCCTCTTTAAGCAGTTATTTAGTCAGAGCACAGGATAGGTTGGAATATACAGGAGCAATTGTGTTTGTATCCCTACAAAGGCATCCATTCTGTGAGAATCAGTAAAAAGTGAACACACGGAGGGGATCGATGTCCTTTGGTTGGGAATTCCTACTGAGACAAGTGGCATTTTCAGCTGTGGCACAGTCTTACCACAGCAACCACTGGACAGAAATTGTGAAGGAGTGCAAACCCCTTTTATAAGGATATGTAGCATCATTCCGGGACTGAAGAGTTGACTTCTGAATTTGACCTCAAAACCTCGTGTCCTCTGTTTTTGTTCATAAATCCTTGTTTGAAGCAGATTGCCTTTTGCACCTTTCATCAATTATTGTCAAAATCTCAGGGAAGGAGCTGACTGGAGTATTGCCACTCACTTCCCTGGAAGCACGACTAGCAGCTGGGAGTAAGATTTATAGGCTTCAAATTATCCATCTTTGCTGCTGCTCCTATGTCGAACTAAAGAAAAGCAGATCAAACATCCACTTTTGAGCCACAAACCTCTGCCTCTGTGACTGTGGTGTCAAAGGTGTCCTTGCCTCCTTTTCTGGTATAGATTTTATTTATTGAGGGTTTTCTCGTAACTTCTGCGCACAAGACTGCTTTTTTAACATCTTTTTTGTCCCATTTCTCTATTTTAATTTAAATCTTAACCTTTCTGATTCTTAAGTATCTTCATTCTCCTCCTGGCAACCTGTTTCTTTTCTCTTCTTGGGGTACACTGGCTTTTCCCATTATCTATTTCCTGTCCCCAAGCTGATGAATAGGCTGTAAAAATGGTGTCAGTGACATCTCCTCCTGCAGAAGTGAGCAGACAAAGGGACCTTCTGTGCTTCTGACACCTGGATTATGAAGGGACAATGGCAGCTCCCCACCGGCACAAAGCCAGCCACTGCTCCTCTACTACTCTCCCACAGCAAGTGCAAAAATACGAACAGAATAAGTAAGGATGGCATTGCTTTTTTTCATCATCACAAACATTGTGTGGGAAAATACATTGGATTCTCTACTATGGCCAGTGTTTTAGTATTTTCAGACTTGTTTTGGTTTGGGCTTTTTTTTCCTTTTGGATTTTCCTATGTTTTGGAATGGCAGTGCCTTCCTAGAAATCAGAGTAAACTGCAGAATTTGGCATTAGCATTTTGTGGAAATTAGGGGGCATTGTTACATGACATTTTAGTCCAGCATGATGCCTGGATGCCTGTGTATGAAACCTAACTATGTAATTTCTGGCTATATTGCAGAAAGTGATGGCCCCCACAGCTTCCAAATATGTTCAGTTAGCTTCCCAGTCACTCAACACGGGTGCAGCAGACAAATGGTTAATTACCGAACCAAAACTTAGTGGTTGCCTTGGTAGCAATAATCACGGTCTGGCTATATTTATACAAACAGAATGTAACATCCACTAATAATTATTTTTAATACATTATTATTCAAAGATTAAAATAGCTTCTGGCATGTTTGCAAAAAGGTAAAATTGAAATGAGAAGTCTTAGCATGACTTGGAAGTGTTGAGTGCCCACAACGTCATGTCTCAGAAAACATGGTGGAAAAGATTTCCTGAATGGAAAAAACCCCAAAATAACCAACCAAACAATCAAAACGGATTAAAGAAGGGGAATGTGAAATGGTGGTAAAACAGAATTGATACAGAAAGTGTGGAATAAAGACAAGGAATGTGAGGAAGATAGAAAATTGTTGTTAAAGGAAGTTATATACAGCAACACAGCATCTGTGCTGAAATGTGGAGCAATGAGAGGCAAAATGTGTATAGATGGATGTTCTTTTGGCATGCGTGGAATTGCAACAAGGAGAATCCTAGTTTGGATATCTGGATATGAGTCCCAGAGAAGGACTCGGGTATTGCTGTAAGCATTTTTTTGCAAAATGCAGTTCTGAGTGTGATACTGTGAGTAGAAAATGAGGGGTGACCCTTGGGTGAATGACAAAAAATAGCAAGAAATAGTAACTTTCTCTAACATTTAATCTAGCGCTAATAAGGTAGTTGCCAAAATTTTGTCTAAGTCACTATTTTAAGGCAGATGTGGAAGCAGGGGAAGAGAATTAAATAGGAAATGGAAAAGTAATCCTTCCCATAACAGGTTAACGGACCTCAACCTGTTCTGCTCACTGAAAGGGTGGAGGTGATTTGATTACTGGGCTTGGATTCCTGTATCAGAGATAATATGAAGGGGATTTCCAGCTCCTTGAGGAAAGTTTAAAATTACCCCTTGAGCTGAAAGCAGAAATCAGATAAAACAGCACCACTTAGCACTGAGGGCACCTCACCAGTTCTTAAAATGAGATTAGATAACCTTCTTTAAAGATCTGCCTTAAATCTGACTTCTGCTAGACATCCTGTGCCCTGCACTTAAAGGGGCCTGGCTGCCTCGTTCCTTTGACCTTGCTGTCAGTGAAAATACATGTCCCATTTACCCATTTTATGGGTTGTGGCCTGAGTTCGGTAAGATTAGAAATACTTTCAACACACTCCTAATGCTTCCTGCTCAATAGGAAGATAATGATTCTCTTCAATGTCTTAATGACCTGTAGTCAATAGGTATAATTAAATCTTCATATATATACACACATATATATGGATATACATGTAACATTGAATGGTCTAGAAAAGATCGAAAAGGATCAGGTCTGGGTTTTTTTCACATTACGAAATTTACTTCAGTTTTTGTGAAACATTAAGTACTAGATTTAACTGAGAATCATTGTTTTCTGACAGAGCACAAAATTGTAATGCCTAAATATATAATTATAAATATTATGCATTTATGAAAGATAAATCTATCAATTGATATTAAAAACAATGGTGCAAATACTGTATCTAATTAAAAAAAATACTAATTGTTGAGAACTGGGAAAAATTGCCAAAAGAATAGATCACATATGTATTTATATTGTTTGCAAAACCCTTGCCAAATATTCATTAATAGCTATTGCCAGGATGAGAAAGGTAGATTTTGTGGTTCTTTGATCCAGGACAGTACCTATTCTATCCTTAAACATCATATTTTAAGAATACCCAGTTGATCACAAGGTTCAGGAAGAGTTATTTTTCTTCATGATCTCCATGAAGTGAATATCTGTGCTCAGAAATGCATATTTTTTCCCTTCCTTTAAAACATCAATGTTGGATACAACTGGAGAAGACATGCCAGACTGAGTAGGCCAGCACTTTGAGCGGGTATTGAAAATCCTCTGCTTTAAATGCTTGGCTGATACATCTTAGCCAGCTGGTGAGGATTAAATTTATCATGAGACTTGGGGACAGGGATGAATTTTCCACAAGTCAGATTAGAAGGAACCTTGGGATTCTTTTCAGTTTTTGTTATAGCTTGGAGTGTGGATCATTTCTCACCTAATCAGTTCCCTGTTATTGTTGAAGCCCAAGGTAACACCTTGTTCTTTTCTATTCCCTGCCTATGGCACTTAATAATTTAGTTTTTCATGAGCTGAAATGATGTAGTTTAGCTCAAATTACTGGGCTCAGTACAAGGTAAATGGAGGAAAATTAATGTCTTGTGTTACAGAGCTCAGTCTGAGTCCTCTAATCATTCCTTCCGGTATTAAACATAGAACTTTGCCTTGGCAAAGTAATTTGCCCTGAAAAGTCAAAAGTGGAAGGAATTTCAGAAAGGTTGTGGGGAGTTTTCCTGTAAACTTAGAAAACAGACTGTCAATTTTTTCTTTGTTTCTAGTGTCTCTAACTCAGTTTGAATGCCTAATGTTTCCTGCATATTTTTGTTTCAAAATTTCTGTGTAGTTAAATGTTCTTGAAGCTGTAGGTTCAGGATATATAACGCAATAATAACAACAAAGCAGTTAGAATTTGGAGTTCATTTTAGGGACAATGTGGGGTCAGCCCTGCTAGCAATGATTGAAGGAGAATTACCCATTTACTCCTGAGACAGTTAATCCAAGCTTGACCGCTGCATATATTGAGATCAGGGTAAGTTTCCTCATTGCTGTATTTCTCTGCCATGACAGTATACAGTTATCATTGGTTTGGTAGGGAAGTCCTTGTATAGCATGGTTTTCATAGAATGGTTAGGTTTGGAAGGGAACACAAAGCCCATCTTGTTCCACCTTCACTGGCCCAGGGTGCCCAAAGCCCTATCCGACCTGGCCTTGAACCCTGCCAGGGATGCAGGGCAGCCCCAGCTTCTCTGGGCACCCTGTGCCAGGGCCTCACTACCCTCACAGGGAAAAATTTCTTCCTAATATCTCATCTTAATCTCCCCTCTTTCAACTTAATTCCATTACCCCTTGTCCTGTCATTTCATAAACCACCCTGACTATGTCTATCCCATAAAGTCAACTTCTCAGAGAGGTTCTTTGGTTCCCAAGCCTCAAGCCTAACTCCTCAAGACCAGATATGTCATACCCATGCTTCACACCTAGATATCTTCTGGACCTGATGTATCTTCCCTGTAGACCTAGAACAACCTCACCTTTTCTGATAGTTTTTTCAGTACAAAATACCAGTGTTGCAGTCCAACAGTTTGATACTTCAGCAGAAAACTGAGTGTGCTCCGACAAGTAGTGAGGGAAGGAGCAGCATTCAGAGATATCTCAAGTCACATTCTGTTTTGTTATTTTTCTTTCCCAGATGAGAAGGTAAATGTCACATGAGAAACTTGGTAGTGGGCTGCAGATCTTGGCCCTCTTTCAGCTTGTGAATATTTCCTTGATCCTGTGTCAAGTTGGACTACAGTCAAACACCATCACCCACCTTTGTTCTAATTCTCCATCAAGGCAAGCCCAGTTTGGGAAATCAGCTCATTCTCTATCTATTGCTTGGCTGTGAATTGGAATGGAATAGCTAGCTCCAGACTAAAAGATAATATGGTTTGGAAGGAGAAGGCTGGAGTTCAAGCACTGTTTTATTGTTTTATTAGAAAATTACAATCATAGAATCATATGGGTTGGAAGGGACCTCGAGAGATCATCGGGTCCAACCCCCCTGCCCAAGCAGGTTCCCTAGCTCATATTGCATAGATAGGCGTCCAGACAGGTCTTGAATATCTCCAGAAAAGGAGACTCCACCCCCCCCTGGGCAGCCTGTCCCAGGGCTCTGTCACCCTCACTGTGAAAAAGTTCTTCCGCATGTTGGTGCGGAACTTCCTATGCTCTAACTTGCAGCCATTGTCCCTTGTCCTGTCTCCACAGACCACTGTGGAGGGGGCTGGCCATTTCCCCCTGCATCCCATGGCTTTGCAAAACATTTACCAAAACCAGTTCCACTTTAGGATTGGCTAAAGCAAGTTGTACAACACGGTTACTGCATGATAAATACAAATCACAGTGCTTGTTATCAACAAACCTCATTTAACCTAAAGGAGAATAAGATTAGTTTTTTCAGTATACCCAAGATTTTAAGTTCTCTCACCAGAGCACACATGTAAGAGCCATTCAAAAGGTTTAGTGAAAATGAAAGAAATTTAAGCATATTGTGATAGCTGGATCTGTCCCAGAAAGGACACATGGGTTGAAATGTAGCTTAGGAGGGAACTTATGTCTTCTTCAAGGTATTGAGAAAGGGATACGGGAGGTATAGGAGTGCCTGGGAGTTGTATAAAGAAAAAAGTTATACATTGTAAAATTTTGGGGAAATAACTATTTATTCCATGTCAGTTGTGCAGTATTTGTTTGTATTAATAAATTGCCTCCTGAGGAAATTCATTGGAAGACATTGGGAAGGTTAAATCTGCAGTAGCTTTTAAGTACCTGAGTGTAAAACAGGTTTGTAAAATCTCCATAGCTTCCGGACCCTGGGCACACCAAAAAGCTGCAGGAATTGCTGGTTTTCACCCATGATATGGGTGGTTTTGGTGGCAGGACCTTGGTGTTGCTTTGCAATTTCTTCCACCCCAGTGTCATCTTCCATGCTGGAATAGTTGTTTGAGCTGGCTGGGGTTTTTTGAGTGGGAAGATTGAGATGGCAGAAAGTGACACTTTGGTGGTAAAAAGTCACAACAGGTGGTCTTTTGCTGTTTCAGTTGGGTAGTAGAAAATTATGAAGAGTAAAATATATCTAATGTTTCCCATTCCTCTAGAGCCTAGCATCTCCTAGATAGACTGCTAGAGAGCCACAGCCTTAGCTGCTCTGCTAGAGATGAGCTTCAGCCTGACAGTCATGGACCTCAGGAGCAGGTGACAAAGTCTGAAGCTCTTCTTTATTTCACATCCATATTACCAGAGAATGCTACAGAATCCAAGAGCTGTGTATTCCCTCTATCAAGAAAGAAAAACCGGAGAAAGAGACACTAAACATCATTCAGTATGAATGACAAAGAAAATATGAGTATAGAAGTGTATATGGGAGTTTAACTCATAATAACTAACCTGTGTATTACTTTGGCAAGTTACAGCAAATGTGTTTCACCATCACCCAGACCAAGACCAAAGATGAAACCAATCTGGGGTATTGAATGGAGGCACTTTGTCTCCATAAGCTCATGCTCCACATGTCTTGCCAAGGTAACTTGGATACCTGAAGGAGTTACTCAGAGAAGAGCAGGTATCTGTCTCAGCCAGGGTGGCAATATGAAATAAGTAGGTGGTTTAGTGCAGCATCTAGTGGACAAATGTCCACATCACAAAAAAACCCTTGTATTTCTGGCTGGCTGCTGCGGGAAGCATCAGCAAAGCACCAAGGGACCATGGAGAAGAGCAAAATCCACTTTAGCTGTAAAAGACATCACTCTTCCTAATGAGGCACACTGGCAAATGGAAGAAACTCATCCTAATGTTACCCATTTTAGAAATGTGAAATAGATGAATAGGGAATCTGAGGCAACATAGATTGATTTAAATCAAAGTGAATTAAACTACTGGTTATAATAATGAATTAAATCAGAGACAGGAAATCTTCAGTTAAACTGTGATTGTTTAATTTCATTTGCATTTTATGTCCTCGGGAATCTTTCTCATTGACTGGTCCAATGACTTAAATATGGTGATGTGCAGACAGATATGTTTTTTACACAAGACTTGATTTTCCCTATGAGAAAGGACATCTCTTAGTGAGGATTAATTGAGAAGGGTGAATAATACCTAAACATTCATTAAATAAATTAAACAAATAAATATTTCTTTATAGTATATTTCTCTGTCCCACTTTTTTCCTTTTATTTTTTTTTTAATTGCATTTGAATTTATCTGGTTGCTAAGTCAGAGAGATGGTGGATTGAAAATCTGATGTGTTGGTGTATGGCAGAGCAAATAAGCAATCACTGTGATTTTCAAACCCAATAAGCATCCAGGCACTTAATTTTCAAGAACGTAAATGTACTTGAACTGAATCAGAATCAGGTACCTAATCTGGTAGATACTTTTCAAAGCCTCACATTTTTAGGTACTTTTAAAAAAACTGGCCATATTTTCTTTAAGTTTGAGTTATTTTAGATCTAATATTGTCCTATCTGGCTTTTATTTATAAACTGGAAGAGAACAGAATGTCTGCTAATTCATTTCTGAATCATTTTCTCAGATTTCAATGGATTAATTCACAGGAGGGAAATATTCCCGCTGCATCCGATAATAAATAGAAACTAAAAGAAATGATGGCAAATGCTTATTTACACAACAAAAGCAGAAAGTACTGGCCTTTGGAAAACATGTAAATATTTGCTTTCAATCTTTTGTAAAAACTACAATACACGATAATGTGACATATTTATGAAGTTTGAGCTGTCATAAAAAGCAGCAGTTTCTCAGTTTCAGCTATGTTGTTATGGAGAAAGGTAGCACTCCTTAACTCCTTAAAATCTAGAGATGAATCACTGGTGCAATACACTTTATTATTTATTTAATTGGTTGTAGGAAGTGTAATAAGTCTAGGCTTAACATAAGTTGTTGTGAGCCTGAATTTTATTGCTTTTGTTTTTAGAAAGAAAACTATATTGAGTTTAAAACCTTAACAAATCTGATTTTTAGAAGTATTGCGTTAAATTTTTTTTTTTCCTAGTTTTAACAAGCTTAACAGTCCTCCTGAGTGTTATGGACCAATGCATCCTTTTCCTCCTATCTTGTCTCTGAATGTGAAGTCCCTCCCCATCAGGGCCCCAAGCACACATCAGGTGTCCTCAACAACTTCCCTTAGTCTTGGGCATCCACACTGACTGGAAGAGGGAGCTCACTGGTAGAGACTTTCTGGAGGGTGAGCCCTGTTTTCTTTCCTTCATCCTCTCACCTGTGGGCAGAGCACCAGTGAGTGATGTCCACTGACTCATTAGGGACCTCCATGGACCATAGTGCTGTGGTGAGTGCTCTGCTCAGGTTGCCCCTCTGTTTCCCCACCAACATATTTTTGATTATGTGGCCCTTGTAGCATATTTCTTCTCTTGCTTGTGTCTGCACCATCGCCTGGTCAGTTAGTTTTCTCTTCTTCCTCTTCTTTCACCTCTCTCTCCCTGGGAAGATTTTATGGTGCTGTAACCGTAGGAGACTGTTTAAAGAGAGGATGTGACCATGCCCTCTCTCTGTGATCTTTCTGATCTCTACAAATTCAACCTGGAACCATTCTCTTCTAAACCCAGCTTCTTCTAGGTCATCAAAGCTATTGTTAAAATGCAGTGGTGTCCCTAAAGTTATTTTCATTACATCAGAAATAGTCATGACTGTCATACATCTATTGTAAAATGGATAGATGTGTGAGTGAGGGGTACCCGTGGACATCATTTACATTGACTTTAGCAAGACTTTTGACATGCCTCTTCTTGTATCCAGATTGGGAGGTTATTGTTTGGACAGATGGACAGCTAGATGAGTATCAAACTGGCTGAATGATCAGACTTGAAGGGTAGTGGGTCACTTTCTACCTCAAGACTGGTGACAAGTACCACAGGATATTGTCCTGTGACCTGTCTTCTTTATCAATTGAGCTTTATCAATACCTGAAGATGAGGGGCACGTGCTTGTAAAGTCAGCAGACATCACAAGGGCAGAGATGCCATCCACAGGGACCTGAACAGTGTGGAGGATGAAACCAACTGAAACCTCATGAAACTGAACATATTTGAAAAGCACTAGAGCCAGGGTGTCAGGAGAAGTAATGATCTTTCTCCTCTAAAAGCTTATTAGACACCGTGCACCTTCCAGCACAAGGAAGATGTTGATAAAGTCAAACAAATTTAGCAGATGACCACCGTGATGGTCAGAGTTGGAGTAATTTCCCTTCGAGGACAGCCTGAAAGACCCAGGCTTGTTCAGCCTTTGAAGGGATGGCTTCAAGAGGAATCTAACCATGGACCCAAAAGGTTACAAGTTGGTCCTCAAGGAGATGAGGCTTTTCACAGTGGCACATGGTGGAAGGATGAGAGGTAACTGGCATATACTGAAATAGAAGGGGTTCAGAATGGACATAAGGAGAAACTTTCACCACTGGAACAGCCAAACAGTGGGCCATGTTTCACAGAGTTATCTCCATCCTTGTGATTTTTCAAGACTTAGTTGAATAAACCCCTGAGTAACCTTGTCTGACTTTGGAGTTAATCCTCTCTGAGCAGGAATTTGGACAGAGACCACCTGAGGTCCCTTCCAACATGAATCGTCCTGTGACCCTGTGATGTAAATTTCTTCACATTAAATAATGTATAGCGTAGACCATTCCTTGCTCATAGTAAAAACACCCTGGTCTTCCCCCTTCCTTCCTGTAAAAAAAGGAACATTTTTAGAACTGTCAGATTTTCTCATGGTATGAGCAATGTGTCTGCACTGAAAAATGGCAACATATTCTATTGTGCAAGATAGCTGTGAGAAGCATCTACAGAAACTTCTAATATTGGGTACAGTCAGTTCATAGGAACTATGTTTCTTTGTCTCGAGATATTTTTCAGTTTATCTTTCTTCAGAACAGAGACGTGGAAATTAAAATTAACTCTCCTTAGGTTGTAGGATGTTTCTGACCTGCATAATTACAGAGAAATACTCTAAAATATGACCCACATGTACTGTAATCTCCCAAATAAGAGGATCAGATGATGGGTAGAATTTCAACTTCCACTTAGGCTCCTCCCTAGGGTCAGGTTTCAACTGGTTGATAACACTGCATCAAAGTCAGCCCAAGAGCAGTTGGTAGGAGACTCCAGATGGGCGTTTCTGGCTGTGATATTCATAATGGATCAGCAACCACAGTAGTAGATGTAATTCTCCCACAGCTACCAAATCCTGTTCAGATTCTCCTCTTTATGCTCTCGTGCCAAGATGTGACACAAGCTTCATGATATTCTGGCAGATATGGGATGTGCCAGCAGGAAGGAAAGAGCAGACTGCCTGGGATGTGGAGGGAAGGGTACAGGTGGCAGGAGAGAACAGTTGACAGAGCTTCAGGATGTCAACCTACATTCATGTGGCTGCAACATCACCTGCAGTTACAGTAGCCCTGCAAATGTAAAGGCAGCAGAGGATTACAGCTACAAAGACCTCCCAGATTTTTCCCCAAATTTGGGACATGAAGTAGTTGGGAATAATAGGAGTAATCAGTTCATCCTAGGAAAGCCACTCTTGCCAACAGCCAGAAATGCTGTGTGGATGTTACAGGGAGACTCAGTTGTGACTTTGTGATTCTACCCTTGATTGTGAAGTAGTTTCTCACTTTCTGACTCTTGTTTGCTATCCAGCACATGTCTGGCTCATCCCTGTTACTCCAATTTACAGAACAGCACCCTTTAGAGCTAGATAGTGCTGAATTTCAATCTGGCATCGATACGTGCAATATTAACACGGGTAATTCCCCTTAAAGCCAAGAGGAGGTATTTTGTTCCCCGGTATATTCATGGAGAATCTGACCGTGTGAGCACCCTTAAGCTATGAGGGGCTGCATACATGCTTTTTGTTGACATTTTTTCTCATGTGATAAATTGTTTAAATCTGTTGTCATATATAAAGTTACAGTGAGGGGAGTAAAACTGAAGGCATATATTGTTTTTATTGCTAGCAATAGTCTGCAAAGGATATATAAGCATCTTCCTGTGAGATACATACGCAAGCATATAAACTATATACTAATAGTTCAACAATTTCCTTATTAATTCTCTGCCACAACTATAAAATAACTTGTATGTCACATTGACACAAGCAACAAGCATCATTTCCAGGTAAACAGCTAAGTACTCCTCCAGAAAATTTATGTAACTTTAGCACCTTCCTATGGCTGAAAATGCAATAGTCTAAAACAGACGCCACTGTTACATATCCTTACTAAAAGAGGTATAATTATGGGTTGTGGCTGGCAGTTTATCTTGTTCAGAAAAATGGTTTCATATTAAAAAAATAGAATTACATCTTTTTTTTTTTAATCATCCAGAGTAAACCAATCTGGTGTATATATTCACAGCTGAATGAATCTGATTATTCAGACATTGTAACATTAAATAATACCTGCAGATGCATTATTAAATTTTAATACAGATAGATATAGATATAGGAGTTATAGATTAGATATAGATACACACACGCATTCACATATATATACACACAATTTTTTTTCAACTCTCCAGAACAATTTTTAGAACAATTTTTATTGGTCTAATTTTGATTACTAAGGAAGGTATTGTTATCTCTTACAGTACAGAAGACATTAATTAGTAGCTGTCACTAAACGAGAGACATATAATGTGATTAAGAGTAGAAACACAGGATGGATGTAAACCAGCATTCACCTTTGAGAAATGTAAGAAAATTCATATGTTAGGGAGTGGCATAAATAGCCTATATATTCTGTGATTTACCAGAGGATAAAGATCTTTAAAATAATAATATTGAAATGTAGAGTTATTAATAACAAAAAATAAAGATCACAGTCTTGCACATTCATATAGATAGATGTAAAGATTTGAACTCATGACAGGTTACCACACATTAGGACAATGTCATGAGTCTGTTGAGTATATGATTGACTGTGCTTGTGATTTTTCCCTGCAGTAAAGGTGAAGTAGTGGAATTTAACTTCATCTCAAGTGAAAAAGGGAGTTTGCCATAGACTAAGAGTAAACATACGGACTGTTACCATGATTCATTTGAGGCAAAATCAATTGTTAAATTAAGGTAATTTGGCAATTGTTCTGAACATTGAGTGTTTGCAGACTTAAAAGCTTAAAGAAATCATAGCAGAGTGTTTGGTAATCTACAGGCAAATGGTCATCAACGGTTCTCCTCCCTCTTTACTCTGCCCTGGTGAAGCCACATCAAGAATATTTTGTCCATGTTTAGGCTCCCCAGTTCAAGATATTCAGGGAACTACAGGAAAGAGTCCAGAGGAGAGCTATGGGGATGAGGAAGGGACGGGAGCATCTCTCATGTGAGGAAAGGCTGAGAGAGCTGAGGCTCTTTAGGCTGGGGAAGAGAAGACTGAGAGGGCATCTGATTAATGCTTATGAATATCTAAAGGGTAGATGTCAAGAGGATGGGGCGATACTTTTCTCAGTGGTGTGCAGTGAGAGAACAAGGGGCAATGGGCACACACTGGAACGCAGGAAGTTCTGTCATAACATGAGGATAAACTTCTTCCCTTTGAGGGTGACAGAGCCCTGGGACAGTCTGCACAGAGAAGTTGTGGAGTCTCCTTTGGAGATATTCAAGACCCACCTGGATACTGTCCTGTACAGCTTACGTGAGGTTAGAAGGTGCTCTGGCAGGGTGTTGGACTACATGATCTCCAGAGACCCCTTCCAACCCTTACCCTTCTGTGAATCTGTGAAGTGGTGTCAAAGATAATTTGGGTAGATATTGAATGTCCCAGAGCAAGACATGTTCTTTTTGATCAAAGGATCGGTGAGAAGCACTATTTTCCAAATCTGGACATCTTGAAAGCCACCTCTCAGCTGGCTCCTTAGGACTTGAGTATGATTCCTGATAAGTACAAGGACCCGTTTTGATTAAAATCCACTGTTAGTCTCACCATACACATCTTTAGCTTTCCAGGTCATTCCAGGGTCCTGGTCTTCTGACTGTTGATATTGCACAAATGTTCATTTACTATTTGACTGCCATTTGAGGCTAATTAATCATCCTGAGGCAGGCTCTCTGATGTGAGCCGTACTAGCCATCCTAGAAGTGCTAGAGAAAGTGTGCAGTCTGGAGTGCAGTTCTCCAGCACAATGCCAGAAATTTTCTACTCTCAGACACATATGTCACAGGAATACAACACAGATCCTCAGTGTCATGATCAAGTGCTGTGTAGTGTGAATGTGGCCTGACTTGTAGCAGAAGAGCCTTGACCAGATTCAGTATGAGCTACATGGCATTTCGTAACCTGAGGTGGATGTAGTTGGACATTTGTTTTTTCAGATGGGTCAGTATGTCTAGGAATCATAAACTTAACCAGTCTTTTTCCATTGTCCATTATCCAGACACCAAGTGTTACCTTGATTTAATTACTTAAGGTTTAATCTGGATTCTTTCATTTCTTCATAGAACCAGTGTCTATGTCAATACCTGGTAGCAGTGGTGATCATCAATCTTAAGAACCTTCTGGGTGACCAAAACTCCATCAGTCCTTTTGGTGAATCTTTCTAAACTGTGGAGTGTTACATTTACAGTCATTCATTAAATGACTTTCATAGTCACTTATGCCATAACTATGCATTAGAAAGAAGGAAAGAGAACATAAAATTCTCACAATATTCCAATTAAGGATTAATTTATTTAATTGCAAAAAAAAAAAAAAGTAGTCCAGACTTGAAGTAATGCTGTTCTTTACAATGGACCCTAATCTCAACCATAAAGTGATAAATGGGTGCTAAAGGCTAAATAGATTATCCTAGGAAAAAGTCCTTGAAAGTCATTTAACAGCTAATCGTATATTAAGGTCAAACATTACCAGTTTCTCATGGGAAAGAAGTAGACATCCTGTCTGATTTTCCTGTTCTAACAGAATTTTAGGAATATGTCCATATCCAAGGATTCTGTGAATGTCCCTTGACAAATACCCCTTCTGTGAAACTTTTCCTGATTTTGAATTTATCTCAATTTGGTTGGGCCAATATCCAGCCCAAGGGAAACAAAGGCTTCACATATTTGTGAGAAATGGGGTACATTGCTTTCTTTTTTTGTTTCACTCACAGAAAAGCCTGGCTATGGGAAAAGCAACTCCATTGCTCCAAAACAGTTTTTCAGTATGACTAAGGGGGAAAGGGTACGGAGATCTATTCTGCTCTGGTGAGACCTCACCTGGAATACTGTGTTCTGCTTTGGAGCCCTCAACACAAGAAGGACATGAACCTGTTGGTGTGAGTCCAGAGGAAGGCCACAAAAATGATGAAAGGGCTGGAACATCTCTCCTATGAGGACTGGCTGAGAGAGTTGGGCTTGTTTGGCTTGGAGAAGAGAAGGCTCTGGGGGACCTTATAGTGGCCTTCCAGTACCTGAAAGGTGCCTATAAGAAAGGTGGGGAAGATCTGTTCACAAGGGCGTGTACCAGTAGGATGAGGGGTGATGGTTTTAAACTAGAAAAAGGTAGATTTAGGTTGGATATTATGAAAAAAATTCTCAGTATGAGAGTGGTAGATCACTGGCAGAGGTTTTCCAGAGAGGTGGTGGAGGCCCCATCCCTGGAGATATTCAAGGTCAGGCTTGATGAGGCTCTGAGGGACCTGATCTAGTGAAGATGTCCCAGCTTACTGCAGGGGGGGTGTACTAGATGACCTTTAAAGGTCACTTCCAACCTAACACATTCTATGATTCTGCGATTCAGCTCTGGGACACCAGGGCACACAAGTGGACTCTGTTCAGTCTCTACTTTAGTCAATCTTCATTTCTATTTCCCTGTGCTCTATACTAAAGATCATGTGATCATACTTATCTGTTGCACTCGAGTGTGAAGACAATCTAGGATAATTGTCCTGTGATTTTAAGCAGCTCTGTAAGTAAAGTCTAGCTAGGTGAAATGATTTGTGCCTTCATGAAGGCATAGCTAGCAGGACCTTTTTCCCATCTTAACTCACTTTTCCACACTCCAGGCTACAGTCACGCCTCAGAGGAATCGAATTTCATAACACGTAGCTAAACATTACAAAAGGATGTGATTGTATCATGATACTGCTTGAAACCTATTTTTCTCCAGGTGAATGAAAGCACTTTCCAGACTGGAAAGGAACATATGAATGTAGGCAAGATGATGACTCAGAGCTCTACAACTGCTCACACACTTGACATCCATGAGTGTGTAGACGTGTACCAGCCAACCAGCCAGGGCATCAAAAGTGCTTTTGCTGAGGCAGCATGGAGAAAACCCAACTGAGCACCAGTGCAAGGATTTGAGGGGCCAGCCCTCTCTGAGAGACGGCTCCTGTGTTGCTTTTTGTACTTGGTCTTAGCTAGCTTATCTTCCCAGCTGGCACAGTTTGGTTTGCACAGACTAGTCCAGCTACATTTTCCCAAGTTTTGTTAAAAGACAAGTATTTGTGAAGTATTTTGGTCCAGAACATATTCAAGTAAGAAGCAAATGAGAAATCATGGCTTTGCAGAGCTGTAAAGTGGGGCAGCTGGACAAAGGGAAGGGGTGGGAGAAGAAGGAAGATACAACATCCCTTTTAAGAGAAAATGACAAAGTTCTTCACCTATTTTCCAGATGAAGGAAGGCAATAGGCACTTTTCACTTTATAAGAAGCTTTTAAAATGGCATATTCAATAAACAATGTGACCTTCCGGAAAGGAAGAGTGGCGTTTTCTGTCTTTGCTGAGGTAGAGGAAGGAGCTGGAAGAGCCTGCCAGGGTTAATGAAGATCAAACACACCATTCCAGCCAGCAAGATTGTTGTGTAGAAACCACATTAAACCACACAGACTTTTCTGTCACACAGTGAGCTGGTCAAAGCGATGATGCTTGCTTATTTATTTGTTTATTTATTCAATTTACAAGAGGCTCTGGTCAGCACACTCCCTTAGGGCACATATAATAAAAACAGTACATCAATTAAATAGCGATGTTTACAGCATTGACAGAGTGCCTAACAAAGGACTTTGAATTACTTCAGGCCTGTCCCTTTGGAGAATACTCAGCGTATAGCTCTCGCACATCTGGAAGGTTTGGAAGAGAAAAAAGATGCATGAATACATGGATGTACCTTGAAGCATGACTTGAAGGAGAATAAGAGCTTCAGCTATTAAACTGTGAGAGGAGAGAATTCTGCAGTTTTAAGCCCTACATGAGATAAACCTGAGATTTTAAAAGCTATTTATGTACCTACAATCACAAGTAGGCACTAGTGGGTGTTCTTACTTGCCCTGTTTTTTAATTTTAATTCCAAACTTGTTCAGCCTACAATTGAAAATCCCACGAGGTACCAGGCTGCATCTATCTAACTAAAAATCTGGGCCTTGATAGACTACTGCTACAGCATTAGCAAATTGGGAGAGAGGCAGCTTATGAGGTCTCTTTTATAGCTATTTCATCAGGCATGCTTAGAGGTAGAAGTGTTATGTTTATTAAGGGTCTGCCACATAAAAAAAATGTAACCTGTGGTTAATAAAGAGTAAATTAAACAAACCTCACATGACGCTGTTGATGTCACCTCCCATCCATGAAGTGTGTTCCACAGTGCGTTCCACAGTGCGTTCCATGTACCCTGCTTCCTACCTGCAGTGCCTATTTCCTCCGCTTTGTTAGGCTAATGTAGCATGAGAGCGACCAGTGCCTACCAAAGGATAAATACCACTCCCAGAACAACTGTACCATTTCCCTGATGGTGGTTTTTGTAGTGTGGTGGTGGAACCAGCCAGAGTGTCCCATCTTGTAGTCCTTCAGTTCACACAGTCTAAGTGGTCCCTGGACAAGAAAAGTTTTATTTTCCTCTTCAAACCCCAAATCTCTGCCAACAGGTTCACAGGAGTCCCTGGGGAGGCCACAGGGAAGTGACCTGTTGAGATGTGTAAAGAGAAAGCAGGGAAACAAAAACTAAACCTGACTCTGGCCTTCTCTGCTTAGATATCTTTAGACAGAAAAACCAGTGTTATACTGAAAGGTCAGTGATTTGGGGTCTACTCTTTCTGGGATTTCAACTTGAAATATCCATCGGGTTGGCTTTCAAAAACAGTCGTGAACTCTTAGTTACAAGCAGAGTTATGGGCGCCTTGTGCTGTCACAGCAGGTTGGACCTGCAGACATCCTGCACCCACAAAATCAGCCCAAAAGCCTTTTAGCTCAGGCACCCTAAAATTGTGAGCTACTTCCGCGCGAGGTTACATTAGCCCAGTTGAGTTTATCACCTGTAAAACTGGACTGATTATGTTTAATTGCCTAGCTCAAAGAGGTTTTATGAAGATCAATTAGCTAATGCCTATAAAGTGCTTTGCATGTAGCCAGTGCAACCGCTGTTGTGGCGTAGCACTACCCTTCCTCGCCATGCTCAGTAGGAGCACTGTTGCTTTAAAAAGGGAGCTTGTCCAAGCTCTCCTCCTCCACTGGATCTAAGATGGATGCTCCTGCTGCAGCACAGCCTGTAAGCAGACTTTGCCCAGCCTGCTTTTTTTGTTTTTCCTGGAAGCTTGCTCCAGACAAGTCAGCTGCGCTGCAGACTGAGCAGAAGCAAGAGGGCAGCTCTCCTCAGGTAAGCTACCACTGCCACAAAGCTGCTCATTCCTACACCTGGACGGGGCAGCACCAAGGATGCTGCCATCCTGAGAATTATGGGCCTCTCTGTCCGTGTCTCTAGCTGACTCACAACAGCCCTCAGACAGGCAAGAATCAAGTGGCCCTGGGCCTCTGCTCTCTTACACTTCTTTCCTGGCTGGCTGGTGTTGGTTTAGTTACCAGGAGGACAGGGAGGCTCCTGTTCCCACACCCAAAGCTGATCTCCTGCACGTTCCTCTGCATTAGCATCACCTCTGTGGAGGCACTCCTGTGTGACATGGGAGCTGCCTGCGGCACAATGGTCCTGAGGCCATGCTGGGGCTCAGCAGCGGGTTTTTCACCCCGTGGTGAGGAGGTGGTCTTCGGTCACGGGAGAGAGCTGAGGGATTAGCTCAGAAGGGCTCTGCAGGCTTTCATAGGCCTGCCACCACCAGAAGCAGTTTAAGCTGCATTGGCTGGCTCCTTTCCCTCAGAAACGCATTGATTTTCCACTAAGCTCCTTGTCTTTGAGGCATTAAAAATGTCATCTTTAGAGGACTGCAAACTGGGCACTCCAGTAACTCTCCAAAGTTTTGCTATATTTCATCTTATTATTCCCACTGACATTTTGGAGGAGACATTCCCTCTGTATAATGCTCCTTTTACAAAGGTCTTTCCTTCCCCCACCCTGGGTGGTGGAGCATTGGAGGTAGGAGATCTTCCTGACCGACACAGAGCTGGAGGCAACATGCTTTTCCTTTATGATTTCGTTTTACAGGGCTGTTTCACCTCAGCCAAGAGCAATAGACCCTGTTAGTATTCCCACAGCCCTGGGGACAGAGAGCACTTGTGCAGGGCCAGCAAAGGGGAAAACCCTACCCCGACTTTTAATGCCGTTTTAGAAAAAGAAAGGTGCTGCAAAGGGCCAGTGATCAATGCTCAAAGGGAAAAAGCAGAATAGGGTGGTTGTAATCAGCCCCGTGCTTCTCCCTGAACGGGCTGCAGCAGAGGGTCAAGCAAGGACTGAGAGCTTTGAGGAGTGCCCGAAGCTCCCATGAATGAGAGGATAGAGAAGATTCGCCAGGCAACCCAGGATTAAACTCCCTCCTCCTCCACCTGGTTTTTGTGACCTGCGAGACTTTGCAGTCTTGCTTTGAAAGTCATGAGGACTGGCCCATAGAGGCAGAGAGGAGCTGTCGCCAGCACCACCAAATTAAAACTACAAAAGTGGCACCCTCCCAGCTTTCACTGGGTAACCTTTTCTTCCCCCACTGTGAAAAGCTGAACTTGCTAAAGAGCAAGACACACAGGAACAGAGGAGAGGAGGGGGGATAAAGTCTTTTAGAAGCATTTTTCTTCAGTGGTCGGTCACCGTTAGCAGCTCAGCTGGTTGGCATCTCTGTGTGGTTTGGAGTCAAGGGCAGCACCCTCTCCAGGAAGAGGGGCATTGATAGTTTTCTCTTGTGGCAATAGTTGTTTCCCAGGTGTGGAATGGATGCATTTAACAGAGGGATCTGCAATCTCGTTTCCCCTAAACTACTCTGCCAGGGTGTTGTAAGGGGATCCTGTGTGCCTCCTGTGTGTCTCCTGTGTCCAGGGCCAGCATCCACAGCCTGTCCTGAGCACAGTGGAGTTAGAAGAGCTGGCAAAGGGAGAGCAGAAGCAGATGTTGTCATAAGGCAGTTTCTGCTGCAGTTTAGTTGGAAAACTTTCTGGAGAATTTAGATGTGACCACAATCACATCTCATATTTTCTTTCCCCTGACATTGGAGTGATTGAAGTTTATGGTTTGGGTTTTTCTTTGGTTTTGTTGGGGTTTTTTTCATGGAATAAGAATTTTGTAGCTGAAAAGCCATTAAATGCTAAAAGCTGTGAGAATAGTGGCATTTGCCAGAAATGAACGCAGAATTTCCTGTAAAGAAAAGCTGAGGAAAATCAGTGATGATCTTCCTGATCGCTGGGAACTGCTGGAAAACACTCACTTTTAATGGCATCTGGAAAAAATGGGTGCATTTATACATATTAAAATGGAATAATACTAATTTAAAAAAAAAAAATCAATCATCTGGTTAGTGCTGACTTCCCTCTCCAAATACCAGTGAGAATTTCTGAGCAAAAGAGTATCTTCAGAGAAGCTAGAGGTGTCCTCCTGCTCCTAGCATGTGTGGCAATGACAGCCTGGGTTCTTCTCTAATATGAAATGTGTGTCTGGTTAGCACCTAGCCTGGGCACCTGCTCCCTTACACATATTAAGTCTTAACTATATGGAGCAAGTAATTTAAGACTTTACAATACAGGATTTAGTTGCAGCCTTGGTCCAGTTATTTATTTCAGTCTCTCTGTCTGAAACGGTAGCTTTGTTTAATCACTTTTTGCAATCAGGATATCAAGAGTTTCTCACCAGAAGCTAGTAATGCGAAAAATTCATTTCTCCAAAGTGCCAAAAAGCCCGACCTTCTCTGTTTCTTGTGAATTGTGATGAATCATCCTTTTATTTTTACTTCTGCTTTCATCAAGTACTTTTCCTTCAGGCTTATCATTCCTCTCTAAATAGTAGTAGCATATGACACAAGAAACGAAGGCTGGTTTCCGGTGGTTCCTCTCTGGAGCCGCCAGCAGAAGTCTGGACAGCTCAGTACTAGAGATGGCAGTGTAGGCTTTGGCTTTCCAATAAAAGCAAATTACAGGGACCACATTTGAAAATTAATGCCAGGCCCTTATGAAACACTTTCAGGAAATGGTTAAGGTAATAATGATTTTTTTACTTGCCTTTTTATTTGGTTTTGATTTTGTGATTTCTTCTGTCTCCTACGTTTATTTATATCATAACAGATCATGTCACACATGATTCTTAAGAGGCAGACTCCTTATTTTCATTCAGTCAGGTACAGTTGCTATTGTCTGCCCACCTGTATGATCACCACATTTAGAATTCCTTATGACCCAAAGGCAATGAGTTTGAAGCAGTGTATGTATCTTCTCAGTAACCTCATTGAGTGCACCCTCAGCAAGTTTGCTGATGATACCGATCTGTGTGGTGCAGTTCACATGCTGGAGGGAATGGATGCCACTTGAGAGGTGGGGCCATGAGACCCTTATGAAGTTCATTCAACAGGACCAAGTACAATATCCTACACATGATTTGGGGTCATTCCAAGTGCAACTACAACAAAGAATGGATAGAGAAGCCCTAAGGACAAGGACTGGTGGATGTTGGTGGATGTAAAGCTGAACGTGAGCTGCATGCTTTCAGCCGAGAAAGACAACCATATCCTCGGCTGCATTAAAAGTAGGTCAAGGGAGAGGATTCTGCCCCTCTGCCCTGCTCTGCTGAGACCACTGTTTATCAGGGAGTGTAGTGATAGGACAATAGGTAATAGCTTTAAACTGAAGGAAGGGAGAATTAGATGAAATATGAGGAAGATATTATTTACAATAAGGGTGGTAAGACACTGGTACAGGTTGTCCAGTGAAGCTGTAGCTGCCTGTGGATTACTGACAGTGTTCAGTTCACAGTTCCTGGGAGGGTGTCCCTACCCATGGCAGGGGGTTGGAACTACATGGGTTTAGAAGGAACTTCAAAGTAAGCCATTCTAGGACTACGATTCTGTGACACATTTCATGAAAGCGAACTTCTTTGAAACTTTTGGGGGGATGTAGCACTCTGTGCTCCAGCTAGTCTGAACCCCAGGAAAAATTGCTTCCAAGTACTTTTTATTAAAGTCTATAATTTGAGCACTCTGGAATTTGTTGGAGGAATAGCATGTGTAAAGTTCAACATAAATAGATGGTCTGAAAGCAATAGTATGAAATACAAATATGAAGTGTTGCATATAGGAAGGAATATCCAATTGCACGAATACCATATGTGTATTGATTAGTCAGGAAGCAGAGGAAGATGGAGTGGGGTTGGGTGGAAATGAATCCCAGAGTGAGTGTCAATGAAAAATGTGAGGCTATTGCAAAGCTAATGAAAAAAAAAAGACCAACCTTGGCCTATATTTAGAGAATTACTGGAAAGAAGGAATTCTGCTGGGCAATGTCATGATTTGGCTTCACACTTTGAGAGGGATGAAGAGATTTTTGGGGATAAGACCAAGGGCATTAAGCATTTTATAGTGTATGAGTTATGGTGAAGTTTGAAAGAATTAAATAGAACAAGTTAGGTTAAACTATGACCATCTTCAAATATATAAAAACCATTACAACAGAAACTGAGATCTATTTGGTTTTGACTGTTCATTGCGGAAACGAGATCAGTTAGAGAGATACAGCACTGGTTTGCAAAATCAAGAGTGATGTGGAGAGGATGACTTTTCTTTGTTCCTTGCATTGCAACATTTTGGGACAGCTGATAAGGTAATTAGAAGCAGGATTTAAAATTAACAAGTCATCATAGGAGAAGTGGAAGGCCTGAGGAACTCCTCACCAAAGGATGTTATGGAAGTAGAAGGTCACTTGGATTCAAAGACAGACTGGAAAATTACTGGAAAACAGTACCACTGCTTGTGCTTTCTGCTGGTGGATTCCTGCCTTCAGTCAGCAAAAAGGATGCATGTGCAAAGCTGGTGGCCACATGTAGGACTGTGTCCAGGTCATGCCTCTATTCAACACACAGTAAATTTGTGTATGGTGCAATAACTTCAGCACATATTGAGATAACTGAGCTCACTAGTGTAGTGCTAGCAGTAGTGCGGTGACACAGAATTCAGTGTAGCCTAATCCCCATTGCCCCAGCAGCCTAGATAGATACTGAAACTCTTGGAACTTGATGATGTCTAGTGTGTGGTGGCTAAGCCAATCATTCCAAGCTCGTTTGCATGTATGAGTATTACACTACCATTACTTGAAGAAATCTGTTGTGTGTATATAATGACATTAAAGTGGGGCATATATATTCTGAATGTGCTATGTGCTTTCATTGTGCATCAGTTGGATCAGGCCTTTATTCCTCTTTGATTTGTCACAGAGAATCTTAAAAAGTCGAGTGTAAGATAGAAATAGCAGTCTTCAGAAAAACAGGGATGCTTGGTACATGTAGAGATCTGGCAGTAGTACCATTGTATCGTTTGGCTTTTCCTTCAAGCTGATACTTGATTTGAGTAATTTTTCTCCCCCTCTCATTCTTTTAAATTTATACTTGGCTGAAGAAGTTACTTAAAGAAGCTATATACATTGTCAGTGAGGTACATTGGTGACTTTGTAAATGATGTAACAGATCAAAATTATTTTCAGAAATAGTTCCATTTTCTACTAGTTAAAAAAAGTAAAACTACACTGGTAATGTGGCACTTTTAAATGTGTAAACACTTATGAACATGAGTACTTTTTGTAAGAGTGTTCCTATTAACTTAAAAATCACTGTTTATATGATTGTGTACTGAGAGATATGGGCATTTAATTGGAAGGCATTATCTCCATCTTCATGTGAAGAGGTTGAGTCATATAATCCTTCCCAAGCTGCCTAGTAAATTGGAATTCTTGATGCATAGGTGTTTTTCAGCGCTTCTGGGCTGTCCTCTGCCTAGATCTGACTTCATGCTGTGATCTCAAGGTGCTCAAGAAGAACTTCCTATCTCCATGAATTGTCCCTGCCCTCGTCAGCCCTAGGTGAAGCAAGGCAGCTCTCCATCATCAGGGCCTGCTTTTGGCAGGAGACAGCTGGCAACTCACCCCTGTCTATATACAGAGATTTGGGCAAGCCAAGCTCACTGCCACAAGAAACTGTGGGAGATGCAGCAGCTGCTGCTCATGGCAGTGGAAGAAGTGGCTCCCAGCAGTAACAACAGCATCTCACAGAAGAAGCAAATCTGTCTCTACATGGTTGTCTCTATCCCACCCTAGTTGCCATCTTCATTAAGATATTTATAAATATTTTAATTGTGAGAGACAAAGTGAAATAGCTAGCCTCTTTTCAGTGGTCTGTGGGGACAGGACAAGGGGCAATGGTCACAAGTTGGAGCACAGGAAGTTCTGCACCAATATGTGGAAGAATTTTTTCACAGTGAGGGTGACAGAGCCCTGGGAAAGGCTGCCCACAGGGGTGTGGAGTCTCCTTCTCTGGAGATATTCAAGACCCATCTGGACGCTGAGCTGTGCGACCTGTCCTAGGGACCCTGCTTTGGCAGAGAGGTTGGACTGGCCCACATATAATATAGCCTTTGAGCCTTTGGACACGCAAAAAAATACCTTGTCCCCATTTCTAAGAGTAGGGGTGAAAATTCAATCTTATGTTACCCCTTAGGGAAGGTTAAAATGTACTTTTATATGCGGTGTGGCCAGATCATGAAATAGCATCTTCACAGACTTAGTTGCTCTTGGGCTGATATCTGGTGACTGCAGGGTCTTTTCCTGGGTGGTTTTCAATGATAATTGTTCCAAGGCAGGTGGATTTTCAGGCAAACTGAGCCCTGGCTTCTGATACCAACAGCAAAACAAAGGCTTGTTGTCTTCATCCTATTCCCCAAAATGACCAGCTTGCATAAAACGTGGACATAGCTGAGGTCCTTGAAATGCCCTAAGTAGAGTCCCTCCAAATGCCCGTATAGCTGTGAAAACCTTGGTTTAGACTAGAGGTTTGAGGCTGTTTTGTTCTTAAAGAACATTGGACATGCTTGTGTAGAGTCATTTCTATTTTGATGGGCATCTTTCAAGTTTGTTTTATATTTATATTCTCTAGTTCCTTTTGTACGTGCTGCCTGTGGTATAACAAGCTTTTTCTCTTTCTTTCATCTAATATAATTCTTTGAGAAGACAACTTCTCTTTAATCACTGTCAGAGACAGGTTTAGTTTTTAGGAGGCTTGATTAACGTAGAGGGATTTCAGAGAAGAGCAACAGAGAAGGCGATTTTGAATTCTAACAAAACACTAGAACAAAGTTACAGTGCATATAGCTTGGCCAGATATCTATAGATCATCTTAATCTTCTGGTATCTAATGGATGTGGTAAGAAGTTTGATTAATTTTTCATGGTGTGGCAATAGAACAAAGAGTTCAGTAGTGAAAATAGGGAAGGGGAAATACACAAATCTACACTGTAGTACCAAAACTGAAGGGATTTCCTCAACAGAAACATTAGGGAAATTGAAAAAAAACCCAAAAAAACCCCCAGTCAAAAATGCTAATATAGTCAAGGATGATTATCTAGAAATTCTTTGTGACTCTACAGATCTTTCCTTTTATTTTTGTCTATACTGGTCTTGATTCTCACATGGTATGTCAGGTGCAGGGCTAAGTATTGCTAATTTCAGTGCAATAGGAGGTATATATGGATTACGTGAGGAAGTGCCATGCAGAAATGATCATAATACTTCAGAAATGCAGCTCAGTTGTTCCACACTGATGTGTGTTCCACATAGTGGTGTGCTGTGAGAGGCAGGCACTGCTGGAGAACCTGGAAAGGTCGGGGAAGGAAATTTCTGGAAAAACTGGCAGAGCAGAACTTTTACGACAGAATGAACCAGATCAAAGTGGTAAATGGAGCAACAGTTCTTCTTCCTCCCAAATCCAGCAGGTGAGGGATACAGTAACTTTAGCAAAGAGTAAGATGACTTTTGTTCACTGGAGGATCATTTTACTTGAAATTTCTGACAATAGCTACATGGTAATTTGCTGGGAGTCTCCCTTTTCACTAACGGCAAAAGAGGTGCACAGTGGTTGTGAGCAAGGAAGCTGAATCAGGGCACTCAAATCCAAGGAGGGGTGGAGGGCTCACAAAACTCAGCAGGTCTGCGGGCTCTCTTTTTCATACAGGAACACCCACAGTGTATGTTCTTCTGTGTATCTCATCAGACAGAGCGAAAATGCAGATGTAAATTTTTCAAGAACCCTTGTTCCTACAGTATGGCTGTGATTTAAATGCCTTTCTTGGTAATTAGCAATTTGATTCAGTGTCTGCAGTGAGTACTATTGGGAAAAAAAACCACAACCGAAAAACATGATAGTATTTTCTTATGTCAGCTTTCTATATGTGGTTGTCACTTAATTGAAATAAATGCCTTGGCCAATTGTGATATGAGTTATTATTCCAATCTGTCATTGGAATAAATCTTCCTTTTCTGATCTTTTCCCAAGTGACTGTGCATCAGGTAACTGTTTTTCACTTGAAAGCAACAATTAGTTTGAGTGTGAAGGGATGTATTTCGTGCCTGGTGTGATGCCGAGGTGATCGGTTTTTGGTGCATCTTAACACGAAAATGAAATCACAGCGGAAACCTGTTCTGGTTGAAAATCTGCAGTAGTCTGAGGGATTGGGGAAGGAATGGGGATTTTAATGAGCATCTGTGTCCTTCCTTTTGAGAGCATGAGGCAGCTGAATGGAGTCAGAACTGAAAGATCCAAGAGGCTAACGGGCTGATTTTCCTACCCTTCTTCAAAATCTGAATTTGGAATTAAATGCAGGTGATTTTCATTAGGTTCTGTGAATATTCATTGGAAATTACATTTGCGTGATTGTGAGTCCAGTTTAAAATTGGGGCACTATGTTAAAATCATTGAAAAGTGCTGAAGCAACATAGTCTTACATTAGAAATGCTAATTATTAGGACAGATTGAGAGTGTTACTGATTGCTTAAATGTCTAAGATGGATGGATATTAGAACTGCTAAAACAGTTAAACAGCAGTTTTCTGGCATTTTGTAGTAGTATCTCCTAAAAATATTGTTATGCCACCCCCATCCCAAATTAACGCTTCTACGGCCAGTGATGTAGTGTGCTCACACCTTAAGGTAGCACTGTGATTCATGTTTTAATGATAGTGGCTGCTGGCTGTAACTATGGAATGTATTGTCATGGAAACTACACTTTTCTATATTTACACCAGTGCTGGTTATGCGAGAGACAGTACTTGAAAGAAAATCTGTATAATATATAGCTTAATAATGAGACAGGCAAGCTAGAAATAAACAGATCAAAGATACAGCAATGTTACAGCTGCTGTTTGTCTCCATAGTATGTTTCTAAACAGGCTCAGTCACTGTTTCAGATGGTAACTAGTGCAGCAAGTCAGAAGGAAGTACTGCTGCGATGTCACTTTAGACTAACAGGTCAGACAAAGTTATATTATTGGTGACTGATTGATTGGCACCCGCATAGTGAACTCCCATGACATGTAAGTGCTTGTGTCCAGGTTGTTAGGAAAAAAAAGTATGAGATGAGTGAATTGAGGACACTGGGTTGTAAGGGCTTGTTATTTGCAAGAAATAAACCTTCCGAAATGGAACTGGGTTGTAACTCTAACTGCGGAGCAGTTCTATCTGTCACTTCAACCAAGAAACTACTGTCATTTTACCGAGCTTGGGCTCTCATAAGCTCTGAGTTCAAAAATAGAGAGTGAGAAAGAATAATCAGAAAATATGATACCAAGTTGCAATTTAGCTGCACACAAAACCTGGATAAAAATAAAGTTATTGTGTGGTGCAAAAGAAAGAGTAGGATCAAAGCTGTTTGAGAGACTGGTTCCGTTATGGTTTTGAACTTCACAAGGCGAGGACAAATTCTACTGAAGAAATTCCACTTAAAATTCAGATACGTACATGCATGCAGTGCACACACATTTATACACCTTCATATAAATATACAGCCTTAATAGAGGAGGTCTCCTGCATTAGGCTCTGCAGTCTCAGGCAGATCTTTTTAAAAAGCCTGGACTGTCCACTCTGGATACTGCTTGACCCGGCTGCACACAGAGCACGCTCCAGTTGCCATTTGTTGTATAACAAATTTTTAGTTCGGGTTTATTAAGGGAAATTGTTGCAGTTGTGCCTTAAGAGTGCACTCGCGATTGCCAGGGAGACAAGCTGCTCTCATTTCTTTAGAAAGAGTTTCTAATTTGATGGGCAGAGCTTAGTGAGTCACAAAAAGCAGGGTCAAGTCGCTATGAAACAAATGCTGGGTTTACCTTGCTATCAGCTGTGAAATCGTTGAAGGCATCATTTTCCTTTCTGTATCGTAGCCTTTTCATTTTATATTTGCGTGCCTGCCATGTCCAGCCCTAAAGCTGGAGGATATAGCCATCCAACTTTTGATATAAATAATCCTCTTAAAAAGCACAGCTAGCGGTTTGCTCATCCAAATGCTTTATTATGCATCTTTCAGCTGGTGTTGCTTTAACTGAGGGAACAGCGACAGCTGTAACCGAATCCAAACCAGTGTTATGCTCCCAAACTTCTTTAATTATTGCATTTCTGGAATAGAGCGAGCTGTTTGCAGGCTCTAGGATATCAGCATTAGCTGGAGTCAGTAGTTGCATTGCCTCAAAAGCAGAGTTTAAAGAGGGCTGTGCTTCAAGCTTCATGCCGGTGCATTTTCCGTGTAACTTCATATCTTTATTCAGTGTCTCCTGCAATCCTTCAACCTGTCTATTTGTAAATTTGTGCCTGGAGAAAGCTCCCATGTGGCAAGCCAGGATTGGATAAATGTTACTTGTATTTCTCTGATTGCAAACTCCCAGCATCTGGGATTTTCAGCTTTGAGTACAGTTTGTTTCATGCTGAGATTCATCTTTTTGGGGAAAGCAAAGGTCATCGCTTCTCCGGAGTTGCGACTGATTTGATTCTTTTTCTCGGGGAGGCGCTGGGAAGGGAATCCTTACTGGAATGCATATTGATAAAGGCTGAGGATTCTGGCTTCTTAGATAAGTAATTTTTTTTCTTCTTTTTTTCCCTCTTCTCTCCCCACAATGACTATGTATTGCAGCAACTCACTGGCTTTTTACCAAATCAGGAGCTGCAGTATTTTTCTTCCGATGGAATAATTTCAGCCCACTTCAGCTAGCATGACAATCTTATGTGATTGTTATGAGTAGGCGTTTACATCCTTTTACATGCTAATACTGCCACACCTGCTAGTCCCCCTCATTTCCATTTCTCTCTCTCTTTTTTTCTCCCCCCAATTTTTTTCTTTTTTTTTTTTCCCCCAATGTAAAAACTAATTTCCCAGAGGAAGGGAAATCCTGAGATTCGTGATCAATGCTGCATCGTTGATTCATCAACAAAGAAGGGGATGGCTGAATGGGACACAGGTAGAGATTCAAGCAGGCTGCTTCTGACCAGCAAGAGAAAAGCTAGCTGTTGAACAGCATATGTTGCCACTCCATGTGCTGTATTAGCTACTCGTTTTTAGCCTTCAGTAGGCTGCCACTACTGCAGCACTAAAGGAATGTGCCCTATTGTTAAAAATCCTGACTGCTTTACACCAATGATTTGCCACTGCAAAGTTGCATGCACCAACAACACTTTATCGTTGATGTTTGGATGCAAGGTAGGATGTGGTTAATGTATTTAAATGCATGCTGTAACTCCTTTGAATATCTGTGCTATTTAATTTCATGTCTGACTAGAGATTTGAGTACAAATCGCGATACGTTGGCTATAAATTAGGCTTACAGACAAAACGTTTTAAATGTTAGGAGGGGGGAAAAATAAATCAGAAGTAAAGCTTTCTTATTTTCCAGGGTTCTATGAGTATAGATTTACATAGAGGAATCTAACGGATTGTGAAGCATTTGTTTTAGAGTTGATTGTATACTTAGCTAACAGTGCTAAGATTACTAAGCCACTACTCTGCCTTTTGCCCGGCTTTATTGATTTTTTCTGTGCATACTGTTATTATAAAAACATAAACCGGACAGAATTAATATGGTTTTTTTCCTGTTTATATTGCTGACATGGCTTTTAACCATAAGAGCAATACTAAAGTAAACAGCTCTGCACTTCTCTGTAAGAAATAAAGAAAGTAAGCTCCTGAACCTGGCTTTAGGTCCACAGGAATATCTTTAAATAAGTAATTTCTTCTAAGGACAGGGCAATCATTTAATTTCTCTCTGAAATTTAAATCAAAAGGTGGCGCAGTTAGCCAGAGAAGTTTCTTTTCTGGCTGTGTAATTCAATCCCACCCCAATTTTTATTAATAAAGGTGTTGGATTGGACTACATTTTTCCCCATGTACATCCTGACTTGACATTAGACTATAACCACTGTTGTTTATTTTACCAAAATAATTCAAAAGGGATGGCATGTTTTTAAAACCTATTATCTTTGGATAAACAAGTTTGGTCCTTGGATCACTGGATCAATCACGATGATTTTACGGGGGAGGGAGGTTACAGATTTTGTCCCATTCCTTTTTGTTGCTATCCTCCAATGCTGGATGATATTAAAACTGTTCCTCTATATTTAAATAGAGTAGGAAATGAGAAGTTACATAAAATAAGGTAGTGACCATAATTATTTTTAAATCATCTGTGTAACTTTTTTAATCCTCAAAAATGGCTAAACTACAAAAATCAAAATTTGTGTTGTGCAGTCCACAAACTATGGAACACAGTACAATTTTTTGAGTTCTTACATGACAGACTAGCCAAAATAAAATGAAGTAACTTTGTGAAATAGGTTATAGATGAACCAATGGTTCCTAAATGTAATTCAGCTAGAAGTTATTGACAGATTGTCTACCGCTTCGTGTAATATACTTAAACTCAAATTAGCTAACAGTAAAACATTTAAACTTTATTAATCTATCATCTTCTCCCTTTCCTCCAACTACAACCTGCATCTCTGATTACCTGAGACTTTCCTGAACTAAAGTTTCTCATTTCTTCACTTCCATTTTACATAGACAAAAATACGTTCTATTAGCGAAAGGGTTATAATTTAATTGCTGTGTCATGATGCCACTAGTGTTATAAATAGCATCAAGAGTTTAACAGTGTAAAAGCTTTTTTAATTTGCATCTTTTTCATAAGAGCAATTTGTATTTCTTTTTTATTTTAACTTTAAAAGCTTAAACCCTCTTGTTTTCAAGCATTACTTTCTAATTAATAAAGGTGAATTTTTAGTCAGGGGAAATTAAATGCAAGCCACCCTTCCACAAAGGAAGGCCAGTGGCCTAGGGACTGGTATCCAATTGGTATTCCTGCCTGTAAGCATGGTTTTCAAAGGATATTCTTTGATGCACTTAAGTTCTTTCATGATTTTCAGATCCTGTTAGGAAGAAGCAGGAGAATAAAAGTCATAAATCTCAAACTTTTTTCCCCCTCCTCTTTCTTTAGCCCTTCAGGCTTATTAAGTTAGTCACAGTCAATGTTTTATCTTCTTGTGGTGGTGTATGAACTACTTCTTAAATGAAAAGTGGATGTGCAGGATAGTGATCATTTTCAGAAAGATGAGAAGGACCATGAGTGCACAGAGTTATCTTGGGTTGGTTGAACACATGTCAGATTAGCACCCTTTGATACCACCATCAAGCACATGTGAAGCATTTCTTACACATACCAGTTTATCACCTCCCTCCAAATACCTTTTTCTCATTTCTTTTTGTCCTGCAGCTTTTTGCTTCAGACACATAGGGTTGTTTCTCCACTTTCACAGGAGCAGATCCGTTGTTAACAGGCAAAGAAGTTTGAACAAGAAACATGGATGGTTCTTTTTAGGAAATCCTTTACTTACATGGCATGAAATCGTGGATCTAAGTATGCTCATAATGTTACAACTTCAACGATCACGTGGTTCTTGAACTTGGGAAGGAGAGTAACATACAGGAATGACACTCTGTGGCAGAGGAGAAAATACGTCCTCAGAATAGAAGAAGAGTTTTAAAATATAAATAGTGGAATAGACAACAAAGGAACTCAAAGTTCAAGCAAATATCTCCAAGTGATAAAATAACCATGTCAAGTTATTAAGTAGCTCCTTTCGAAAGGACAGTGCAAGTCACAGGAATGAATTACTGCTTAGACTTAGGTTGGTTTTACTTTTAATTTTGTGACAAATACTGTCTTTATGAGCACAGAAGCAAGAGAAATGCACCACATCAGAACCATCACACCCATTTTTATCTGTTCCCAATGCAATAATTTTACAGTCTGCTCAGTCCTAGCAGGTGGTGCCAGGGAGTTAATTTTGGGGGGGTGGGGCAGGAAGAGGGTGTGCATGTCTTACTACACCATATGTTGCAAAGAACGCAGTGGAGGAGTCTTAACCAAGCCTGCAGTTCTGCTTTCCTTTACAGATTGATTCCCTGAACTTTGATAGTTGACCTTGTCCTGGACCTTTATTTTCAATGATGCCCAGTTTTATGATTCTTGACCTGAAGTTGCAAAGAATTCAGAGCAGTTTCATTTGAAAGGTAGGTTAGTGTCTACCTGAAGTTCCTGAAGTGTTACCTGAAGTTCCACTATTGCAACCTACTTCAACATATTTGAACACTTCTTCCATTTCTGGTAGGACAGTGCCAGTGTTTCCATCACAGCAGTTTTAAAATATGCCCTTCAGGTGCAAGGAGGTGTTTTTCAGAATTTTCTCATTCATAATCTTTCAGGGCTAGGGCATGAATTTATATCCCTTGAGTCCTAGAGTTGCTCTACAGGTACTGGGCAGATTTGTGCCTGTGGATTAAAGGATGGCTTGTGTGTAAAATAGACCTGTGTTCAGAGGTCTCCACTGAGAGGAGTGGCAAGGCATTGATCAGTGAAGATGGTGAGAGATGCACAATTAAATGTCAGTATGTGCTTACTCACTTTGCTGAATTGTGTCCTGTAATAGTTCACTCAGTGTTGCAGAAGAGTTATCATCTGACTCCTAATATCCTGTTCATTTTGGTCTTATTAAGAGTGCGATAAGGAATTTTAGGTTGACTGGGATGTTTCTTAAATTACATTTCAGCCAGAATTCTGACACTCACATGGAAGTGTTTTTCTGTCTTATCTCTTTTACCTCTGTATATTGAAAGTAGATGTTGAGGAGATTGCATTGCAAGATGAGTGACTTCCCTGTTTGTTGACCTTGACCAGGTATTTTGATAAATCCTACTTTCCTTTTGATTCAGGTTTATTTTTACATCTGTTCTAGCATAACTTAAAGGTGGTTAGGGTTTTTTTTAAAGGAATAAGATATACTCCTTCCCCTTTCCCTGCCTCCTTTCTTTCCTCCTAGCACATTTATCACAAACAGTCCTCTGGCACAATAGCTGATTTTGGTATTTTTTTCCCTATTATTTCTCTGTTTTAGCTGAAACAACCAAATAGTGACCTATTCCACTATCCAAGGTGAGAGTGAAAGTAAAACCACTTGTTCCTTCAGCTGCCAAAACTTCTATGTTTTACAAAATTGCTGAAATATAGAAGGTTGTGTTATTAAAACAAATAGCAGAGAGTATTAGTGAATGTCTTGAAATTAATATTTATTATTTTTATCATGATCAAAATACTAGAAACCTACTAGATGTCTGTACCAACATTATTAGTCTCTTGAACCAACTCTGGTATGTTACTTAGTTGAGAATATTCTCTATGTTATCATAGTCTAGACCTGGTTATTGTAAGAAACAGTCATTTGAGATGACAGGAAAATACTTCTCCAGCTAGGTATGATACACAGTAGACCATGCTCAAAGCCTTGCATACTTTAGCTTCTTGATGCCTCTCCATGAACTCAAGTGGGATTTCACATTTCGTAGGACAGTCTGAGGTGGTTTCTGGATGCAACTAAATAGAATACTCAGTTTTTTATTATAAATGAGCTTCTGAAATTAATCTCCCAGGCCTACCCATGTGTGCAGCTTTGTTTTGCATTACAAAGTAGGCTTGGAGTGTGCAAACGGGATGCCTTTTTGAAGAAGCTAAGCAGAAAGATGCACTCCAGGAACACACCAGGTACTCTGCAAAATCTTATGGGTATTCAGTTTAGCACGATTTCAAAGAAAAACACAAAGCATATGTGTCATGTTGTTGTTAAGTCTTTCTTATCAGGTTTTCATACTGTGGATCCATTCCTGGTGCTGGCTGATGTGGGCATAATCTCTGACTCCACTGACAAATTTCAGTTCTGATTTTTTGGGGGACCAGAACTGGAGAGATGTAAAAATACAATGTATTCATGGTCATTCTGACTCCATCTATAGAGGCTGGTGTATAGGGTTCCAGAACTCTCTGAGTTTACTGCCTATTCATAGATAATCAGCCGAGCAAGTCAGCTGGAACATTGCTGCCACTTGCTATGCATAATGTTTGACAGTGGCACTGAGAAGCCTACTTCCACATATAATTCTTCTTAGGCCACTGTGGTGTTAAAGAAAAAATGCTCAGCAATAGAAGGAGCTGCACAGGAGATGTAGGATTGCCACTGGCAATCAGCTCTGAGTATGATCGGTTGTGTCACAGAGGTTTTCTGCATTAGTGTACAGCACTCAAGACAAGGAAAGGTTTCGTTTGAGGCATAGCATCTATGCAAGCTAGACATGGGGTGTAAGCCCAAGCAGTTTCAGATGGCCATATATTTTTTTCTGTTAGGCATTGCCTAATACCCTGAACTTTAACAGTCAGCTTAAGAACAAATAGAAGCCTTCCCCGACAATTCCCAGGAAAAGATGAATTATGTTTCATACTCAAAGGCCACCAGACAGAAGTTTTGTGCGGCAAAAGTAGCAAGTTAGGAGGCTGTAGGACTCTGGAACTTCTCCCAGTATTGAAAAGGTCTTTGGAACTTCTTGTTCCCAACCATGATGGAGCATTCCAGTGGAGAAGTACTGTGGTATCTGTATCTGAGATGAATAGACTGCACCTTCGTAGGTGACCATGAGTTTGTTATCTTGAACTCAGCATGGGTGCTGCAAAAATCAATTACAACAGGCAAAAGGATGTCAGAAGTCTAAGGAGATGTAGGAGTCAGCAGCAGGAAGATCAAGGTGGGGGAAGTGGAGGAAAGGCACAAGGAAGGGCAGTGAAGAGACAGCAGCTCAGGTCTATGAAGTGAAGGCAGTAGGCTAGGCAAGGTTCCTGAGAAGGTGAGCAGAAGAGAAAGAAACACCGAGGAACTCAGGGTAGAAATAATTGGCCCATCCACTCAATCGCATAGAATCATAGAATCTTCAAAGCTGGAAAAGACCTCCAAGATCATCAAGTCCAACTGTCTGTCCAATACCACCATGTCAACTAAACCATGTCTTGGAGTGCCACATCTACAGGTTTTTTGAACACCTCCAAGGATAGTGACTCTACCACCTCTCTAAGAACCCTGTTCCAATGCCTGACCACTCTTTCAGTGAAGAAATTTTTCCTCACATCCAATCTAAATCTCCCCTGACACAACTTGACACCATTTCCTCTCGTCCTATTGCTAGTTACTGAGGAGAAGAGACCAGCCTTCACCTCACTACAACCTCCTTTCAGGTAGCTGTATGGATCGATAAGATCTCCCCCCAGCCTCATTTCTCCAGTTTAAACAGGCCCACTTCCTTCTGACACTCATAAGACTTGTGCTCCAAATAGAACTTAGATCACTGGTTAGGGAATGCAAACAAGCTTTACCTTTTCAGTCTTACATGGAGTGGTCTCACTCACTAGCAGTCACTCACTGGCACTGGCCACCGTCTGGGTGGGTGATGCCCAGGCATTTTTCTAAAAGCATCAAGACCAAGTGTTAAAAATATTTCTGCTTGTGTAAGAATATTATGTCTCATTTTTTGCCACTGTCCTGCCCATGAGCTCCCAGTATGCTGTGAAGGAGATGGGTGGCTGCTAGGAGATTCCCCGAGAAACCATGCCATAGCAAACATGCAGATAGCTTAAATTAAGAAAACAAAAAACAAAAAAAATTAAGAAAACAAAATTAAAAGAGGCTTTTTTAATAAAGTTTTGTTTTTTGAAAAGTGTATAGATACACCAAAAGAAACTTCTGTTGTAGGTGGGATCATCATATACGACATTAGAAAAAAATTTTAGACATTAGGAAAAAATTCTTCACTGAAAAGGTTATCAGGCACTGGAACAGGCTGCCCAGGGAGGGGGTTGAGTCACCATCCCTGGTTGTGTTTAAAAGACTGGTAGATGTGGTATTTAGAGATATGGTTTAGTAGAGGACAGGTATGGTTGGATTCAATCATCTCAAAGATCTTTTCCAACCTTCTGATTCTGGGATTCTGTGATCAATCTCTCCATCATTTGTATCACTGACCTTTTTTCCACAGTTTGCCAGACTATCTGCTTCTGCTTGCTGTCAGGGACTGGACACTGGACTGCATGTCCCACAGTGCTTTCTGTGCATTCTCTTGTCATCACAACAAGAATATTTACTGGTAGCACAGCATTGTGATATTCATCACTCGACTTAAAATTCACCTGAAACTAAAGGATGCTCTGAATACCCTTTGTATTGTAACTTGAGCATATAGCCATGGTGGGAAACGGGTTTCTTCTTCGAGCTAATACTAAAGGAGAGTTGATTATTGTGGTTCAAAAGTGCTGGGTTAGAAATACAACAAAAAAGTGTACCTATAGATAAAGTAGGGCAGGATGCACATAGCTAAGGGTTATTGGGTATTTTGAAGGAGAAATTCAGGGTTTGCTCAGACACTCAATCTTTTAAATAGATTTTTGCTTTAAATTATACATCATAATTACATAAAATGAGGTACTTTCAAATAGAAATATATAAATACTGCAATGACTTGATGCACAGTTACATGAGCTGCTTGATTTTACAAACTAATTATTGACTAAGAGGAGGCTATATATAGACATTCATCTTAACTGTAAAAGATGTCATAGAAGAGAATGGTGACAAAGAAGTGTTATATAAATATATTTAAGTGATAATAGCAATAAAACTCAAAACTGTCACTGAGCAGTTCTTCTGATCTTTGAAAAGTGGCTTTTATGTTTCCAGTGTAGCTGTCAGAAATATTCTCATTATTAAAATATAGGTATTTATTGTTTTCACTTTTCTGATTATAATTCTTTCAGCTTTAAGCATATGATGTAATATTAATAATCATTTGAGACAAAATTTTTCAAGTGACCCTACTTGGGAATATACTGAATGCAATGGAAACCTGAATGGGAAGAAAAATTACTGCTGGGGATTCCTGCGACTCCCAGTAGAAATTAGTGATCTATAATCCCAGGAGAGATGTCACAGAGTGATACGAAGTATTAAGGCAGTTTGGGATCTTCTTTTAAGTCAGTTTGCTATTGAGTGTATTGAGAGTATCACTGTGAATCTGCAAGATAGAAATGGTCCTCTTTACCCAGTTTCAATGAGGAATTGCACCCATTATTTTCTCAAATGATCCCCACCAATTTGTACAGTGCCAGAAAAGCAGACTTTCTGGGAAAATGTCTGGCCCTCAGTGAAACTGAAAATTTTTGGGTTTCAGTTTTCCCTCAAACTGACATTTCAGAAACCTTGATTCTGATAATCTTGACATATTGTTTTGGAAAGATTTCCTTTAGGAGATGCTCACAGATGTTCAGTGTAATTAAGACAGATTATGCCAAATATGAATTTTCAGAAAGATGTAAGCTGGTCACCTGGAGGCTCTGTACCTATGGCAAGTGCAGCATAGAACCTTTGTCAACATGTAGCAGAAGACAAGCACAAGGTTCCTTTTCTTTGCAAGTTGTGAACTTATCCCCTGTAGAAACAGACCTGTTACTACAGACTTTGGGCCAGCTGCAAAGTTTTTAGGATATTCCTATATTGCTCAGTAAAAGAGGGCTAATTACTGTACTCAAGTACTCGACCCCTGATATTCCATATTGCAAAATTGTTACTTTTGTTCCTTGGCTGTATTTTGGTGTGCTCCCAAGCTCTTTCAAGACAATACATAGGCAGATCTTGAAGGATTGTTCACTCCAGGACTCCTTCCAAGAGGCAGCATGGATGAGACTGCATCAGGGAAGATGATTTACAGCCTACAGCAAATCCTCCTGGTTATATCTTCAAACACCTCCCACTTCTACCCATTGCCTTTAGATGATATTTGAAAGTCTGCAACAAATCTCCATTTCATTTAATAAAAATGCCACTGTAGGAGCAATATGGATGTGACCCTTTCAACCACGTGGCCATGCTAAGAAATGGATGTAGTTTGCATGCTGCATCAGAGCCAGCGTGACCAGCAGATTGAGGAAAGTGATTCTGCCCCTCTACTATGCTCTCGTGAGACCACACCTGCAGTATTGTGTCCAGCTTTGGGGTTCCCAACATAAGAAGGACATTGAGATGTTGGAGCGAGTCCAGAGGAGGGCCACAAAGACATGTAGAGAGCTGGAGCACCTCTCCTGTGAAGACAGGCTGGGAGAGTTGGGCTTGTTCAGCCTGAAGAAGAGAAGGTGCTGGGGAGACCTTAGAGCAGCTTTCCAGTACCTGAAGGGGCTAAGGGAAAGCCGGAGAGGGACTGTTAGGGAGTGTAGTAGTAGAACAAGGAGTAATGGATTTAAACTGAAGGAAAGGAGACTTAGATGAGATATAGGGAAGAAATTCTTTAACATGAGGGTGGCAAGACAGCGGCACAGGCTCCTCAGAGAAGCTGGGGATTCCCCTGTATCCCTGGCAGTGTCCAAGGACAGGTTGGATGGGGCCTTGGGCACCCTGGGCTAGTGGAGGGTGTCTCTGCCCATGGGAAGGGGTTGGAACTACATGGGCTTTGAGGTCTCTTCCAACCCAAACCATTCTGTGATTCTATGATAGTAGATGTAGTATAAGAGTCTTGGTGATGATTCCACAACTAGGACCTTGAAAACAAATACAGCAGAGCCCTCTTAGCTTTGTCATAGCAAGTTGTTATGGTTAAATGACAAGTCTCTGGGAAAGGGGGGTTGAAAAGAAAGTGCTGACATGCTCTTATCTTTGTCCATCCAAGTAATGCTACTAACATCTAATTTATTACATAAAGTTGCTCTAGGGGAGAAGCACTTGCTGGATCTCTGGTTGAGTGTTTTATTTTCCAAAGATTGTTTTTAAATAGTCAGAAGATGATACGTGAGGCAGAAAGGAGAGAAACAAATGAACATAAACCCCGTTGCAAAGAGGCAAATCAGTAACTGCAACACACACATTTTGTGATTGTTCAGGAATTCTGGTTAGGCTGATCTCTAGGAGGGACATTCGGCCCAGTTCAGAGGGCCATATGGCTCTCTTAAAACTACACATTAAATCCCAGATTCTGCAGTCCACAATAAATTAAGCAAAGCACTACAGAGTCCCATCAAATCCAGGACACAGCAATCTTCAAAGCTATGTCTCAAGGTCTTTTCGGTATGGTTAGTAATAGTGTTTTGAACTATAGCTATAAAATAAATATATCTATGTGTAATATATATATTATATAATAAATACATCTATAAAATAAATAAAATTTATAGCTTTCCTACTCACTACATTCCCTTTCTTATTGTGTTTGTGCTTGGATTTCTGGTCCTTCACTTAAGTAAGATAATAAATTAGCTTGGTAGGTACAAAACACTTGATAGTATAAGAAAGCATTTTTGCACTGACAAAGTTAACTGAGGACTAATATTCCATCCACAGTAGTTTGGGATGTAATTTAACCAGGACAATATGTTTTCATAAGACAAAGTTTGCTGATACATTTTGAAACATGTATTCCTTCCCAGAACAATTAAGAAAACTCAGGGGATGAGGGCAAGAGCCGAGAAGGGAGAAGAGGATGACCTAGAAAATGCGCTTGAGGTTCTAATTTTGTGTGTATGTACGTATTACAGACAAGCCTGTTGCACCTCCTCCTCTAAATCCCTGGTGTTTTGCACTCTTTACTATATGCATCGCCCCCAACGTGAGTTCCAAGCATGCCGCTTTTAATTTTACAGCTTTAAAGGTACGTCTTTCCAGTGTCTTGAAGTTCACAGCCTGTAAAGATGCTGGAAGCTGGCAGACAGGGACTTTGTGAGGCAAATCTTCAGAGGATTAGAAGATCTGCTTACAAATAAGTTTTTTAATAAATGCGTTATTGTTGTAGAGCCCCTGAGCTTCACATTTCCTTCCTCTGGCCAGGTACAGTTGTAGGGACAAAGGAGCACCACCTCCCTCAGAGATAGGAGTTGAACTTCACACCATTGCATCTTGTGCTGAAGCTGGCTTCCTAAAACAAAGACTTAATTTGCTGTCTACAGTTGTTTAATCTGTACAGATCTGATGTATGAATCTCCTCCTGGTACTGGAATGCAGCACCTTTTCACAGTAGAGCATTAGCAGCTACTACTTTCCAGCGTAATTGGAATAAAAATGTTCAGTGTGCTGATCCAGAGAAAGGAAGCTGCTCTCAAACTAATCCACATTCTGTGTGCAAACACCAGCAATTTCTTGACAATTTGTATTCACTAGGAGGGACAGAGTGGGCCTCCATGAGTTACTATAGTTTTATTATTAAGTAAGAATTAGTGGCTGTATAGTCCAATGATTTTTTTTCTTTGGCTGTCGTCAGTTTATTCATAAAAGAAAGGAGCATAGATAAGAAAGGGTCAGCTCCCATTATAAAGATGTGTACAAAGTAATCACCCAATCATAGAAATGTTGATTGGAAAGGACCTCTATAGATCACTGCATACAAATTTCCCTGAAAGCAGGAGAAATGGGAGGTTGTTTAGCATGCAGCTGTACACCTCCCTTCGCAGAAGAAACCATTTGGGTTTTAGACAGGGCCAGGTGAAATATCTTTTCAGCTAAAACAGAAGGAAATTATGAAGCACAATGCAGTGTTTAAAACAAGGAGATGGAGGTTAAATGTTCTTAAGTGTTACTCACTATTATTCCATTGATCCCATAGAAGATGCAGAGAGAGTAAATTTAGCTCCTTTTGATAAAATTGGGACTGCTGCCAGTGGCTTTTATTGTAGGGGCTGCTGTTACAGGGGCAGGGATTTCATCAGTGGGTAAGAAATTGGCTGGATGGTCACACTGAAGGAGTTGCAGTTAACAGCTTGATGTCCAAGAGGAGACCGGTGACAAGTGGCACTTTGCAGTGGTTGGTATTGGAACCAGTGCAGTTTGGCATCTTTCTTAGTGACACAGACAGTGGGGTGGAGTGCACATGAGTAAGTTTGTACGAAAAGAAAAACATGAGCCAAAAATGCACACTAACAAGCCCAGAAACCCAACCATATCCTGGACTGCATTGAAAAAAACATGACTAGGAAGGAGGTGATTTTGCCCTTCTAATACATTGTTATCAGACCCCACCTGGACTGCTGCATCCAGCTCTGGGGTCCTCAGCACAGGAATGACATGGAACTGTTTGAGAGAATCCAGAGGCGGGCCAAGATGATCAGAGGGCTGGAGCACCTCTGCTGTGAAGACAGGCTGAGAGAGTTGGGCTTTTTTAGCCTGGAGAAGAGAAGGCTCCAGGGAGACTGTAAAGCAGCCTTCCAATTACTAAAGGGGCTACAGGAAAGCTGGAGAGGGACTGGTTACAGAGGCAGGGAGTGATAGGACAAGGTGTTATGGATTTGAATTAAAAGAGGGTAGATTTAGATTTGTTATGAGGAAGTCTTTACAATGAGGATGGCGATGCACTAGCACAGGGTTCCCAGAGAGGCTGTGACTGCCCCTAGATCCTTGGCAGTGTTCAAGGTCAAGTTGAATAGGGCTTTGGGCAACCTGGTCTAGTGGAGGGTGTCCCTCCCCCACCAGATGATTTTTGAGGACTCTTCCAGCTCAAACCATTCTGTGAGTCTAGATTCTGTGATACTGTGATTAATTTTTTGTGCCATGTCTTCTCTAATTGTAAAAAGTTCAGGTAGAGATTGTGAGACTCTAAAGTCACCCCCCCTTGGCTTTTAATGGCTTATAAGTTCCTTCCAAGGATCTGACCATGCAGTATGACTCTTCCTCCAACGCTTCCTTTATTTAGTCCAATGCCTTATCTCCTAGTTTGCTTTGCTTTACTTCTCAAATATGCATATGTGCTTTCTTTGCTCTTCCTAACTCTTGCTTAAAATTCACTGTTAGAACCCAGGTCAGTATATGTGGTTGAGAAGGAGAATGAAGTTTGCAGGACATTTCTGGAGTAAATGGCAGATGAGAAGAGGGAAACGTGTCTATACCCTCTCACATATTTGTATGTATGCACAAACAGGTCACTGAACTCTGTGCTCACCTGGTACACTAGCAATACTCCCACTCTTAAATTCTGAAAATTTGGTGATTGTAGGCCTTGGATGAGGTGGTGAGTGGGAGAAGTGGAATATTTGTTTAAGGCTGTAAAGCTGCATCTGAAAGTGTCAAAAATGTTTGTGATACAGAGGTCTATTTGCCTTATATAGACAACACACACTGACATGTCCCTGAAATTTCTCATGTAAAAGTGAGAAGTCAAACAGGACTTTGAATGGTGCAGTAAATAATAACACAATGTGTTGTCAAAAACTCTAATAAGTTAGATCCTGCCAATGTATTTAAAGCACTTTTTTCTTAAGAAGTTTTTAACTTCTTGAAGGCAACTAAAATTAAAATAAGCCAAGAAAGGGAATGGAGTACATTCCTCTTTGAGGTTCCTACGAAATGTATTCCCCTGGTTAGATGGTGAGAAGCTGGTGCAGAGACTAAAGTAAGACTCATAAAGCATTTCACAGTGAAATACTTCCATATTAGTAATTCCATATTACTATTCCAATACTTCCATATTAGTAATTAGGTTTGGTTGAATTATGTAAATGACCGAAGTACAACACTTAATAAGTTTATCCTTTGGTATGGTTTAGCTTCAGCAGTTAGAGTTAGGGCTTTCTATTGAGATGCTCACATGCAAAATTTTCTCAGACCTCAGTCAGAGTTTGTACCTAAAGAAATTTGGTTATATGTTCTCAAAAATATTGCTGTCATTCTAAAGGGTGCCAGGCCTCAGAAGATTGGTTTCTTTTGCTTTTCCTGTCATGCTTAGAGTAGCTTGACAAAAACTCCACAAAGCATCAAATGGGTGTAAAGTACAACACTACATGTGTTCCATTAGAATCTGTTGGATTTTAGTTGGATTTAAGACTGACAAGTTTTGGCATAAATTTTACCAAAGAGGACTAAGGTAGTCAGGGGTTAGACGGCTTTTTCGAGTCCAAGGCAAGGCATGCAAAAGTAATAAATTAGAGTAAACACAGAATTTCTTTCGTGTTCCTTAGCTATTATATTATTTTCTGCATGTGAATAAAAGTACTGATAATCTTCATTCACTAACTCATTTTCCTAGTGTGACTAATATGGAATGGTTTCTTTTCATCCAAAGAGACTAGCATGTATGTCAAAGAATAAGAAAATAATGAAGCTGTAGCAGGACAAAAGAGTAGGTGCTGAAAACTAGAAAGACCTGAATCGGTTTTGAACTTGTTTCTCTGCAAATTACATTTTCTGTGTCAGAAGCTTTGAAAGGAACATGAATTTCTCCCCTTTATAATAATGTTGTTGAGCCTAAAGTGTGCGAGCAAAACAATCGTACATCTGACACATGCCTATATAGTGATGTTTAAAGTTACAGTGCCCTTCCTAAAAAAGAAAGACCTCGTAGGCATCTACCATACAGAATACCAGGTGAGACTCCAAGAAGAAGAAAGGACTTTATTTTTATATTCTCAAAGTGTTACCACTAAACATTAAACAACATAAATATGAGCAGAGGAACCTGATGACTTGGTGGCTTTCTGGTTGGAAACAAACAGTGTTAAGGTTGTGGTGGCCTTCTAGCTGTGTTTGTTACCAACTACAACTGCTTTCATCACTTCTTTGGCTGTAGATAACCTGCTGGCCTTGACTAAAGGATTGATACGAACAACCATTTAGCAGCTTGCTCCTGATTTCCCTCTTGACCCCTAAGAAGAGTGCAGGCTGCTCAATGACACATTGACTTGCTTCTATTCCTCACTCCGAAATGCATGGCTACTGTCTGCAAAGATCAATTTCAGGTTTGATCCTTCAACCAAAACCACATTTTAGATCAAATGCACCTCTAAAAACTATCAAGCAAAAAGGGCTCTGAATATTTTAAGGAGCTCTGTAATTGTTACTGGTTGGTTTCGGGTATTTTGGGGTTTGTTTTTTGGTTTTGGTTTTGGTTCTTTTTGCTTTTAAAAAAACAAAACTTTATTAAGTGTGTGGGGAACTTCCAGTCACTACCCTTAGGGCAAAATTTAATTGAGTTATTGGATATTTGTGCTGGGAATGCTTCTTGAAAAGGGCTGTCCATCTGTGTCACATACATGGTATGGGGTGAACTAAGGGAAGACAGGAAAGCTTGTCAATGATTCTGGTGACCGTTCCTTGCTTCTTTTCTCCTCCCATGTGAGTGAGTATTGAAGAGAGAGCTCTGTTAGGAGTTTGAATTGATTATAGGACAAGGGGAAATGGCCTCAAGCTGTGCCAGGGCAGGTTTAGATAGGACATCAGAAAAATTTTTTTTACTGAAAGAGTTGTCAGGGCCTAGAACAGGCTGCCTAGGGATGTGGTTGAGTTACCTTCCCTGGATGTGTTTTAAAAAAGGGTAGATGAGGTACTTAGGGATATGGTTTAGCTTAGGATGGGATTGGTTGGACTTGATCTTCCAAGGTGTTTTCCAACCTTGTGATTCTGTGATCCTTATGGGTCCCTTCCAACTCCATATATTCTAGGCTACCCAGTTCTTCCAATCCATAAGTCCTGATCTTTTGAAACTTAAGAACAAATCAAAAGTAGGTTTTTTCCCTTCACTTACCAAGATGGGCTTTGACTTATCTAGATGCAAGATACCTTATAGAATTCTGGAATGGTTTGGGTAGAAAGGGACCTCAAAAATCATCTAGTTTCAACCTCCTGCCGTGGGCAGGGACACCCTCCACTAGACCAGGTTGCCCAAAGCCCCATCCAACCAGGCCTTGAACCCTGCCAGGGATCCAGGGACATCCATCGCTTCACTGGGCAACCTGTGCCAGGACCTCATCACCCTCACAGTAATTAATTTCTTCCTTGTATTTATACTGTTCTCAAACTCCTCAGAATGTCTCATATGGGTAGAGATAGGGCGGTCTTCAGTGGGCATTGCATGGAAGGAAAAATATGAAATTGAGTAAATATTTCTAGTTTGGATTAACCTCTTGATTTTAGTTGAGAATTTTGCTGGATTCCAAAGTTAGGTGCAAATTTCTCAATGAGGAGCTTAAGGTTTGGGTTTTCCTCCTGCAATTTCTTCCATGGGATGTATTTCTTATTTGAAAAGAAATGTAATGAAATTAGAAAATACCTGATATAGCCGTTGTACTTGGGTGATTTGTTTGGCCTTGTTTTGTTTTCCGGACTTGAGGAATTGTACATTTCTTCTTTTATCTTAAAAAAAAAAAAGAAAACAAAAATCAGCAACAGTTTTTGTTTCTGCTCTGCTCACTTTCTAGAGATGCAGTGTTTTCAAAATAAATGGGTCCTCTTCCCTAGAAAGCTTTGCAATGTATTTGAAAACCCTAGAAATCAGTGACATTCACCTGTCTTCATCCTGTGATGAAGTAGTAACCTATCCTCCTATACATCCACTTGATTTTTCAAGGGCTTCAATTGAATACTCTAAAGCTTTAGAGCCATTTATTGTCATTTGACTTACTGGGAGTGAAATCATATTTGTTTTTATTGTATCCCTCTACACTGACTGAGCTAAGCAGTGATGTGTGGCTGTTTACTCTTTACTGTATAATGTTAACCCATGCCTCAAGGAGAGATGAAAGCTCTGATTTCTTATATTCCTGGTCCCGCCATTGACTTCCTTTGTGGTTTCAGTGTTTGACCTGTTACTATATATACATGCTAAGTATTGTATTATTTGATGCTACTATCTCTAGTCCTATTTTCAGCACTGTGATTGATGCTTGCAGGCGATTCAATTTTATGCTGATTTCACCAGAAGCAGTAGCAGTGTTGCCATTGTGTGGGCACCCAGCTGGGGTTGCATTAAGCAGGCAATCTACTGCCAAAATATTCTCGCAGTCCAGTTAGTGAGAGAGGCAAGAGCAAAGCAAACACAAAGCTGAACAAGAAGGTCCATACAGCACTCTTTTTTTTCCCCCAAGTTCCTAGGCTTAACCATCACTACTACTAAAAATATTGCTGATTATCCCTTTAAGGGAAAAATGTTAATATACAAGATCTAATTACCTCTGTCTAAGCTGATACGCCTACAGCACCTTTTACATAACCCAAACACTTGAGTCCAATTATACCATTATATTTTAACTTGTATTAAGTGTTATGCCTTTAGGGGGGAGACTTTCACTGAATGTTTTAACTAAACTCCTTCCTTAATGCAGACCTATATGGTAGGGTCTCTCATTTCACTACTGTGCCAAGAACTTGGTTCCTTCCCCTTTGAATACACCAGCTGGGTCTTCAGAATGCATGTTTTCCATGTCTGTAGCACTGACAGCAGTATCTGTACATGTACATCAACTGCAAGCCTTGAAGCCAGTGCTCTTGGGGTCAGTAGTGCCACTGTTACTGCAAATGGATCAGTGTTTGCAGTGTGAGTATCCTCTGTTTTGCATTCAACCTATGGCAAGATCCAAGCCTGTAGAGGAAGCAACATGTTTGAATGTGGAGAAAAGGCAACTGCTCCTTTTAATATTATGTCTTGCTCTAGAGATTGGTAGCACGAGAGATAGAATTTCCCTTTACTGAAAAGACAGATAGCTCTCCAGGTGACCATTCGTCTTTTCTGGTGACTTCATGCAACTTCTTCAAGACACAAAAGACTACATCTGGAGAGAGGACTTCTTGTGGAAGGCTATTTGCTGCATACATTCAGTTGTTAATGTCAATGAAGTTTGTAGGTCACCTCTTCTGAAAACTCAGAGCCTACATTTACAGTGAGGACTCTGAGTGTATTCCTACATGCACAACTAGATCAAGTTTTATGAATGACCAGGCAAAGCTGTGACTTGGCCTGAGAGAAGTAAAGAGGTGAACCAAGAGAGTGAGTGAAGGACAACCCTGGCAAGCAAGGCTGGGGACTGATGGTTCTCCTCATGGTGGATTAAATGAGCATGAAGCAAGGTCTGGTGGAGGAGCGGTATCAGGTCCTAGAAGTGTTCTGTTTCTTCCCATTCCTCATTATCAGCCTATGCCAAAAGCTGGCATAATCCACAGTACGAATGCACAACTTGTGCTAAGTTCTTTGCTGCCATGGAGGTTACCTTAGCAGCAGTTGAACCACCTGGCTTAACACTGACACAGCTATTTCTGTACTATACCGTAGCCACTCCTGCATAGTGACTTCAGTTTAAAATATCCTCTGCTTAGAAACCCAAGCTTTAGAAATGTCAAATAAACTTTTTGCATTGGGCTGTACTTACAAAATGAGTTTCCACCTAAAGAAAATGGGAAAACAATTAATTACAAGGTGAAACTAAATTATTGAAACATCGTATTTGTGTTATTTTAATTATATGAAACCAAAAAGTCTGGAGGTAAAGTTCCCATGGCAACCTAAGCTCTGTCTCCTGTGTGCAGTTGATGTGCATGTACATCTGTGTAAAATAAGATCATTCATTACCATGATCAGAGTGATTTAGGGCTTGCTGATCAGGAAGATGTTAATCAGACCAGAAATTTCATCTTTAAAAGTGATTTATTTTTGCTGTTTCTGTAGCAAACTGTTGCAGTGTAGAGAAGATTTTGAATTTCTGTCCAGTCTGATAAGTGATTCGTGCTAAAGCGTAATGCCTGAACAATCCATATCTTGTCATAAATCTGACCCATCATTTTTCAAATTTAGCTACGATTGTGACAGACACCCTGAAGTCATGAATCTCAAGAGCTAGTAAGGTGAAATTGCCACCCATCTTTTTTCCAATGTGCTCACTAGTATCAAACACTTACAGCCTTGCACTTTGATGCCAGCACTTAATACTGCAGGGCTAATTTCACCCACAAAGTCTTTTTAAAAGGGTTAGGCATCATTTACCTATCAATCCAGGATTATGGGGGATGCAACAGTCTGGTGATATAGCAGAATTTTCTCCAGTCCTCCCGTATCACCTGAGGAAACAGTTTCAGCAGGCATTCCCATGAGATATTCCCTTCATTCCCATCCCCTGCCTCACCCATGTTAAATTTTTCCAAAACGTGTGCATCAGCCACGAGAAAGTGTCACTCATAAATGAAGGTCTTACCAGAGCACGGGGACTGATGATCAGGGCGAGGGAGGTGTTTAGCACTGATGTGGGGAGAGACTGACAGCTGTAAGAGATCTGAGTTATTTTGTGCAGGCAGAGTGAATGAGGGAAAGTTCTGTGAAAAACCCCAGATATTATACCCTTGTAAAATATGTCTAGATGCTGAAGGCATTAAAGGGCACTATTCATTTTTATTACTGTCATGAGAATCACTGAATGGCATGTTCATGGTAGTGAGCTTTACAAGTATTATGTAAAGTACTTTCCAAACTATTCTTTTTTTTTTTTTTTTTTTTTCCTTTTTCCTGTGGTTGCTCTGTAGCTCTATTTTCAGTGACATAATTCTTCAGGGTAGTGGCTCAGAAAGAGGATTAATATTTTAGAGGAAGAACTGAGGGTGTATAATTTTTTCCTATACAAATAAATACACATCCTTGCATGTACTCAATATGACCATATTCTTGCTGAGATGTTGTATAAAGACAAAAAAACCCCCCACATTATAGATATATATATATAACATAACCATAATGCATGTATAAATATATTCTGAGCAGACTCACAGAATAATATGAAGATTTGCAGGCTTCTAAAATATCAAAGACATAAACTTAAAGACAGAAGTAACAGTTCACTGCATTTAAGAGCTGTGAGTACATAAACCTATATATAAGTATAAACTCACTAAGAATTCATCCAAAGAGAAATATTAAGAAAGAAACATCATAAAAATGCTATTCTGTTGTCGGGGGGGGGAGGGTGTTGTGTAAATGTTAGAATGATTCAATTTGGGATTGTCTTTAAACAGAGACTTTCTTTTAAATATAGGAAAGCTGGACCTACTGAGATAGAGCAATTATTTCTGTTCTTTAAATGCACATTTCTTTCCTGTAAGTCATGAGGTCAGTGTCTAATACTTAACGTCCTCCTAAAATGAAACGGCATAAAGATTTCCTGCCAACATTTTTCTGAATTGGTATATTTTATTTATTTGGATATAGCACAACAGCTAAAACATATTTGTGCCCCTGAAGGCACTCAAAAATACAGCATCATTATACTCCCCAAATGTCTTTCACCATAATTACTTTTATTTTGTTTGTAGCAACATTTGCTGCATGATGTTAGAAAGATGAGTTTGAAATTACACTTCAGAATCAGATAGGACAGACTTCTTTTGGATTAGTCCTCTCTGGGATAACCAGTGAATGCCTTTGTGTTTATGTCAGTAAGACACAGTCTCTGGGTCACAGGAGGTGACATCAGCTTTCTTTGGATATTCCCATCTAGCTGAAACCAGACATAATCTAAAGGAGATATCTTGCAAGCACTGTCAGAACTGAGCAGTTGCTGAACACCATTGGTAGAAGGAGTTAAATGAGACAGAGAGAATACACAGAGGAGGAGAGTGAAACACTTCAAAGCCAACCTCACCAGGGCTGAAACTCTCTAGGAATGTGGAGGACAATGACAGCAACACCACTCTAGTTTCGCAAGTAGTGAAAGCCAGCAAAGGGCAGGTGCTTTTCAATCACTCGTTTGAAATCCTCTATATGTCTGATAGTTTTTGTTGCCTCAGGCACAAAGCCTATAGAACTGGAGTTCAGAAGGATGAGGAATGTTCTATACCCCATAAACATTAAACATCAGTAGTGATTTTAATCAGCAGTACAAAAGCTGAGGTGAGTGGCGAGCCATTTAGCATGGCTGGGGGTTGAGTGTCTGATGAGAGATCATATTGGTTACATGCGCGTTGAGACATAAACTCAGTCTCCTGCACACCCCACAGTGCTGATCCTCCATATGCACCACAAACACATGCTGACTCCATGTTCTGTATTACAACCTGTGTCTGTTTTCTCTCTGTCGTTCAGCTGGAGCTCTTCCAAGACCATATCAAAACCTGCTTAGCTGTCCTGTAGGAGAAAGCAGTGGAGGAGGGATGAGCATGCCCAAGTCACATCCCAACACAACACTTGTAATTGAAGGGTAAACAAAACTCAGGGATGTCACTGAAAGTCCGAAAAGGAAAGATATGAGGATTTAACTAAAAAAAAGGAGGCCAAGTCCAGACTCAGGGTAACGGGTGGACAGTTATACCCTGATTGAGAACCTCAACAGTGCAAGAGAAAAGAGTGAAGTGTATGGCATCACAACTTTGACTGCAGTGACAAGCATATAGAGTTCTGGAGGCAGAGTGAGTTAACAGAAGCCAACACACTGGGTGTCACAAAGGAAAGATGTGAGAAGGAGAATGGATTATATTGCTTTGCAAAAGTTGGCAGGAGCCAATGATGTGTTTTGCTCAGATGAATCCTCATAGGAGCGATGAACAACAGTTTGTTAAGAGATAAATACACTATTGAACTGGAAGTAAATGGGGCGTTTATAAAGTTGGACATGGCACACACGCCACTATGAAGGCAGAAACAGTATTTTGTTATAAAGAACAAGTTTGGGTACTGGATAGTAAATTTACTATTGATAATAAAAAGAGTTAAGGGCTGCTTTAAAGAAGCAGAGCTACATCAGCATGCAAAAGCTAAACAGGGAGAGGTTTAGACCAGAGTTTACTTAAAAAACTCCACGTTAAAGAGTTATTAATCTAACTGGATAATCAGCATACTGGAGGACTACTAAGGAAAACATACTTTTTTATTAGTGGAAAATATGGGAGCTCCTTTTCCTCATCAGGAAGCTGCTTTCCTAAAAAAAATGAAAGCAGCAGAGTGAAGATTGGAAAAATACTCTCTAGGAGAGTGATAAACATGCCCAAAGGCATTTTGCTGCATTTAAATGCCATCGGGTATCTGAGAACTACTCCAATGTGCCTGTAGTAGATGTGTCACCACACTTACAGGAAGGCTGGGCCTTTCTCCAGTGGCAGCCTCAGGCCAGGCAGATATCTCTGGTAAAAAAATGACATAAACACTCTCATTTCAGTAGATGAGCATGATTATAGTCTCCAGAGGCATCAGAAGAGATGATGAAGACCACCAACCAATCTCCAATTCATGGAAAAATCCCTTGCCCCAAGGTTCAGCAGAGCAAGCAGTTATTAGCTTTGGTAAGAAAAAAAGAGAAGGGAATGATGATTTAGAGAAAATTCATGCCAGGTGTTATGAGCCTGATGCATCAGCAGATACCTTAGGAAGACAGTACATTTATGCTTTTTGCATGCCTGGAAGATAATATTTCCTTATACTGCCATTTAAGTTGTGCTGGACAAAATGTTTCACCAGGAAGCACATCTGTGATATCCTCACAAGCAGTAGGGCATAGAAAGGTTAGAAAGCCATAGCCAGAAGCTCTCTGGAAAAAAAAAACACCACCAACTTGGCTGCCAGGTCAAAGCTGAACTAAGTCTTGTTATATGTTATTTGCTTTTTGCGGGTACTGGTAGATCATGATATCAATTCATGTTCACAGATGTATTGTCAGAACACATGGTTTCTTTCAGGGAAAGGCAACACAGGGAAATTAATGTTTTAATCTTACTATACAGTTTGTGAATCTGAGAACTAGAGGATCTTCTTTCATTTCTGATCTTAATAAATAGAACACTAAATTTCTTTCAATCTTGTTCAATTTTGTTAAGCTTGGAAATATCTTCAGCATTACAGGTGTTAAAAACTGTACAGTTTGTCATAATATGGACGAAGACTTTAGATTACGTGTGCAAGTATCTCATGCCCCTATTCCTGGGAAACCAATCTAAGCTAATATTGACCACAAACAAATGACCAAAAGAGCTTTGGTAATCCCCACTTTCCACAGACAAAACCCCTTTTTTTTTTGTTATAATGTGTATTCACGCAATGAATAGAAACCTGTGGTGGTTGTAAACAAAATCTCATTCATTTGACAACGGTTTAGTAGAAAAAAATGTCCCAACCCTAAATTTGTTTCCTAATAACTGGAATTTAATAAACAGTCTGGTCTCGGAGGAGACATGCACAGAGGCTGCCAGAGCACATTCAAGGTAAGACATTGGAAAATGACCACATTTGGCAGTAGCATGTATTTAATGCTTATTACCAATTTTGGGAAGAACTCCTGAGGCAGATAGGAATTGGGCATTAGAAAAATATCTCTAAAATGTTACAGGGAAAAATATGTTAAAATGAAAGTCATTTCGAGTGAACAACCCACAAGAGAAGGTGCAAAAAATTTTGAGTTGGTTTCAGCTGACGAGCAGTATTGCTGATATGAAATCTTGCAGGCTGTGCAGGAGAGGCTCGTGTTGTTTTTATAAAAATGGCTCCCCCGGGGGAAAAAAAAAAGGGGGGGGGGGTGCTTTTAGTTGTTCAAACTTTCAGGAAGGTGGGAATACCCACCAACCTATTTGTGCTTGATGATTAGCCTTACTTTATCAGAAGATGCTCCTGTGAAAGAGGAACTCATGCATATCAAATCCATTTTTTTCTGTAGATAGTTCAACTGGCTGAGTAATGTCAGACTATTTACTGAACATGTGTTTAAGTACTTATTAATAAAGTTTAGGTTTAATCATGTAAAGTCTTATCCCCATAATTCCCTATCTAAGTGGCTGGTAGAAATAATGTAAATAAAACCCCTGAACACCACTATTGTGAAATGAATCAGACTGGGGCCCATATTCAGCACCTGCAAATTCCAGGATGGCTCCAATGAAGTGGTCATCAGCGATAACTCTAATTAATAGAAACCTGAAAACAAGTACATTTGCATCACTGGAAACCACCCCAAAACTTGCAAATGGGAAAAGAAGAAGACATAGCAAAATAATCGAGAGAATCGAGAGTCTTGGGTTCTTGTACTTCAGGTAATGGTACTGCGTGGCTCCAAAAGTAGAAAGTGCCCATGTCTGCACTGCTGAAGAGACAGCCTGTTTGGACATGGCTCATGTCAACACTGCTAAAATTTGGCCCCTTGCAGAGCAGTTTTGGCCTGGAAGGAGCCAGCTAGAGTGACAAAAACAAAGCCAGCGCTTCAGCAAACAGTGAGGACTGTGAGGGTCCATGCTTGAGCCTGTTACTTAGACCCTGTTTTTGACGATATGGCCATTTCCAGGGCTAATGGTGTTACAGTATCCCAGTGGGAATCATCCATGCAGGCAGATACGTCTATTAAAGCATAGGTCTGCACTGAACTCCAGAGACTTATTTGGACCTGACAGTGTTCTTTTCCACAGTTCCTCTCAAAACACTTTGTTCTTACAGAATCAAACAGGGTAAGAGAAGACAAAAGCAGTGATTCTTTGGGGGGGCTTCACTCCCAATGTTGATTTCTTTCCTCTGTCAGTCACGGCCATTCTTTTGAACCCTTCTTTGCCCGTGCTTCTCTGCATTACTGCATGGCTTTATAAATTCCATGTCATAGGTAGCTGTCACTTGACAAAGTAGATTTTTTTTTTTTTGGATTAGGAGAGGAAACTGGAAGTGGTTTAAGTTGCTGCCTGTTTTCCGCAGCCTTCAGAACTATACCTTTGTTTGAAACCGACAGGGCATAGGACATGGATGCAGTCAGATCTTGACTACAGAAAGGCTAGATGCAGCTTGCCATCCCAATTCCCACATCCAGATTAAGAATCACAAGGAGAGACGATTCATAACGTGGTTATTATGTAAAACATATGCACAAAACGAGGCATTGTGTACACTAGCATAATTATTGACTGCTGACAATGAAAATGCTGCTGCTGAATATGATTAACCTGCAAGCACAGCCAAGAACTGTTTTGTTACAGAAAGCCCATGTTAAACCTGCCTTCTGAAACTGTGTTCAGCTCTGCTTTAATCACACCCATTGCTGACACAGATTGTCAATAATAATCATTTTTGCTGCTGTAGACAAAGGTAAAATGTAAAGATGTTGCAGTGAGGCAACGCCTGAAAGCCCTCACTTAGCTTATATGCTCAGGATTTAAACTACTGGGGAAACTTTTATGTCTCTGGCTATTTATTATTACATACAACATGTTCTTGGAAACCACTCCACATTTAACAGCAGTTAAACCCATCTGCTGCTCCTGAATTTTCATTTCATTCACAAGCCTGTTTTAAAAGTATTTTTGGACCTATCACCAATGTGCTATCCAATGTTTATTACTCTCTTGTAAGTTGATAAGAAGAATGACTCAAATTTTAAAGGGAAATTGTAGCGTCCTGTATATTTTTTCAGCTTTTCATTGAAACTTGCCTTCCCCTCATTGCCTGACATAATGGAAACTTTTAGTTTAAAAGCAATTATTTGCCACGAAAGATCGTCACTTCATGTTAAATGCTGATTTTAGTGACTTTTAATTGTGTATGTATAATTCTGCAGAATTCATCCTGTAATTCCAGCACTGGTATACGGAACAGGCTTGAACTTAGCAATGTGATCACAGGCCCTGGTCAGTATATTGAAGGTCCTGTAACTGCAACAGTTTTCCATTGCTTTATTTTAAAACACTATCACAATTTTTTTGACATGTCTCTGTGTTTTATTACTGTTACTCGGCATAGCGGTACTTCAGTGCCCTCTACGTAAGATTAACAGGAACAGGATTAGCAGTTCCTTGAGGTTTTCATGACATCCTCCTCAACTTATGTAGACGTCTTCTCAAAACAGAAAACTTTATTTTCTTCAGTTTTCTTTGTGCTGCTGACTCATCGTATGATACTGTATCATGTATCATTTCCAACCTAGTGATTCTGTGATTCTATGTTCCTACCATGTACCAGTTTTATCCCATGGTGCTAAATGGATTCTTCCTTAATCCACAGATTAACAAGACTTTCCAGAGAGTGACCATGTTGGAGATGTATATAAACCCTTCTAAAAGGGGAGTATTTGAACATGGAAACCGGTTTGTTTCTAGGTCTCGTTTAAAACATTGACTAGGTTTGAAAGTGAGTTCTCCCAAACTATCACAACTGACATGGTAGTTCATAACATCTAAGGTAGCTTGAAATTTTATCTTTTTTTTTGTTTTTAATGAAAGAGCAGGAGATTTAGATTCTCTGTGCAACAAATCCCAAAATCTTTATCTGTAAAGTATATATTTATACTCAGTAGTAACTTGTATCATTCTCTGTTAAAAAAATAGAAGACATTAAGAAAAAGAAAAGAAAAGGAAGTCTCTTTGGGGTGAAATTCAGTTGTCTAAGATAGACATTTGGTGCTATTTTAGATGCCCTGCAAGATCTCAGATGTGCATTTGGCTGTGAAAAATGACAGAGGGACACCCATACACTTCTGAAGGAGGAGCTGGAGAAAAAAATGATACCTTAGTGCATCTAATAACACAAGACAACTCTTTCTGGGAAACTCAATCCCACCTTAAGGATTTTCATATTTGTAACATACACTGTGATGCCTATAAAGAATGCTGTTTATAAATACTACTTCATTTGCATTTGAGTAGAATTTATTTGCCTGCCTGTTTTTTACAAAGATTATTATATTTCTATAATGTATAACCATTCATACAATCTTAATTTGAAAGCAAGCACATATATATATATATATA
>VZTU01011754.1:12672-24302 GCA_013400835.1 Zapornia atra
ACTCTCTCCAGGAGATCCCTGTCTGTTTTATCCCAGGGAGCCCAGCACTGGACACAACACTCCAGGTGGGGCCTGACCAGGGCAGAGCAGAGGGGGAGGCCGGCCCCAGCTCACAACTTCCTTTCAGGGAGTTGGAGAGAGCAAGAAGGTCTCCCCTGAGCCTCCTCTCCTCCAGACTGAAAAGCCCCAAGTCCCTCATCAGAGTTGTGTGCCAGCCCCTTCCCCAGCCTGGCTGCCCTGCTCTGGGCACACTCCAGGGCCTCGATGTCCTTCTTGTGGTGAGGGGCCCAAACCTGAACCCAGTAGTTGAGCTGCGGCCTTGGGATGACATGTTCATGGGGTGTTAGGGAGCTGACTGATCCCAGATAATCAGCTGCTCTGGACATCCTGCATAAGCACCAACTTCACAGCTAATCAGACAAAATGCTCCAAACCACAATCCTGCTTGATCCACATGAAATGCAAAGTCTGTTGCAAAACCCAAGTGTTCATCCTGCTTCTCTGAACCTTGGTGTAAGCATAAACCACCCATGGGTATCTCAGGTGGAGAGCTGGGGTCAGGCTAGCTGTGCTTGGAGGGCAGGTGTGGCTTAGCTTTGTAATTTGTTCCTTCCTGAAGGGGTGGAAAGTGTTGCCTGTCATTTGGAGCATGACTGTTTTGGTGGGCTGATGCTGTAGGACAGATTCTAGGTAGGTTTTGGACCTGTGCTGGAGCTGGTTGTTGGATCTGGGAAGAAAGGAGTGTTTAATACAGACATCTGGATGCTTGCAAGCTGAGCTCAGCCAGAGCTGCGTGCTGCCATGGCCCTGAAAACACTGCCATCCAGGCAGGGGAAGAGGAGCCTTTCTTGGAGCATGCAGGGAGAAATGCCTTCATGGAAAAAGCATGAGATCCCTTCTGTTTCAGAAGGGCATCCCTGGGATAAAAAAGCCAGGGATCGCCTGGAGAGAGTCCAGAGGAGGCTGAGGAGATGCTGAAGGGCCTGGAGCATCTCCCCTGTGAGCAAAGGCTGAGTGAGCTGGGGCTGTTCAGCCTGGAGAGAAGAAGACTCAGGGGGGACCTGATTAATGTTTCTCAATATCTGAAGGATGGGATGCAGGGGAAATGGGCAGCCCCTTGTCACTGTCTGTGGGGACAGGACAAGGGGCAATGGCTGCAAGTCAGAGCAGAGGAAGTTCCCCCCCAAGATGGGGCAGAACTTTTCCCCAGTGAGGGTGAGGGAGCCCTGGGACAGGCTGCCCAGGGGGTGTGGAGTCTCCATCTCTGGAGAGATTATGAAACTGGAACTCCCTGCAGTGAGAGCCTGTCCCTGAGGTCCCAGGAGGCAGGTTCATTTGTGGTGCTGTCACACTCCGAATGGCTTTGGCTGAAGGTTCATTCAGCCCCAGTGCCTGTGCTCACCTGGGGCTCCTGACATCAGCACTGCAGGGTGTCACACTACAGGTGAACAGAGCCAACCTGTGGCAGAGCTTTCAGTGCTGAGGTTCAGCTCAGTCCCAACAGCCATAGTCCTGCTTTTAAACCTGGCAGTGTTACTCAGGAACCTGGCCATAAGGGTGCCCAGTTTCTAGCACCCATGGGAAAGGGTTGGGGTGGTTGTTGCCCTGGGACATGGGAGTGAAAGAGGGGAGAGAAAGCAGACCTTGCCCAGCTGGGACATTGCAGTGGGAGGAAGCCTCTCTGATGGTGTTTGTGGGACTGTGCTTCACATGGCAAGGTGGAGAGAAGAAAAGGAATTCATCAGAATTGAGTGATGTCAGAAAGAGCTGACTCTCCCTGCACCCATTTCCCTGGAAAACAAGTTTAAATGGAATTATATCCACTGTAATGCTTCATCATGGGGATCCCCCACCCCCTGCTCTCTGCTCCTACTGTTGGCAGTGGAGGTCAGTAGTACAGGGAAGGAATGAACTAACAAGTCTTTCTATGTCTTGTGCTCTTTTGAATTTGTGGATTCAAACAAGTGAGTGGAAAGCCCTCCTTTAGAGTTTGTTATATTCCCTTGTCTTTGGGTTTTTTTCTAGGAAACTACTTTGCAAGTCACTTCTTCATGGGAGGTGAGAAGTTTGACACCCCTCACCCTGAGGGCTACCTCTTTGGTGAGAACATGGATCTGAACTTCCTGGGGAACAGACCTGTTCAGGCAAGTTCCTGTATGCTATTTTACCCTTTGTTTTCTGCCTTTTTGTGGGAAAATCTTGTGTAGGGCTTGTAGAGAAGGAGAGCACAGCACAGACTGAGAAGACCCTCACTCCTTGGGGAGTGTCATTCCAGCCTGAGGTGCAAGAGCCTTGCACCCTGTGTCCCAGCTTGCTGGCTGCTGTAGCTGTTCAGATGCAAGCAGAGATTTTCTAAGAAGTAGAATTCACCTTCTGGGCTTATTTTCCCTTAAGGCAGAAGGAAGAAGTGGTTCAGAAGGATGGGGACTCAGCAGGACAGATTTTGGGACTAATTCTGAGTGTCTCCCTAAGCACGTGTAAAACAAGCTGTAGAGAGGAGGAGGCAGGGCAGCAGATCCACTCTCAGAGCCTGAACTTCCCAGGGCTCCCAGGCATGTCACAGAATCATAGGATCACAGGAGTTGGAAGGGACCTCAAGAGATCATCAGGTCCAACCCCACGTCAGGTCGCTTCCAGCCAGCGGTAAGCTGATGCTGCTCCCTGGGTGAGTGAGCAGTGAGCAGGTGGCCTGGCTAGGTGTGGGGCAGTGTTAGGATGGATCTTGGCATTTTCTGATGTTCATTTGCTTTGTAACCCTGATGGGCTGCTCAGAAAATCTCTCCTTTAGTTTTCCCTGTTGGAATGTGGAGGTATTTTGGGGATCAGAGGTGTCTTAGGGGACTGTGAGAAGCTCCCTGCCCGTGCAGCTGCCTTGTTCTTTTGTTCTGAACAGGAATTGTGCTGTTGGGAGTAACAGGAATTTGCTGCAGGCATTAAGTTGTGGATTACTCTTGCATCTCACGACTGCTTAGAAAGAACCAAGAAGTTTGGCGCTGTTTTCCAGAGTGCTGGAGAGGAAAGGGAAGGGAGCTGCTTGCTTTGCCAGCTGTTTTCTTCCTGCAGCTTCAAAACAAGAACAGAAAACCAGTCATGGCTTTCAGAAGAGCTGTGACTATTGGTTAATTCAGGCTTGTAGTGCTCAGAGGCCTTCAGCACTGCCTCTGTTTTACAGGTGATGGAACTGAGGCAGAATGACTTGGTGTTTCAGTTTGGTGACAAGCAGGTTACCCTCAGGCCATGCCGCTGGTCTGCTCTGCGCTGCAGCTAGTTAACAGGATGCTGCTGGGCAGGAGAACTGAGAGCCTGGAGAGCCCCTCTTGGAGCAGAAAGTGCAGCTGAGCAGCAGGAAGCAGGGCCTAGAGCCTGGAGAGCCCCTCTTGGAGCAGAAAGTGCAGCTGAGCAGCAGGAAGCAGGGCCTAGAGCCTGGAGAGCCCCTCTTGGAGCAGAAAGTGCAGCTGAGCAGCAGGAAGCAGGGCCTTTACTGGAAACTCTTGTAACAGAGCAACACAGGGGTGGGGGCACGTGCCACCTACCCTGCGTGGTGCCTGCATGCAGGGCTCATGCAGGGCAGAGGTTAAAAGCTGAGCACTTCTCCTGTGACTACCTCCTGCTTGTACCCTGAGAGCAGCAGCAGAGCAGCTGTTAGCCTGTGGCTGGAGGGGCTAGCCTTGCAGAGTGAAATTGCCTGCATGTCTTAGCCTGGCTTTCCTTACAGACATCCTGGCACTGAATTTCAGCATTCCTTTTGAGAGGAGTGGGTGAGAATGCTATTAACACAGTGGGATATTTGCCAAATAGGTTTAAGAGGGGGAGGCTGGAGGTAGTTTGCCTGTGTAAAGTTAATGCCCTTTGGCAGCTCTGATTAATCTTCAAGGGAAAAACCTCTTGAACACAGAGCAGCACAACTGCTTTCTGACTGGGGGCCAAGTCCTTGCCTGGGAGTAACTGAGGTCTGGGCTGCTCTGTGTAGAGCAGCACTACCACCCACAGCACCCAGCCATCAGGGTGCAGGGTTGCTGCCCTGTGAACTCTTTGGTGCCTGGGGCTGTGGCACTGCATCTTCTGTTGGTCAGGAGACAGCACGTGTTCTTTCCAGCTCTGGTCTTTGCCCCACCAACATGATTCTGTGGTCTGAGGGGACAGTGCTGATGGATTTTCTCCTGGAGCTGCCCTGAAGTTCTGCTGCAGCAGCATTTTGCAACCTGTTCAGTGTTCATTTCTCATGGAACATGGATAATTAGTACTTCTGCCCTAAGTCAGTCTCTCTGCAACGCTGCAAGGTACCCAGCAGATGTGTGTGTGTGAAGGACTCCAGCTCTCCTGGGTTTGGGTGGCAGCACTGTTCCTGGGCCATTCTGAGCCATGTCCTCTGCCTCTGTACCTCAGTGCTGAGCCACTGCTCTGACCTGGAGCGTGGCTGGGTCTCCAGTCTGAATGCTCCCGAGCTGAGGTGCTTCAGCCCTTGAGGAGCAGTGGGGACCAGCAGGCAGGTCTGCAGCTCTGCAGGCTGTGGTCCCCACAGTGAGCTGCTTCCTTTGCCCTTCTCACTGGAGATCCTGTGACCAGTGAGGAGAATTACAGTCTGGAGCATTGTGGTCCTTTATTCCAAGGACAATCAGCAAGAGAAGGTCTCTTGACTGTAGAACAGAATGAGGGCCCCTATCCCTGTCTCTTTTCTTCTCCAGAACATTTGCCCCATTGTTTCAGAATAAAAAGTTTCCCCCAGTAATGCAGGGCTCTGGCATGCTGATTAGCAGCCAGGTCACTGTTTGCAGGCTGTAACACACATGAGAGAGCTGCATTTCTTCTGCTCAAGCAGGATGTGGTTTCTTTAGTTGAAATAAAAGCTTGTCAGAGCAGGGCTGACCAGGCTGAGAATGCAGGGTGCAGATAAAGAGCTTGTGAAAATGACCTTTCTTAAATGTTCTCCCAATATGAGCTGTTATTGCTGGCAGGATTTTCACCCCTGAACAGGCCTGGTTTCTGTGTAAATAGAATTCTCTCTCCCTGTTGTACTCAATACCCTTAAGGGTAGATGCTTCTTGGCCTGGATGAATTGTGTACTAGGTAACATGCTGCTCCCTTTTATAGCATAATAACAGAACTCTTTGTCTTTCTGTTCCAGTTCCCCTATGTCACTCCAGCTCCACATGAGCCAGTGAAGACGCTGAGGAGTTTGGTGAATATCCGCAAGGACTCTCTCCGGCTCGTGAGGTACCAGCACTGCCTGACCATTATGGCTTACCCAGACCAGTGAACTGCATTTGAAAAGCTTCTGGAGAAGAAGCTGAATGCCAGATCCTTGAAGCTAGATAGGTCTGGTGGTTTCTGTGTACCTCTGTGTGGTGGTCTAGCCCTGGCTGGAGGCCAGATGCCCACCAAAGCCAGTCTATTACTCCCCTTCTAAGGTGGACAGGGAAGAAAATATATATCAAGAGGCTTAGGGGTCAAGATAAGGACAAGGAGAGATCATTTTATCAGCGACGATATGGGCGAAACAGACTCAACACAGTGCAGGAAAGAACTATTCTAATTTATTACACTGCACTAGAAAGAACAGTGAAGAACTGGAGTCAGGAGCGCAATCAAATCTTAAAACAAATGCAACCAGATCTTAAAAACACGTTCCCCCCACCACTCCCTTCTTAGCAGACTTTAATCAGAATCTTGCTCCCTTCTTCCCCCCCGCTCGCAGTACAGGGGGGGCAGGGACTGGGGAAAATGGGGTTCTCAGTAGCACCTTCCCCCCCACCCCTCCATTCTAAGCAGAATTCCCTTGAGCCATGATTTTACTCCCTTCTTCCCCCCCTGCTCGCAGTACGGGGTGGGGGCAGGGACTGGGAAATAATAATGAGGTTCTCGGTTACTTCAGGAGCTGTTTTCCTTTCCCAGATCTTAAAACACCTCTACCTCCCCACCCCGCTCCCTCCTTAGCAGACTTCAATCTAGTCATGATTTCACTCCCTTCCTCCCCCCGATCACAGCACAGGGGGGCAGGGACTGGGAGACGGGGGCTTCGGTCAGTTCCTTGCAAGTTGGTTTCCTTCTCGGCCGGGGGGGGGGAAAATCCATTCCACACACCCTCCCCCTGCAGCACTGTGGGGTCCCATGCACTAGAGAGTCCTCCAGGACTTTCTCCGTATGTCTCATCAGCTGCTCCGCCTGGATCCCTGCTGTGGCGGGCAGCAATAAATCACAATGTCTCTCAGTCCAAGTCCTCACACGGGGCACACCAGCCTCCCCCAGCAAACCTGTACCAGCGCAATTCTCTCTCTCTCTCTCTTGCTCATCTCTGTAGGTTCCAAGTGCTGGCAGGGGCTTGCTTCAGCGTAAGGGTCACAGCGTCTTCTCTATGTCTCCACCTGCTCCATCCAGCGTGGAGCCCCTCCACGGGCTGCAGGTGGGGTCTCGGCCTTTACCATGGGGTTTCTCCACGGGCTGCAGGGGCATCTTTCTCTCGGGCACCTGGGGCGCCTACTCCCCCTCCCCGGCCTTGGTGTGCACAGCTCGTTACATCTTCTCACTCCCATCTCCGGTGGCAAAATGCAGCTGCTTCCGGGTTGTTTTCTCCCCTATGTGATTCTCAGAGGCGCTATGACTGTCTCTCATTGGCTTGGCCCTGGTCAACAATGATTCTGGCCTTGGATTGTTTACATGTTGGAGCTCCAGAGAATTCCAGCAGCTCCTCACAGCCGCCATTTTCTGCACCCCTGTTCTTTTCCAGCACCCAACCTGCGACACCCTGTGATCAGAGCTTTCAGGGAGTTTGTGTTCCTTATGCCCAGACTTGAGTAATCTGTGTTTTCTAACAGGGCCAGTGCTGTATCTGTCCCTGCAGGACAGGCTAGAGTGGTAAAACCCCCCATGAAATCGTTAGCATGAGCAGAAGGCATTGGCCAGGTTGATAAAGCCTATGGACAGATTCCTTCTGCGTTCTCATGTGAGTTGAATCCAGACAGTAGCAGATCCTGGTGCACGTCACAGGCTGTGCACATCACTGGCTGGTCTTGAGTGGAACCTCCTCAGGGTATTCCTGCTGCTGAGAGAAAGTGTGGTGCTTGTGTCACACAGTTGCCATGATGGCTTGTGTCCCATGTGTAGGGGAAGGAGGTCTGGTTAGTCATGGAGATCTCTTACCTTCCCCTGCTCTGTGCTGAGCTCTAAACCAGCACTGGCTGGATTGAGTGCAGTGGCTGAGGCCTGGCCCTGCAGCTCCCTCCTTCAGACAGATGGCACAAGTACAGGGCTTTGTTTTGGGCAGAGCAGCTGGGCAGGTGGCCAGGCAGAGCATTTCTCAGAGATCCCTGAGGAACTTTGAATTCTGTGTTTTGGGTGCAGGGCTGGAGCGCTGGCAGGGGCCCAGCTTCAGCTTCCAGCCAAGCTGGTTCTGAGAGCCTGGTGTGATGTAAGTTGAGTTACAACCACACAAAGCCACACACTTTGTTTGTATTTGCAAACTGAAGGTGTGTTTTTATTGTGTTTGGCTCTTCTAAAATGAGCAAAACCTGTGGTTTCCAAACTGACTGAACAGGAGGAAAGGGAAGAAGGGAAAAAGCAGCCCTTGCCAAGCTGCTCTGAAAGCTGCCAGGCTTTCTCAGCTCAAGGGTGAAGTGCTTCTCTAGGAAGAAAAGTCCTGCCTTCCTCACACACTTGCTGTGGAAAGGATATTTTGTTCTTACAGGCATCCACTGAAAGAGGGTCACATCTCTCTGAGGCCAAATGAGAAGTGGTTTTTTCACTGGGTGAGACCTTGCAGTGGCTGGAGGAGCTGTGGTGGGCTGTAGTACTGTCACCCTGCTCTCTGGTTGCACCTTGTGTGCAACCAGCAGCTCTGGGCTATTTGGAACATGGTGTCCATGCCCTGTGACAGTGTCTAGGGTTGCATCCATCTCATTCCCAATACTATTGATCCTTTCTCTGCCTCTTGAGGTCTTGCACAGGTTCTTGTGCTGCCCTGTGTTAATGCTGACACCAGCACTGCCAACATGACTTGAATTTTGTACTGATGTAGACCCAAAACAAGATTGTAATTGCCAGTCCCCGGGGACACATTCTGTCTCATGCTGCTCTACCATTCTGGACTTAGAGGCTTTTCCTTTCTCCCTCTGTAAAGACCCTTTGTGCTCTCTCCAGCTTGGCCTGTTCACACCCAGTGGTTGAGGCTTGCACATTCTTCCCAGAACTAGCTAAGCTTAATTTTACCACCTCCTCCACCAAATAAAGTGATACCAAGCTGAATGTCTAGGTATAAAGGAGGTTCTGATGGTAAAGTCCTCATGAGCTTTTTTGTTTCTCCTCGTGTTTAATTGAAAATTCATTGTTGGCCTGTGAAGGGGGTGTTGATCATAGTTCAGAGTGTGGGGCTTTATGGAGGAGCATGGGGAGATGGCCAGTCTGGGCTTCCTGCCCAGCTCTGACCAGGTGAGATTCTGACCTTTGCCACATCCTGACTATTTACAGCAGCTCTGAAGAGAACCAATGGACCTGTGGGAATTGGTGTGGGATTTCTGCGTCTTCCATGCCTTGTTTGAGCACTCAGGTTCCAGCAGGGTGAGGCTCTGTGAACCTGGGAGGAGGGCAGAGTGATGTTTGTTGTTAACAGCTAAGAGAAGCTGTCTGCCTCCTGGAATCAGCATCTGCAGTGGTGTGAAAGGTGTCTGAAGCAGCAGCAGTATCACAGAGAGTAGTGACCAAGTGCTTTGGGGAAGGGCCTGAGAGGGTGGGTGGTGAGACAGGAGGACTGAGGGGAGACAGGTGAGTTGCTGGGAGAGAAGGGAAATCCCTCCTCTTCCTTGTCCACTGAAGTGAGGCTGGTTTTGATCCTTGGAGCAGTTCATTCTGTGCTGGTGGGGGTGCTGGCACTGCTTGTTCTGCAGCCCTGAGCAGCACTAGGCTGTGTACAGATCTCTGCAGACCCCCTGATAGCACAGCCTGCATTGGGTAATGATTTCCCCCTGTGGAAAGCCAGTGCTGGTAGAGATGTCAGCTACTTGTTGCTTCAGGTAGTGCCTGCTCCAACACCGCTGTGACGCCGGTCTCGCAGTACTAAGTCAAACAATACTTCAGCCTTGCCCTGCATGCCTCCTGAGTTGTCAGTCAAACTTTATAACCACAGGATGAAATCGGGTTCGACTTGACCTATTTCTATAAAATTATTATGGCTGCTGTTAATGGTATTTTTATCTTTTAATTCTTTAACAGACAAGCAAAAAGTTCCAGCATTCCCATTGTTCTATCCAGAAGCGATGTCAGACCAAGTGGCCTCAGCTCCCTTGGTCCCCCTGCTTTGCCTTTCTCATCATAACTCTGGATGGGCCGTTTGTTCTCCAAGGTGGTCAGTCCCTTCTGCTCTCTGCACGTGTCTGGGAGGCTGTGTCATTAACTGTGGGCACAATGGAAAGGTGCACTGAGCAAAGCCACTCATTTCTAGGTCTGTGCATGTGTCTGCCACCACCTCACACCCACACTGTCTGGAGGGCTTGGCTGAACATACACCCTGAGCTCTGAGTGCCTGTGGAGACAGAAGAGCTCTTGAACTGCCTGATCTACCTCCTTGTCTGCCCACACCCCTGGTGAAGGTGGAAGGAATGCAGGATGTGTGACGTGGTCTTGTTGCTCACTCCAAGTTCCATCCTGCAGCTCCCGCACCGTAAGGCGAGACACGAGATGGCTCAGCCTCTCAAAGTGTCCATCCACCAGAACAGTCCTTGCCACTGGCTGCCAGAGCTGCTCCAGCAGCCTTTTCTCACGTGAGCTCCTTGCTGTGTGGCAGATGGTTTTCTTACCCTCCAGCACCAGGTGTGTTGCAGCAGGGAGATGTGTGCACAGCCTTGCCGTGGCTGTCGCTGTTCAGGCACATGTTTCCTGCCCACTGCTCAGGTGAAGCTGTTGCAGACAGTCAGGGCTCTGACTTTGCTGCTTCTCTGCAGCTGCTTCCCCCAGAAACCTTCCCTCTAGGCCCTGTAGTTGGTAGTGGCCCCTTGGTGGTTCCCAAGGTAACAGATCTAGTCTAGGTTTAACCCCTTTTCTTCTTCAAAGGGTGGAAGCTCCGTTCTGAGTGTTTGCAGGAACACGCAGAGGTGTAGCTGGGAGCAGGAGGGTGATCTGGGAACCGGTATGCTTTGTGTGACTTCACTGGGAAGACAAAACAGGCAGTAGTTTTACTGGTGACATGTTGCTTTTGAGTGATGTGCCCCCACCCCCAGGTTTCCCACCTCGTTACTTGGGGCTGTTACAGGTCTCTAGGTCTGTGGTGTCAGTTTGAGAGTGTACATTGGGCATCTCTGTTTTCAGCTCCCTGTGTGCAGTGAGTACAGGTCTGTGGAGGAGCTTTCATCAGTGGAAGGGGCGCTGGTTCTCCTTAACTCTACTTCTTCTAGAAGAACTCTCGAGCGTATCCAAGCCTGGATCCAAGCTGCTGCAGACCCTCAGGCTCTCAGGCCCTGGGACTTGTCCTTTTTACACTTTATACTGGCACATTGGGTGTGTTCTTTCGTGATTTCATGCAGGAACACTGTGCTGCTATCCAGCGAGGCCTGGACAGGCTGGAGAGCTGGGCAGGGAGAAACCTAATGAGGTTCAACAAAAGCAAGTGGAGAGTCTGGACCCTGGGAAGGGATAACTGCTGGAATCAGTACAGGCTGGGGGGGACCTGCTGGAGAGGAGCTTTGTGGAGAAGGACCTGGGGGTCCTCGTTGGGGACAGGGTGGCCATGAGCCAGCAGTGTGCCCTGGGGGCTGAGAGAGACAATGGGATCCTGGGGGGCATCAAGAGGAGTGTGGGCAGCAGGTCACAGGAGGGGATCCTCCCCCTCTGCTCTGCCCTGGTCAGGCCCCACCTGGAGTGTTGTGTCCAGTGCTGGGCTCCCTGGGATAAAACAGACAGGGATCTCCTGGAGAGAGTCCAGAGGAGGCTGAGGAGATGCTGAAGGGCCTGGAGCATCTCCCCTGTGAGGAAAGGCTGAGTGAGCTGGGGCTGTTCAGCCTGGAGAGAAGAAGACTCAGGGGGGACCTGATTAATGTTTCTCAATCTCTGAAGGATGGGATGGAGGGGAAATGGGCAGCCCCTTGTCAGTGTCTGTGGGGACAGGACAAGGGGCAATGGCTGCAAGTCAGAGCAGAGGAAGTTCCCCACCAAGATGGGGCAGAACTTTTCCCCAGTGAGGGTGAGGGAGCCCTGGGACAGGCTGCCCAGGGGGTGTGGAGTCTCCATCTCTGGAGAGATTCCAGCCCCGTCTGGAAGCCGCCCTGTGCAATATGAGCTGGGGAGCTGCTTTGGCAGGGGGTTGGACCCCAGGAGCTCTCCAGGGCCCTTCCAACCCCTGTGACTCTGTGATTCTGTGATTTGCTGTTCTGACCTAGGTAGACTCTCCAAGTCCTTCAGACAGGAGTGCAAGGGTGTGCTGTAGCAGAGGGTTATGTTAGCACGTGTATGTGTTGCATTTGTTATATTGCTCCTGAATTTTATTTTGCACCTTTTGTATCAAATTGCTGAACATTTCATTCTTGGTCAGTGTGGCGTTAAGTAAAATTCAGGCTGGAACCCTCTTAATTAGGCAGCAGTTATTACATCTCGATTAACTCTGTAGCTAAGGATTCCTTACTGGCTTAGGAAGGCCTGCCCGCCCCATA
>VZTU01011754.1:24950-46739 GCA_013400835.1 Zapornia atra
CCTGCCCCATGAGCCCTGCCTGCCCCATGAGCCCTGCCTGCCCCATAAGCCCTGCCTGCCCCATAAGCCCTGCCTGCCCCACTTCTGAGTATTTTTACAGCGCAGCGTATGCAGTGGGGCTGTTCAGTGTGGGGAGAGGCCAGCTGATGCTGTGAAGTCAGAGATGGTGCCAAGCTTTTCCTGAACAGTTTCTTTGGCTTTGCCCCAGATGTTGTGGCAACTGAGGGAATACTGACAGACAAGCAAAGCTGGAGCTGTAGAGCTGTACACCTCTCAAAGGCATCCTGCTGCATTCGCCATCCCTACGCAGCCCGTGAGCCCACGGTGGTACCTACAGCTGTAGGATTCCAGCTGGGTTTGAGTTTACCTGTGAGATCTTCTCACAGTTTGTGGTGTTGGCTGCTTGTATCAGGATCTGCTGGTCTCCCTGGCCACAGCATAACTCGCCTGTTGTCCGTGCCCAGAGCTCGCTGCCCCAGCACTTGCTGTGTATCACCTTCTCTGGGTGTGTTCCCTGCCTTCTCCAGCAGCAGGGAGGAGCGGTCAGACTGTGCAGGGGCATCCAGCCGTACTTGACCCATAGGTGAGTTAGGACTCACCTTTCTGTGAGTTGGAGTAACTTCTAAACCCGTTCCCACACGGGCTGTCGTGCCTCTGGTACACCACTGAGTGTGTTCATTCTTTTTCATCCACTTAATGTGTGGGAGCCTCAGGCACCAGCAGCATCAAAGGTTCAGGGACGGTTTGTACACTTAAAGGCATTTGAAATTCCTGTATTCCCATGCTTTCTGATCGGAGTATCATCTTCTGAGTGATACTTGGAGGTACCTTCTGCTGAGCTTCAGGAGTTCTCCATGTTAGAGAAACCTTGGCTTTTGCCTGTTATGCACTTTTTCATTTGCAGAGTTAAAAGAGTGAGGGTTTAGTCAGGCCCATGCAGGATTTCTTTAGCCTAAATACTGAGCCTAATGGGAAGATTTAAAAGCAGGGAGAATGTTTCTTCTTCTAAGCATCTGAGGTTCAAGTCTTCACATCCTTGTCTCATTCTGTGTCCTGGCACTGGGTGAGATACCTCAACACCATGGTGACATAATTCACTTCACTGATTTCAGTCAAAGCTTGGAAGAACCTTCCTCAGAGGGAAGAATGGGACTCTCCAGGGAAGCCCCAGATGGAAGCCCATGGTGCCTTGCCTGCACAGAGCACCTAGATGGGAGTACTCCAAAGTGATCTTGATATATCACAAATAGACTTTTTAATCCTCTGGCCTTGTCTTTCAGGTACAAAGATGATGTTGACAGTCCCACTGAGGAGAATGGGAAGCAGAAGGTCCTGTACAGCCTGGAGTTCACGTTCGATGCGGATGCCCGTGTTGCCATCACAATCTACTGCCAGGCTACAGAAGAGTTTGTTGGTGGGATGGCAGTGTAAGTCCTGGGCTTGTGGGTGCTGGGAGGAGTGCAGGAGCTCTGGGTGATGAGCCAGTCAAATATCTCTTCTCAATTTCCCCACGAAGGCCAGTGCTGCTACAGAAGATGGAAAGGGAAATCACTTTCCCTTTTGTGTATATATTCTGATAGCTTTGAATATTGCTTTCACTTCCCTCCCCCACATAGCAATATCCTCTCTTCTTCCCTCTTTGGTTTGGTTTTTTGGGTGTGGGGAAACCATTCTGTGTGCAGAAAGAGGAGAGGAGATGGCAGCTGTGTGCCTTGGCCACGAGATGGTCTATGAAATCAAAACCCAACCACTCTTGCCTTCCAATACTACCTGTTTTTCCCCAGATCACCTAACTCACTGTGTGTTCCCTGTGATGGGAACACCCTGGCCACCAAAGCAGAGCCCAGGCTGATGTTTGCCCAGCAAGTCTGTGTGAAATTGCAGCCCACCCAAAGCCCTTTGTGGGATGAGTAACCACCAGGCTGTTGAGTTGGCTGTCAGACCTGTCTCTGTGTTCCCCCCAGGTACACGCATTAGCCTTTGGCTAGCTGTAGAAAGAATGCTCCAAATGTCACCTGTGGAGTCTTTCTCATCCTCTGGCAGTGCATCCCAGCAGCTCTCAAAGCCTTTTTATCTAAACCAGCATGTTTAAACCATTCCAGTCAGCACTGTGTCCTGTAAGAGTATGAAAAGTTCCCTCTCTGTATTAAGAGCTAAGGTGGCTGAAATGTGTTCTCCCTGCTGTGAATTGGGTACCTGTGAGCTGCTGGTAGAGGATGGAAGGCTTCTGACAGCCCTGGGACAAAGAATTACTCTTTGTTCTGTGGGTAAAGGAAGACTCAGGCTTCAGAAGCTCTTGGCTTCCTCTGGTAGAGGCGTTGGGCTGCTCGGTGGCTCTGCGCACACGCTGCTGATGGCTCCCACAGTGGTGCTCTGGATTTGGGGGTAAGCAAACATTCTATTGAAGGCATCTGCAGGAGGTTTCAGCAGGGAGAAATATGTCTGATAAACCATAACATGGCTGATCTGGTTTGTGCAAAGTACCAACATCCCAGCAGTGACCGATGGCTGGTGTGTTTTCAGCAGCCAGTGAGCTCAGTGCTCCCAGATGTGCTTTCCTCCAAACTTTTTCTGTTGAAGCCTATGGCTGCCTTCATTTGGAGGAGGTAATAAATTAGCTCTTTTTAAATGCCTGAAAAATATCTCTTGACAAACCCTGAAAACCCTTTCTGTACAGACCCCGTTTTCCCTGAGCAGAGCTGAATGCAGCAGGATGCCTTAGAAACCATGATAAAATGTCCATGTTCTGTCTCTTAGGTCCTTAGGTTTCCTGTGAATTTAGTGCTAGTGAAGGTGTTGGAATGGCAGCCTTGGAGATTGAAGTCCTCTTTTCCTAATACAGGTACAGCCTGGAGAGGTGGCCAGTGTCCCTTGTGCTGCCTTGCAGTGTTCCTTGGGTTTTGACCTGAGAAGAAAGCCAGCTGTTGGCTGGTGGGGAGAACTGAGGGCTGCTATGGCCAGGGTGGATGGATTCACATTGCCAGACTTCAGCCATGGCCTAAATCAAATCAGCAAGTCTTGCTTTAAATCACTGATTTGAATATTGGTCTGCATGTTCACTTGTTGCCCTGCCTTGAAGGAGAGTTTCTTTTTGTCACTGGTCAGTACCAGGGAAACATCCACGTTTTCAGGTGAGTGTGAGCTTTGTGCCCAGCACTGTGCTACGTCCCACAAAGAGCTTCAGTGCACAGAGCTTGAAATGTATTTTTTCAGACTCCTAATGTTGCATTTTATGTCAAAACAGCAAAAAAGAAAGTTACTCTAAAAAGAAAACTCTTATTTTGGAATGTGTATCTTGAACCAGGCTGTGTTGGGACAGAAGTGCAGCTGCATCCCCTGAGACCAGCCCTGCAGCATTCCTGCTTAAACTGCTGGGTGCTGGGCTCATGTCCAGTTGTGCCTTGAGGAATAATTGCCCAGTGGCAGCACTGCAGTTCCCCAGTGTCTCTGGGTCTCACACAGTGACACTGTGTCTGGACAGAGTGTGTTTTCAGTCTTCTGGAACTAGTAGCTCTCCTCTCCCAACTCTGGTGTTGACTGGAGGAGGCAAACACAGTTTCTGGTTCATTTAAGAGCACATTTTACTGAGGTTAGTGCTGTGCACTGAGCCACTGCTTAGCTGTCTGTTGTCACCAGTGCTGTTGTCTGTTCTTTAAAGCTTATGCAATAAACACAGACAACTTAATTGCTTTTCAGATTTAATTGGAGTGATTTCTAGGTGGAGTTTCTGACAGTTAACACAACGGTCAACTTCAAATCCACCCTGTCCATGGCTCACTGAGAGGTGTTCACTCTGCTCAGGTGGTGGAGGAGAAGCCTGTGTTCATGTTCCCTACCTGCCTCTGCATGAAACCAGGACAGGGGGTGAGCAGGTCCTACCTGCCTAGTGGAGTGTGGCTGGGGATGCTGCGCTGCCCTGCTGAGGGGACAGCAGGACCCAGCACACTAAACCTTTACTTCTGAGGTCAAAGCACTTGGATTCAGCTCTTGCTTCTAATGCTGGCCCTTCATTTAGTAAAACATCCTTTCATTTCCCCACAGTATAGGGGTGATGAACTGTCTGTGCTCTGGAGCTCTTGGACAGCAAATGTTATATGAGTGAGGGGTGTGGGGGCTGCTCCAGAGGCCAGTGGACCTGCTGGAAGGCGTGATCCTGATTTCATGCAGATGTGGAGGTAATAAGGGCTGGGGGGAGCCAGGTACAAATAGAGACTTTATAAGCTGCTTTAATTCAACCCAGGCTGTTTTTCCATGTGGAAGTGGCTTGTGAAGCACATCTTGGGGCTAGTGCAGCTGCCTGAAGTAGGCATCTCTGCTCCTTTGGATTTGCTGGCTGCTAGTAAAACCCTTTTGAAGCTCTGATTTCAGCTTTGCAAAGCAGTTCTCAGAGGGCAGTGCTAGAATTACTTTGATTTATTCCTTTCAAATTCTAGTGGAAAAAAAAAAACCACCAAACCCTGGGCTGCATTCTGAGAGCTGGGAGGGGAGTGGGTGCAGTTTTAGTGCATGAAAAGGAATGCAGCTTTCCCTGGGCTGAGAGTTTTTCCTCTTTCTCCATTTCTTTTGGTGCTGACAGCTCCATTCAAGGGACAAGCATGTGCAAGAGCTGCATGCTGTACCAATTCAAACCTTTATTGCTCTGTCCAACACTCAATTGGAAGAAGATGCTCTTTAAAACAGAAACTCTTTTTTTTTTTCCACTCTACAGTTGATGCAAATCCTAAAATGGGAGAAACTTTCTGGACCCTTGTCAAAAGCAGAGATTTTCTCCTAGTCCCCAGCCCCCAGCATGGCTCCTTAGAAGTGCTGAACAATTTATTCTTGCTTCTCTGCCCAAACAGCCACTGATCCTGATAGCATCAGCACTCCTGCTCCTGTGAAACTCCTGCTAGGAACGTTGCTATGTTCATACAGTTTGGGGTGAGAGGAGGGGAGGTGGCCCTCCCTGAGCAGAGGCATTGCTTGTCCTAGAACCTCTGCCCATCTGAGAGCCACAGTGCTGTGTGTCATAGCCCTGCCTTCAGCATTAGTTTATCTCTGTGGCCAAAAAGGGAAGCCTTTCTCTCTGCAACACAGGCAGCTTCCTCCTGGAGCTGTTTGGGCTCCACATAAAAGCCAGTGGCTGTCTCAGGATGTGCTGCCTGTCCTGATCTGTCTTGAAGGAGCACTCAGCAGGTGTTCCCAGGCAGTCACTCTGGGAGATGTGCTCAGTGGTACCATTTCCCAGCCAAGATCTTGGGAACAGATCCCTCCTGCCTGCCTCTTGTCCTGAGCTGCTGAACTCCTGAGTTCCACAGGGAGCTTTATGGTCACCGCTCTGGGGCTGCAGGGAGCTGGGGAAGTCTGGAGAAGGCAAATGTGTGGCTCTTGGGGGAGTGTGGAGGTGTCTTCACACCTGCAGCCCCTCGCTTCGGAGAGGAGGGTATCCAGCACCCTGGTGCTGGTGCAGATGCCTGTAGAAGCCGCTTGCGTGAGGTGGGAATGACTTTCAGTCTGGAGGGAGCTGCTGCACCCCCCTGCTGAAAAAATTTAGCCTGGTTGCTTTGTGGTGACCCTAAAGACCTCTCAGAGGCTGAGGGTAACAGAGGCTCGATCTGCCTATGTCCAGAGTCTCTTTAATGGCATGTCATTGGTGGTGAGCTGCCTCTGAACAGCTCAAGACCCCCAATATCCCCAGTTTTAGTTATTTTTCTGGTTGTGCCCATTTTCTTTGGGCTTGGGAATCAGCAGCTGGTCTGCTCTCATCATTGGTTAGCTGTGGATGTGCTCTTGGGGAGTTTGTCTGAGATTTGGCTGGCTGGGAGAGACCCATGTTTCTCTTTGTCCTTTCCTTCAGCTTCAGCAGCTGGGTAGGAGTCAGGGAAGACCCTGCTTGGGGAAAACATCGTAACACCTTGACTGCTCACCCAGGAGGACAGGCTTTGTACAGACTTTGTACCGGTACTTGACAGCTTCAGAAACATCCTGCAGACAAAGGGGACTTTGCTGCCAGGGCCTGTGGTGGTAACTGGATTGTCAGAGCAGCCAGAGGGGCAGTTCTGTGCCTCTGGTAGAGGTGACACATGCACAGCAAGGATGGGTGCAGCCAGCTCGGCTCAGAGGGGAGGCGCTGAGAATGGGCCCCACCTGAACACTCCCATTTATAAGAAAGGGAGCAAGGAGGAGCCAGGGAATTACAGGCCGGCGAGCCTCACCTCTGTGCCTGGGAAGATCATGGAACAGATCCTCCTGGATGACATGTTGGAGCACATGAGGGAAGAGCATGTGATGCGGGACAGCCAGCACGGCTTCACCAAGGGAAGGTCGTGCCTCACCAATCTGGTGACCTTCTCTGACGGAGTGACAGCATCGGGGGATAAAGGGAAGGCAACCGATGCCATCTACCTGGACTTGTGCAAGGCCTTTGACACAGTCCCCCACCACAGCCTTATCTCTAAACTGGAGAGATGTGGATTTGATGGGTGGACCATCCAGTGGGTAAGAAACACCAGTTTCTTACTTAACAGACCGTAGCCAAAGGGTGGTGGACAGTGGGTCTATGTCCAGGTGGAGGCCGGTGACAAGCGGTGTCCCCCAGGGGTCTGTCTTGGGACCGGTGCTCTTTAACATCTTTATCAATGACATCGATGATGGAATTGAGTGCACCCTCAGCAAGTTTGCAGATGACACCAAGCTGAGTGGTGTGGTTGACACCCTAGAAGGAAAGGAAGCCATCCAGAGGGACCTTGACAGGCTGGAAAGATGGGCCCGGGGGAACCTAATGAGGTTTAACACTGCCAAGTGTCATGTGTGGCACTTGGGTCGGAAGAATCCCAGACATAGATACAGACTGGGAGAAGAGCTTCTTGAGAGTAGCCCTGCTGAGAAGGACTTGGGGATTGTGGTGGATGAGAGACTTAACATGAGCCAGCAGTGTGCTCTTGCAGCTCGCAAGGCCAATGGGATCCTGGGCTCCATTAGAAGAGGGGTGGCCAGCAGGGACAGGGAGGTGATTGTCCCTCTCTACTCTGCCCTCGTGAGGCCCCATCTGGAGTACTGTGTCCAGATCTGGGGCCCCCAATACAAGAAAGATGTGGAACTGTTGGAGAGGGTTCAGAGGAGGGCCACAAGGATGATTAGAGGGCTGGAGCACCTGCCCTACAAAGAGAGGCTGAGGGAGCTGGGCTGGATCAGCCTGGAGAAGAGAAGGCAGCAGGGGGACCTCATTGCAGCCTTCCAGTCCCTGAAGGGAGCAGAGACACAGGAGGGAATCAGCTTGTTAAAGGGCAGAGACTGGCAGGACAAGGGGGATGGAGTGAAGCTGAAGGAAGGAAGGTTTAGATGAGATCTTAGGGGAAAGTTCTTTGCAGAGAGAGTGGTGAGGGGCTGGAACAGGCTGTCCAGAGAGGGGGTGGGTGCCCCGTCCCTGGGGGGGTTCAAGGCCAGGTTGGATGGGGCCCTGGGCAACCTTGTGTAGCTCCAGGCCTGGAGGTTGTTGGCCCTGCCTGTGGCAGGGGGTTGGAGCTCTGTGATCCTTGGGGTCCCTTCCAACCCAGAGCAGTCTGTGATTCTGTGAACATCATGAGCATCTCTGCCTTAGCCTATAGGAAGCACAGGTGTGCAGGTGTGTGAGCAGTACTTGCTACCATTGCCTGCAAGCATGTCATTTCCTCCAGGTGAGAGGCTGCTCTGCACTGCGTGCCCGTCGTGGGGCTGGCAGTACCCGCACCACCTCTGAGAGAACAGTCAGAGCACTCCCAGTTCGTAGCCTGCCTTCTGCAGTGACCGGCTCCCATGCTTGTGCCCTGAAATGTCTTTGGTTTAGGAGACAGGGATGTTTTGCTGGGGAGGCTGCAGGGGTGGATGTTGGTGTCCTTGTTTCGTGTGCACTGGATGAACGCATCCTGTCCTGGCAGAAGCCTTGATGTGCATACTGCTCCTGGGAGGGCCCCTGGGACTTCTCCAGCCATAGGTATCCAGCCCACTGACAGGAAGGATTGTGTAGTTGAAACATGGCAGCACAGGTTGTTTCCTCAGGGCAAGCAGTCCAAGCAGCCCTGTAGCTGGAAGCGTTTAAACCAGCCACGTGTCTAAAGGCACGAGCAGGAGTTGGTGACATGACAGCTTTGAGTTTTGTGGTCCATGTTAACGAAAAGATTCTCTTCCATATCCTAGTGATGTTCCCAGTTCTGTGTTCTCATTACAAAGAGAAAACACAGTGAAGATAGGTCAGTGTGGCTGTGCAGCCCCTGAGGTTTTCCAGGGCTGTGCTGTTTGTCTCACTGATGCATTCACGGGTGCACTGGCTGGTGTGATTGTTTCTTTCTGAAGGATCTCGTTCCCTGGTTTGCTGTGCAGTGCCTGCTCCACTCATCTCAGGCATCCCTCCACAGCCTGTTGAGCTGACAGTGGCTGTGACACCACAGTGATCATCCAGTCTGTCTGCGTTTGGGAGTTGAATGCAGAGTGAAATCCCCCTGAGAGGGGCAGCTCAGTGCAGGGGTGCCTGCACTGAAGCTTGTGTAGGAGAGGCACAGGCACTCAGATGTTCCTTTCATAGCCTCTGTCTGTTCAGGCCCTTTTAAAGGTGCCCTTGCTGCTTTTGACTGTGCACTGGGGTGATTAATATGAATTCTTTGTGTGGAGAGATTTCTTCTGTGCAGGGAAATGAGAGGTGAGCGCTGGCTCTTGCCAGGCAGAAGCTGTTACAGTGAAAGGCACAGGCCACGACAGTGAAAGCTGCCCTGAGCCAGGCACAGGCCACGACAGTGAAAGCTGCCCTGAGCCCGGCATCACCAGGCCCCACAGGAAGGCCGCAGTGTGCTGAGTTCACGGCTGGAGGCCTGAAACATACAGATTGCACTTAGCACACAAACCCTCTGTCTGTAATCAGAGTTCTGGCCCTGGGGCTTCTCTGTGTAGCTGCTGTGTGAGCTGCTGGCCTTGGAGCCTGGTTGGAGTGGTGAACGTGGTGCTCTCGCAGTGAGCTCAGTGAAGGCAGGTCTCTGGGGCGCTGGATGTGAGTGGCAGGGTTTTGGCTGCACCAGGAGGTGTTTGGTTCCCACTGTCCCAGAGTGGAAACAGTCCTGGGGAGGGAGCAGGAGGTGAGGACTGCAGTGCACCAACTCATAAGACCTGGTCAACCTCCAGACTCTGTCTGGGAGACTCTCTGGGCTGGATCTTGCCTAACTCTGAGACGCAGGGCAACGGCTGCCTTACTTTTTGGTAGTGTTTCTTTTTATCAATGGCAAAATCACTTCAAGTTCTTTGAGACACTTGTTCAACTTCCCTCTTTCCCAAAAGCTGACCTGTGGGAACCTGGCCTAAAATGAAAAGTGAGCAGTGTGGGTGGAAGAGAGAGGAGCGAGCATGCTTGCTCCACATCAACTCCTGGCCCCTTTGAACACCAGCAGAACAGGACTGGCACCCTTCTCATCACCTCTATGAGGACACAGAGCTTGCCAGGCAGTCCCAGCCTGCAACAGCAGCACAATTGGTTCCTGAGTACCCTCTAAAACTTCCTGTAACTCTACCTTGTCCTTGGTTTGGTGCAGATTGCCACACAACGTGCATGGCTGTTAGTAGAGAAAAGAGGACTCTTACTCTGTCCACAACTCTTCAAAGCACAGGCTGTGTCTCAGCCATTACTAGTCAAAAACAGTACTGTGGGGCAACCATGCTGCCTGCATCCTGCTTATCTTCTGCTGTTCTCTGAGGAGTGGGGGCTGGACAGTGCTCAGCATAACTGAGGTAAGCTGGCTAGGATCCCCACTTGGTCCTTCTCAGTGAGAGGTTCCAGTGTGCTTGGGCTAGCTGGAACAGTGTTTGACTGTGCAAGACAGCCCAGTGCCAGGCAGAGCTGGGCATGAGGAACACAGCAGTACAGAGTCTGTGTGACTTGGCACTGATGCCTTGCTGAAAATTTCCCCAGGCACTGATCAGGAGAAGAGCAGGAGGGGAAACACCCCCAAAGCATTTGTACAGCATCTCCAGTGGGTGTACAGCAACAGCCCTTCACTCTGCTTAGCAGAGGTTCCCAAACACTGGGATGTCACTGGGAGCTTGGGAGCTACTTAAGGTCTGGAGGTGCCTGGTTGCAAGTCTGGGCTATGTAGAGGGACAGTGAGCCCCAGGCTAGTTTCTTTGTGCAGGCATCGAGTGCCCCTCAGCTGATGGTGGCAGAGGGGGACTGGGGAATAACTTTAGGTTGTTCTCTGTTCTCTCAGGAATCGCTGTGATGTGGTCACAGGGTGCCTCACCTGCCAGTTCTCTGATACACAGCTGGGTTTGGGGGCTGGAAGGGTTTGGCACGGGGTAGGAAGGAGTTGGCATGGGGTGTAGACTTGGCTTTCTGGGAGTGAAAGTGTGGCAGAGAGTTTAGGGAGGACAGGAGCTTCAGGAATTCTAAGGGCAGAGCTGGGAGCTGCTGCTGCAGTCAGCAGTTGCTGGTGATTCTCACACTGTCAGGCCTCCCCAAGCAAGGAAACAGGTTTAGAAAAGCACAACCAGGATTTTCTGTTTCCTCCTGACCTCACTCCTCTGTCGTCCCCAGCTGCCAGTGGCTGTGAGGTGGCTTTGTTCCATCTCCCATCTGGATGGCCTGGTGCAGTCTGAAAACCCTGGCCCAACCAGCCCCTGTGCAGGGAGAGGCAGTGGGTTGCTCTCTGCTCTCCTTTATTCTTAAGGCATGCTTGCTTTCTCCACAAAGCATCTCCATGGCTCTGCAGAGCTTTCCTGCTGTTTGCTGTGAGCACACAACAGCATAGGCAGGGGGCAGGAGACTTGTGAATCCAGCAACTGCCAACAAAGAGCTGGGGCTGCCCAGGGCCATTTGGACACTGATCTGTGGGCTGCTGGCACTGTGCCACCTTGCCAGACTGCCTGTGCAGCACAAGGAGCGTGTACCTGTGCGGTGGAGCCTGTGTCAGCTCAGGAGCACGGTGGGTCTCTGACAATCTGGACAATCTCTCTGACAATCAGTGCTCCTAGATAGTTTTGTCAGGAGGCTGCAGCTCTGTGTACAGTGAGAGCAGCCAGTCTGTTCCACCCCATCCTCCTTGGAACAGCCTTACTTGTTTCCCTGGTGTAGACTGGTTTGGGCTTCTGGTGCTGTAAGTGCAGGTCCTCTGGGCTCCCTGGCACCACCATCAGCATGCACACCTGAGCTTCCCAGCACTGCAGTGGTGCATGTCAGCCAGCCAGCCCCACCTCCATTCTCCCCTCTGCACTTCATTTCTAGCAGGTTCCCAACTCGCTGCAGCTGAGTCGCTGCTCCATCCAACTGGACTTTGTGTCCAGTGCTGGGCTCCCTGGGATAAAAAAGCCAGGGATCTCCTGGAGAGAGTCCAGAGGAGGCTGAGGAGATGCTGAAGGGCCTGGAGCATCTCCCCTGGGAGGAAAGGCTGAGTGAGCTGGGGCTGTTCAGCCTGGAGAGAAGAAGACTCAGGGGGGACCTGATTAATGTTTCTCAATATCTGAAGGATGGGCTGCAGGGGGAATGGGCAGCCCCTTGTCAGTGTCTGTGGGGACAGGACAAGGGGCAATGGCTGCAAGTCAGAGCAGAGGAAGTTCCCCCCCAAGCTGGGGCAGAACTTTTCCCCAGTGAGGGTGAGGGAGCCCTGGGCCAGGCTGCCCAGGGGGTGTGGAGTCTCCATCTCTGGAGAGATTCCAGCCCCGTCTGGACGCCGCCCTGTGCAATATGAGCTGGGGAGCTGCTTTGGCAGGGGGTTGGACCCCAGGAGCTCTCCAGGGCCCTTCCAACCCCTGGGATTCTGTGATCCCCAGCTTTCCCAGCCACAGAGGGAGACTCGTGCCTCTCTGCAGAGCTGGGAAGCTTTGAGAGTGCCACAAAAGGAGCTTGATGCAGGCTTGCTCTATTCATTGGGCTTGACAACTCAGTAAATAAAACTTCACTCAATTGCTCACTCTGCAATTCATGCATAAGAGCCCTGTCATTCTCCTCTCTCCCACGCCATGCTTTACATGCAAAGGATGGAGTGAGACCTTCTAGTGCAGCAGCACAGCTTCAGCACAGTCTGGAAAGGCCTTTGAGGGGAAGGAATTGTCATAGATAATGTGGCAGGAAGAGCAGAGCATGTGTGGTGGTGAACCTGGCCATTGTCATTGCCTTCTGGAGTTTACCCTGGATCTTGTGACACTTGATAAGTCTCCTGGATCCTGGGGGGGTGCAGGAGCTGCACCAGCTTTCCAGAGAGAGGCAGCAGTCCCTGCCAGTAGGGAGCCAGGCTTGGCCTCTTTGGGTGTGAGAGGAATTAATAAATACTCATCATCATCTGGTAGCTGGGTTCTTACACCTTCAGCTGCAAAGTGCATCCTAATCCTTGTGTTTAAGGCTCTGTGTCACACAGGGCTGGCTGGTTTGTGTTCTGGAGGGACAGGTTGCCCATCACCTCCCTGTAGCTCTTGAATGTGAAGTTTCCACAGCATCTCTTAAAGCATGCTGGTGTTAGAGCTCAGGTTCCTCCTCTTTAATCACCTCTGCTGTCCTCCAGCCCAGCCTTTGCTTCTGATGCTCAGTTCTGCAGCTCTTGGTTGCCTCTGCCCCAGGGGCTTTTCCCAGGGTTTTGTCTTTCCCCTCTGGAGGTGAGCTGCCCAGCCTCTTGCTCTCTGCCTGCAGAACCCAGGTGGTGGTACCTCGGATGTGGAAGAGCTTTGCCCCCCTCTCTGGTGTGCCACGCTCCTCCACAAAGTGTGAGTAGGCTGAAGGAGCTTGGAGCTTTGCAGCCATTTGTTACATCCTGGGTGGTTTGTAAGCCCTGCCTGTGTTCCAGAGCAGCTCAATGTCCTCAGGAATCCTTGGTTTCAGGTGAGGATTCTTCCTGTCTTTGCCTCTGCGTGCGCTCTGTTTGCTGCTCTGCTCATGTCAGACGCCTCAAGCTCCTCTGATGCTGTGTCCTTTGCAGGGCTGGCAGTACAGCCTGTGCTCCTCTGAGAAATGGAATCAGCTGTGTGCTAACCCAAGTTGAATCAAGAAGTTCAGCCTAGAGCTCCTGGTGCTGATGTGGTGCCTGTCCCCAGGCTGTATAGTTGACATCAGTGGCAATCGGGTCTGAACAGTCAGCAAGGCTTCGGGCTTGTAGCTGTTTGCTGTGTAGTAGCTGGAGGCCAGTGTTCTCCCTTGGGAAGTCGTGGTTAGTGCACAGAAGAGGCAGTGTCCCACTGCTGCAACCAGCTGGTTAAGCTTTTCTTGTAAATCTGGAGCTAGACCTGTCTCCTCTTCTGCTGGGGGAGAAGGTTGTTTCTGCAGCACAGTGCTCATTGGCAAGGGTGTCTCCTGTTCTGTCCAGTTCATCTACATGTCCTGAGGTTGGGAGGTGAAACCAGGTTTGCAGTCTGCTGCCTCCTCTGCTGTGCCAGAATGGGCATAGCCAGAGGCTGTGCTCAGAAGTCACCCCCCCAGAAAGGGGTGGACACTTCTCCATTCTCCTTTGCCACCAGAGCCCACTGTGAATCACACCAGCAGTAGCACTGGGCAGCACGCAGTGGAATGTCTCTCCTGGGGCAGACAGTGCTGGGTGGGCTCAGTGCTGGGTGGGCTCAGCTGGGCACAGAAGGGGATGGATGGTAGTTATGGTCCCATTCCAGAGATGCTCATCCCAGCCTGGCAGTGCTGGGCCTCCAGGCAGTGAAGAATTGGGACTCTTCCCTAGGTGTCCGTTGTGTAGGGCTGCTCAGTGTCTCTGGTGGTGTTGGTAGGCCTGCAGCACCTCTGGGGAAGCACATGAGGCACGGCGGAGTGGAGTGGAGTGGCTCTGCTCCCCAGGCTGATGGTGAGCCAAGCAGCACCTCTCCCTGCGGAGGCACGGGGGGGCTTTCAGCGCTGCGTGCAGTCGTGTGTTGCGAGCGTTAGGTCACTGCTTGTTCTTCCTGGGTTTCCTGCAGAAAACAGACTGTGTGCTGGGCTGAAAGCCAGCGTTGCCTAGGCCCTGGATTTAGTGAGCTAGCCTTGGCCAGGCTGCAGCACCCCCTGGCACCCAGTGCTTCCAGGCAGGTCAGTATGGATCAGGTCAGACCTTGCCTGTGTGCGCTGCTTTCCCTTCCCCATGCTCACCTTCTTGCTTTGACCTTTCCCTTCCCTTTCTGTATCCCACTGAATGGCTGCCAGCCCCTGCCAGCTCTGCCTCTTAGAGCTGCCCCTTGTGACCCCTGACAGGTGGACAGGTGTGACTGAAGGAGCCCTGCAGAAAGCGATCCTTGGTTACAGCAGGTTTTCCTTTCCCCCTTTCTCAGATACAGCACCAAGAATCCCTCTCTGCAGTCCGAGACGGTTCATTACAAGAGAGGGGTAAGCCAGCAATTCTCCCTGCCTTCATTCAAGATTGATTTCTCAGACTGGAAGGATGATGAGGTAAGTCTCTTCTCAGTGTTCACTTCTTTCCACAACCCTGTATGCCAGAATCATAGAATGGCATGGGTTGGAAGGGACCCCAAGGATCATAGAGCTCCAACCCCCCTGCCACAGGCAGGGCCACCAACCTCCAGGCCTGGAGCTACACAAGGTTGCCCAGGGCCCCATCCAACCTGGCCTTGAACACCCCCAGGGATGGGGCATTGGATTCTGCTTAGTGCCTTGAGTTTATGGCTGGAAGACAGCCTCTCCCACCTGCTGTGGCACGTTCTGTGGGTATGAGACGAGTGGGGCCGTGGGAGGAGCAGGTAGGAGCACTGTGTGGGAGCTTGGCAGGTACATCAAGCAAACAGAGAAGAAACACAAAGAAGTGGCTCTTGGTATCACTAGTCAGCTGGCATCCCAGCATCTGCTGTGGGAGGGAGACTGCAGAGATTGGCACTGGAGCTCCTCCTGGAGGGACCTGCCAGTCCTTAGCCTTCCTCTTCCTGCCAGCCAAGAGCTTGTTGGAACAAAGGTCTGTCTTGGTGGGGTTGGGATTTCTTTGTTTTGGCTGCTCCTTTAGAACAGCAGTCCCCAAAGTGGGGTGTGTGCAAGGCAGCCCCTTGGGGTGTGGGAGGAACTTCAGGAGGACATGTATACATCTTACAAACAGGAAGTGATAGATATTGGGAGTGAGAGCTCCACATCTCTTAGTGTTGGGATGAATAGTCAGAGCAGTTTGGAGATGACTGCTCTAGGAGAGGCCTGTTCTATTCAAGGGCCACATCCTGCGTTACTGACTGTAGTGGTGCAGTGTAGGGAGGGACACTGTCCTTGCTGGGGTAGATTCACCCTGCTGTGTCAATGCTGAATAAGGGACCTGTGCTGGGGAGCTGCTTTGGCAGGGGGTTGGACTCGATGATCTCTGGAGGTCCCTTCCAACCCCTACAGTTCTGTGAGTCTGTGAATAATGCCTTCCTCCTTTCAGCTTACCCATGGCTGCAGACAGGCAGGGGCTGGGTTTTCATGCAGCTCTGTGGTTTCCACTGCATAGCAAGATCTGCAGAGTCCTGCTCATTTCAGTATCTCTGCAAGGTTCCAACCCAGGCAGGAACTCTGCTTTTTGAGCCTCTGAGCTCTGGCCTCTTCCCCTGCCCCTGGTGCATGGCAGGGCTGCCTGGGCCTTTCCTCACCCTGTGTACATTTACCACCAGAGATTTCTGCTGCCAAGGAGTTGGTCTGTACCTGCTGCTGATACCTTTGTTCCTGTGGACCCCTCAGCCAGCTGGGTACTGGGTCCATTTCGTGACCCAAGGCTGTGGCAGTGTGCTGTGTATGTGATCCCTGGTAGATAACTGCCTAGTGAAGAAAACCAAACCAAACCAAAACTCTTTCCTGTATTTTGAAGCCTGAATAACTGTTGTCTTGAGGTTACAGTTAGAACTACAGTCAGTCCTGTGCCTTAACAAACGTCATGGCAGTTACCAAGAGCCTGCAGAGTCTGGTCTCCTGATGTCTTGGCTTCTCTGCCAACATATGATTTCACAAATTCAGCCTACAAAAGCCTGGAAGAGCTGCTTTTCAAACCCTTCTGTCATCTGAGAGAGCTGGAAAGTGGGAGCTCAGATCCCTTTATTTTATTCTTAAAGAACCAAGAAGCTTAATTTTAGCTTTTGTTCCTGCCAGCAGGGTTTTAACTCGAGTACTAAAGTCATGTTCCTTTGGCAGCTTCAGGGGAGTCATGCTGCAGAAAAGAAAGCTTCTGGCTGCCTTTGTTTGATTCTGCTGCACCCTCTGCCTTCCCTTATTTCATTGGCGTTACTGGGAACTCTGGTTGCAGAGAAGAAGTGGAAGCACTGTGATTTGGAAGAGTTTCTTTCCAGGGAGAGAGAGGCTGAGGGAGCTGGGCTGGGTCAGCCTGGAGAAGAGAAGGCTGTGGGGGGACCTCACTGCAGCCTGCCAGTCCCTGAAGGGAGCAGAGACACAGGAGGGAATCAGCTTGTTAAAGGGCAGAGACTGGCAGGACAAGGGGGATGGAGTGAAGCTGGAGGAGGGAAGGGTTAGAGGAGATCTTAGGGGGGAGTTCTTTGCAGAGAGAGTGGTGAGGGGCTGGAACAGGCTGCCCAGAGAGGGGGTGGATGCCCAGTCCCTGGGGGTGTTCAAGTCCAGGTTGGATGGGGCCCTGGGCAACCTTGTGTAGCTCCAGGCCTGGAGGTTGGTGTCCCTGCCTGTGGCAGGGGGTTGGAGCTCTGTGACCCTTGAGGTCCCTTCCAACCCAGCCCAGTCTGGGATTCTGTGATTCCAGGATGAACCTTTAGGGTGTAATTCATTTGAGGACACATCATTTTCAGCTGTGTTGAGGCTCACAGTGTGGAGCACCTTCTCTCTGGTCTGGGTGTTCAGGGTTGCCAGTTGTACCCAGGCCACTGGCTGTCTTGATAGTTCAGGGCTTGGGGGACTGGCTGGAGAAAATGATGCTGCAAGTGCTGTGGGGGCTGGGGGAAGGCAAGGGGCTGCCAGGCTTAGCTTTTCCCTGCAGAACTGAGATCAGACTACCTGGAGCACCAGGGTGGAATGACATTTTTTCTCTCTTGGCAAGAGATAAGACAAAAAATCCCCAAGTCAGTAATCAACAAAACCCACCAGAAATCCAGCCTCTGAGCCACTTGTGTTCCTGGCACAGCACCCTGTTTGTAAGGCTGCAGTTGTCTTGTGTTTGTGAGATGACATGGAGCTTTGGAAATGCTTTAATGAAGTGCAGGGCAGAGGAAGAAATCGAGTCTATTTTCCTTGCACTCAAATGAGGTCTTAAATTTTCACTCCTGCCAATTTGAAGGTCAAGGAGCTGGATTTCCTCATGTGCCAAGGGATGGAAACTGCTCTGGAAGTTCTGAGTGTCGTGTGAGCTGCAAGTTGGAAGATTTTTTTCTCTGTATCTTCAGGAACTTCATGCAAGAGTTGTCTCCTTTTGTGGTGTAGGGAGCATAGCATGTCCCACTGTGCTATAACCAGTGTATCCTCCCCATAGGCAAGCAAACCTATGGCATTAGGTGTATTTTCAGACACTTGACCTGCTGCATTTCTCACAGGCTGTTCTTAGGGTACAGGAATTAGTATGCAGTGTGAATGGAGATCCTTTGCTTTGCCCCCCACTGCTGGCAGTTAAGGCTGTGTCAGTGTATGTTTGGTATGATTCTTCTGCTTGACTCCCTTTGAAAACTGGTGCCTGAATTTTAAATGCTGTTCTGTCCTGTCCTCTGGAGACCAGGGCCTTGGGGTGATCAGAAGGGGCCTTTGTTCCTCTGATGCTAACCCCATCTCCAGTGTTGTGTTCAGGCAGGCCTGGTGTGTGTATAACCCATCTCATTTCTTTCCCTCAGCTGAATTTTGACTTGGATCGTGGCGTGTTCCCTGTGGTCATCCGAGCGGTGGTGGACGAAGGGGATGGTAAGCATGGTGGGGTGCTCCTGTGCTGGTCTTCAGGCTCTCTTTGAGGTTGTGTGAGTCCTTCAGGGAAGGGCTCCTGCAGGAAGAAAAACATTGGCTTGGGGAACCTTTCTGGAGTGGGAACACCACCCATGCCAGGCACAAATTGGAGCAGATTGCTGCCTTTCCCCTTGGGTTTTGCATTTGCAGCTCATGAGGCAAGGAGGGAGTTGCACTTTTCCCCATCTTTGGGGGTTAAGTTGTCTCCATAAAAGCTGTAGCTAACTGTAGGATGGGTCTTCCTCCAGTAATAGTGAGGGAAAAAGAAATGGCTTTAAAATGCTTGGGCCACTGTTCAACCAAATACAGCTGCTGTCAGCAACTTAAAATCCTCCAGGTGCTGAGTGGTCACGATAAAGGAGTGGAACCTTTGGTGAGAAAGAATATCACTGATGACTTAGGCTGCCATGTGGAGAGGGAAGTCCAGCCAATGCTTAGATTGTTACTCATCTCACAGAGTGTTTTCCTTAGGGGGAGCATGTGCCTTGGGGCTCCCTGTGTTTGCATTCATTCCCAATGTCAGCAAGGAAATGGGCACAAGGAAATCCCATTTTCTCTAAAGCTGGGGGCTGCTTGTGGTCAACAAGACCAGTGTTCTGCTTCTGCATTCTGGGATGTTTTGTGCAAGGAAAGGCAAAAAAACCCATTGTTGATCACATTGGTCAGTGCAGCTGCTTGTGGGTTCCTCATGCTGTAAAGTGCCCAGAAACTTGTTGTGTTATTTCACAGCCCCCAAGCAGAGTGAACTAGAACTGGATGAACCGATTTGAAGTGTGACCAACAAAGCACAGCACAACGTAAAGGAAATGACTTCCAAAGTGCATCTACTTCTAGTGATTTCAGGCACTGTTAGTAAAATGGACATATACATGTACTTGTTGACCATAAATATAAACCACCTTCCTGTGCTGATAGAGCTTCTGGGAAGGTATTTGTCCTTTCTAATGCTGGGTGTGCCTAGAAGGACCGAAAACAGAACTGGAGACAGCGTGGGAAGCAGATGTTCATGCACACACCGTGCCCAGCCATAGCCAGTAATGTACTGGTGTTTTCAACAATAACCTGGAAAGGCAATTGCTTTTAAATCCTCCCCTGGAAAAGATATCAGCACAAAAATATGTGACACTTGACAGAGATTGGAGGAAACTGCTATGTAGTTGGTTCTTTTTTTTAACTGATGGGACTGGAAGGAGCTGGCTGTATGTGTCTGGAGCTCCTGGGAAGTTTCAGCTAGCCTGTAACTGCTTGTGTTAAATAAAATCCAATGGCAAATTAAGCAGCAGTCAGGAGATGTTGGTTTGGAATGGATCCTGCTGGGAGATGTTTGCGTGCTGTGAGGAACTGAGCTGCAGTGCGAGCCCTCTCCCCTGCCTGCCAGCCCCACGGCTTGCAGGGGAGGGAACAGACACTCCCTGGGGAGGGGAGGCTCCACACAGGAGGGGCTGGTGGCCACAAAGGACAGGAGGGACGGTGCCTATTAGCTTATTTGGCTCTTCAGGTTGCTGGGAGGGACCTGAATTTCACCGAGTGAGCTAGAGCAGCCTTGCTCTTGGCAAGGGAGCAAATAGAAGAACCCCCAGTTTCAGCCCTCTTCTCTGAATACTGTGCTCCTGCCTGCACCCACAGCAGCCTGGGTTCCCCAGTGAACCTCAGGCACAGGCTCTCTTCTCCCACCTGCTGCTGTTTGCAAACCCCATCTTTGTGCTGCAGCCCAGGGAATGGTTCCCCTTGGTGCCTGCTGTTCTGGGGGCTGGAGGGAAGCTGCCCAGCTCCTCTCCAACATGGAAACTGTTTCCTTCAGCTGTTAATTTTCTGGCACCTCTTCTGCATGTGCTGAGCATGATGAGTACCTGTGCCAGGTTCAGGCAGGGTGAGGCAGTGCCATGCCTTCCCTTCCCTCAGTGACTTCTCTACGACCTGGCTCTCAGCGCCTTACGATGAGTCTCAACTTAACTAAGCAAAAGAGTCCAACCAGTTGGAGCTGAGCAGAACCGTGGAGTCTTAAGCCAGAGAGACTTGGGATCAAACCTTAGCTTCCTTGGTTGTGTGTTTGCTGAGGGAACTGTGAATATAGTGCAGGAACCTCTGAGGGCCCCTTCTCAGTGCTCTTGGTTTAAGGGGGAAGCTTGAGTTTGGAAGAGGGAAAACGTGATGTTTGTCTTTGGGGAAAGAAATCAGGGGACTGGACAGACATGTTTGAGTGTCCAAAATTGGGAGGAGAATAAATGTTTTATAAGCATGTTGGATTGGAGTGAAACAAAGTGCTAAGTACCAGGGCTGGAAGTTCAACCGGCTGCTGTTACACCAGATGGATTTATTAAGCTCTGTGATAAATTCAGGTAATTAAACTCAGGAATTTGAGGGGAGAGCAGAATCCCACTGAGGGCTGTTTTACTGTCCCTTCCCAACCTCTGAAAGCACAGCAGGGTAGTTTGGAGCACCCAAGATAACAAAGACATGGTGGGGCAGGGGGGGCACCACAGAGCCCAGCTGGGTTTTGTTCTTGCTCTGCATGAGTGTGAGATGAACCACACTGGTGACAAGATAAGGCAAGTTTTAAATTGCAAGAGGAGATGAAAACAGGACACGTGGTGGTGTAGGAATTCTAAACAGACTAAAATTTATCTTGTCGTAGTTTCATGCTTGAACTCCTTGCCAGGTTTAACCTTCTCTTTCTCTCTTTGCAGTGGTGGTGGAGGTGACAGGCCATGCCCATGTTCTGCTGGCTGCCTTTGAAAAGGTAAATGAGGTTGGCTTTTATTTTGTTTGGGTTTTTTGTTGGTTGTTTTGGGATTTTTTCCCCCCTCTGTCCCTGTCATTGTATGTGTAAACATTTCCATGGGTCATTAATTAGTTTGTAGGTGTGTAACAGCACAGTGCAGTCCTGGCCCGTGACTGGGGTTCCCGGATGCTCTGTAGTACAGATCACAGCAGCTCCTGTGCAGCCTGTAATTATCATTTGTACTGAGCTGGTCACCTGGCTAATTGTAGCTGGGGTTTCCTGTGGGTGGGAGAGGGTGTGCCTTGGGGGCTGTGGTGTTTGAGAATGGTTAGGTGGTGACCGTGGCTCCTGTGCAGTTTTCCAGGGCCTCCTGGAAAACTTCTTGGCAGAACCAGATCTGCTGTGTCCAGAGCCTGTTGCACCATTGTTTGGGCTTAGTTTACACGTAGGACCAAACCCTTTTAAAGAATTAGGATACATCCTGCATGAAGACTGCATGAAGAGTTGCAGTCCTCTTTGGTGGCCTGTTTGATGTAGCTGAGCGCTGCCTTCATGGTGAGGCTGAGGAGCTGTGCGACGAGCCCTGAGGACAGGAAATCTCTTCCCATGATGGCTGGACCCTGAAATCCATCACAAGACCAGTGACTGCACCGTGTTGTGTCTGGTTGTGGTAACACTGCAGACACCTTCCCTGGGCAGGTGACGCTTGTCCTGACGTGTTGAGATGAGGCAGGAGATGCTGGAGCAGAGCTGGGCATGTGGAGGGGAGCAGTGCCAGGGCTTCAGTTAGAAACTCCCACTCCCCGGCTGGCACACCGCTGACTGCTCTGACTGCTGGGTTCCTGCTGTGTCCCTTGAGCAAGCTGACAGGTCCTCCTGGCTGGGTGATATGGGTGGTACACAGGCAGGGTCAGAGAGAAGCATAGAATCACAGAATCCCAGGGGTTGGAAGGGCCCTGGAGAGCTCCTGGGGTCCAACCCCCTGCCAAAGCAGCTCCCCAGCTCATATTGCACAGGGCGGCGTCCAGACGGGGCTGGAATCTCTCCAGAGATGGAGACTCCACACCCCCTGGGCAGCCTGGCCCAGGGCTCCCTCACCCTCACTGGGGAAAAGTTCTGCCCCATCTTGGGGGGGAACTTCCTCTGCTCTGACTTGCAGCCATTGCCCCTTGTCCTGTCCCCACAGACACTGACAAGGGGCTGGCCATTTCCCCCTGCATCCCATCCTTAAGATATTTATAAACATTAATCA
>VZTU01011754.1:46860-56938 GCA_013400835.1 Zapornia atra
CCCCCAGGATCCCCTTGTCTCTCTCAGCCCCCAGGGCACACTGCTGGCTCATGGCCACCCTGTCCCCCACCAGGACCCCCAGGTCCTTCTCCACAGAGCTCCTCTCCAGCAGGTCCCCCCCAGCCTGTCCTGATCCCAGCAGTTATCCCTTCCCAGGGGCCAGACTCTCCACTTGCTTTTATCAAACCCCATCTGGTGTCTCCCTGCCCAGCTCTCCAGCCTGGCCAGGCCTGGCTGGGTGGCAGCGCAGTGTCCTGCCTGTCAGCCACCCCTCCCAGCTCTGGATCATGGGGTACTTGATGAGGGGGGACACTGTTCCCTCATCAAGGTCGTCAATGAAGATATTAAACAGGACTGGACCCAACACTGAGCCCTGGGGAACACCACTAGTCACAGGTCTCCAGCCAGACTCTGCTCCACTGATCACCACACTCTGAGCCCGGTCCGACAGCCAGTTCTCAACCCACCTCACTGCCCACTCATCTATCCCCTGTTCTCTCAGCTTTGCTATCAGGATGCCATGGGAGACAGTGTCAAAAGCTTTGCTGAGAAAAGCATGTTGAGTCCCGAGCAGGCCCTATGACTGGGAGATGCTCTGAGTGCTCTAGGCTTTCCTGGGCTAGAAAGGCTGCTCTAAGCACTGACTCTGTAGGTAGATCTCCTCTCTGTCAGAAATGAGAAGGGCCACTGCAGCACCCCTGGGACTAGGGCAGGGATGTTATTCTTGTAGTTTCCTCCTCCAGCTGATCTGGAGAGACAAACCATGCTGGAATCCCTGTCAGTGTTGAGCAGCACCTGGGAGAGGCCGGTGTGGGCCCTTGGGGAGGGCTCTGGTGTTTGGAGCCCATCTGTCGACTGGTAGGAAAGCGCTGTGGGAGGAGACCCCCAGCCTTGCAAAATGATTGTTCAGGTGTTTCCAGGGAGAAAAAAGAAAATCCCAAATGAAACCAGCAGTTTCCTGCATGTTCCAGCCTTATTTTGGAGTTAGCCTTCCTCATCTGCCAGACTCACCTGTGCTGCCCTGGCTGTTGCCTTCATCGTGGTTTGGTTGTAGCTGGGTTCAGATTAGGCTTTGGATCTGGTGCTGTGAGTGGGATCTTTACTTACAAAGGAGGGTGTCTGGTTGCTGTTTTCCAGGTATCCAACTACAGTGCTGCTGCAGTAAGCCCAGCCTCTGTGGTCAGAGAGTAGAACTCTTGCTTGGACCTGGATTGGTCCCAGCTCCCTGTTCCAGCAACCCGTGGCCAGTGCTTGATAACAGCACCCTGATAACAGCACCCTGTAGAAAGCAGGAGAACACCCAGCTGTTGGGAATGTGTTAGGGAGGAAAGGAAACTTTGGGAATTGCTGTCTCGCAAGATTAGGAAGTGGGTTCAAGGGCTCCAGCTTTGGCAGGGGGATTGAACGGCTTATAGGTACATTCCATATGCTGTACAGAGCCTCTGAGTTCCCTGGGTGCACAGAGGGGATGGCAAAAGCCCCCATATGCTCTGGGAGCTGAGTGAGGTATGCAGCAAAACTGGGAAACAACTTATGATGGTCAAGCCATCCTGTTGGTGCTGGATTACATCCCATGACCTCAAGAATCGAAAGTGCTTCCCTTCTTTTTTCCAGTCTGGCTGTGCTGTGAGGGGGAGATGCTGTCTGGTGGGGCCACTCCTTACTTCTTCTCCTCCACTGACTTCTTAAAACAAGATCAAAATCTTTCTTTTAATGAAAAGTCACAGGGCAAAGTACGTGTTGAGTTCTTCCTCCTCCCTGTTTGATGAAAGTATGCTCCCCATCCTTAGAATAATTGCAGGTTTTGAAGCATAGGTCCATACATCCAGAGGAGGTCCTTGCTCATAGGCCCTGCTGATGATCACCAGAGCATGCTCAGAGGACAGGCTGGCTGGCAGGCTGTGGTAACATGCTATTTGTATGTATCTCTAAGGTGAGAATAGCAATCTCCATGCTATGCCTAGGCTGGCCTTGCAGCTCTTCTGAAGGCAGAAACTTGGGACTCTGTTTGCTGGGCAAACAGGACTGTTTAGTCTCTTGGTGCAGTGTTGTTGTCCCTTCTGAAGGTCCTCCAGCACACAGATGCATGCCTGCAGCTGTTCCCGCAGCGGGGCCTGCCGGCGCCTTCCCTGCGTCTCCTCTCGGCTCTCGAACCCACCGCAGGAGAGTTGGTGTCTTTCAGTTTTGTTTAGGCCTTTGGGGTGATGGAGAAAACAGAAATAGCCCACTGTTCCTCTCACCAGTTCTGACACTGGGTATGTACAGAGTTGTTCCAGCCGTGCCCACCACTCCTGAGCAAGTGAAAGGCTCGAGGCGGCCACCGCAGCCCTGCAACGCGGAGCACGTGTGAGCTATGCCTGACTTCATCCAGCCTTGGATGAGAACAAGCCTTGTTCTCAGCCTCAGGCCAGCGCCTGCTCTCTCCCACTCTGGCATCATGAGTGGCTGGATGTTGTTCAGGCCGTGTGCAGATATTTCCTGCCAAGTCCTGCCGGACTTGCTGAAGAAGTGTTGGTGCCCAGTTAGACTGCTCATGGCCTGAAAGCATCCAGTGTGCCAGTGGGTCTTTGTGTGTGCTCTGACCCAATTCAGCCAGGTTTAACTTGAGCCAAGTTCAGCTAGGTCTGCACTGGAGCAGAGAAAGCGCATTCCAATACCCTGTTCCACTAACTGCTGGGAATGGTTGTGAGCTGGGATCAGCCTCTTCTCACAGATAACCAGTGATAGGATGAGAGGGAATGGCTGCAGGTTGCACCAGGGGAGGTTCAGGTTAGGAATGAGGAGAGCAGAATGGGCTGCCCAGGGAGGTGGTGGAGTCACCGTCCCTCAGGGTGTTCAAGGGAAGGTTGGGTGAGGTACTGAGGGACAGGGGTGAGTGAGTGATACAGGTGGGAGGGGGACAGTTGGACTGGATGATCTTGGAGGCCTTTTCCAACCTTAATGATTCTGTGATTCTATTCGGGCTGTCCCAGTTACATAGATGCCACCCTCCCCTTGCCTAGCAGACACCAGCTCACACTCATGAGCCTGTTTTGATCTGTACACCTCAGCCATTTAATGCCTTTCCTGTCCTGTCCTTCCCACCAGCACGTGGATGGCAGCTTTTCCGTGAAGCCGCTGAAACAGAAGCAGATCGTAAGTATTTCCTGCCTGCTGCTCCGTGAAAGACGTGAGGGTGTCGCAGGGTGCCTGGCTGTGCCCCCTGGGGAGCTTCGGCGGTACTTCACCCAGAGCCTGAGATCTCACCTCTTCAGCTCCCATACCACCAGCAGAGGCAGCGAGCTGCTGGCAGCCCTCAGCCTTGGGCTGGTTGTTGCAGAGACAGATGCGTGTTGGGCAGCAGCTCAGGCAGTGTGGGCCTGGCAGAGCCGTGGTGGGGGCTCTGTGCTGCTCTAGCTCCCAGGCACTGTGTACAGATCCAGCCCTCCCCATACCTTGCTGCTTCGCTGGCTGCAAACCTGGCCAGGCTTCCCTGTCTGTGTAGGTGTGAGTGAGGTTTGTGTGAGGGTGCTGTGTGCGGTCAGTGGCACGGAGCCTTTCTGTGCACTGACACTGCCCGACCTTCCCAGGGTCCCTGTTGGGTGCTGTGGAAGGGTATCTCCTACCTGGAGACTGAAACTGATAGCTTTCCACATGTGTGTGTGCTATAATATTATGGGATCTTACACATTTCTCTCTGCAAAAGCTTCCTTGTGCCCATGGTATCTTTGAAGCAGTCCCAGGGACAGTCACCCTGGCTCACCTTGCCTGTCCCCGTCCTTGAGCAGCAGCCACAGACACGGTCTTGCTTTGGAGCTGGTGTTTATGTACCAGAACACACACATTAAGAGGAAGGGAGATGGGCAGCAGGGTAACACCAGGGATCTATAGCCCTCTGTGATGTATGGAAGCTGTGTAGAGCCTTGCCAACACTGAAATTGCATCCAGTCTTGCATTGGAATAAATACATAAACACCTGCAAACTGCTGGGACTGACCAGCATTTCAGCTTCTGAAAGGAAACCCAGTAGTTATCTTGCTGGAAGGGTCAGTTTGGAATGTCTTGGAGAAAGAGATGAGATTTTTGGTAGTCGATCCCTTCACCTTTAGATGTGTGTTGGTTTTCTGCTTTAAATGTGTTGAACTTCAACTGCTTCCAAGTGACAGCTAGGGTCTTCTGATCTGAATCAAAAACCTGCCAAGGAGATCAGTAAGTGCTTCCATTAGACACTTTCTACTCCTAAGATGTTCCTTCCAGTCCCCAGGTTGGAAAAGAGCCACTAAACCGTATGAAATAAATCACACATCAAACTTGTGGTTGGTAATTCCCTGCCCTGGAGACTCGCTCGCTCCTGGTGACAGCAGTGCCAGCCCTGGCTGCCCCAGCTGTTAGGTGACCTCTGTTCCTGCACACCCAGGCTGACCTGCACTCCCCTCCCTCCCTTGGTGCTTGACGTGGCAGGTTGCAGCACTCTCTCCTGCCTGGTTGGTTGATCAGGGCCCCCAGGTATTTTATAGAGGTGGACAGAGGCTGTTCCGGACGGGAGCATCGGGTGCCTCTGAGGGGTTGGGCTGGAAGGTGGTGCCTGGGTGCTGAGAGGCAGAGCACTGTGATGCCAGCGGTGCTTTTTGCACATCCTCTTCCCATCAGAGAAGAGCATTCATGAGCTGAAGAAAACCTGCTCATTTCTCTTGCTTGTGGGTGTTTTTTAGAGGGGTTTTCTTTTCTTTAACCAGCTCCCATGGCTTTGAGCTCTGAGGCAGCACTGTGTCCCTCCTCTGGGTAGCACTCTGTTGACTTTTATTCCCTCTCTACTGAAGGTTTGTAAATGAAACCAAAAAGCAGTGAAATGGAATTTAGCAGTTTTAACTCAAATGTTTTTTGTGTTAGAACATGTTTTGAAATGGATGCACATGATCACACAGATGGACCTTGCTCAAATGAGTTTGAGAGGATTAGTACAGGGACAGGACAAGGGGCCATGGCTTCAAGCTGAAAGAGGGCAGGGGTAGATTAGATGTTAGGAAGAAATTCTTCACTCTGAGGGTGGTGAGGCCCTGGCACAGACTGCCCAGAGAGGCTGTGGAAGGCCCCTCCCTGGAGGTGTTCAAGGCCGGGTTGGATGGGGCCCTGCGCAACATTGTCTAGTGAGGGTGCCCCTGCCCATGGCAGGAGGTTGGAACTGGATGATCTTTGAGGTCTCTTCCAACCCAAAGCATTCCATGATTCCATGACTCTGGACTCCCCAAAAGGGGGGCTGTCGCTGGGAGTGCTCTCCAGGGAAGTCCCCACCCTACCACAGTATGGTGAGCTGACTCCTGCAGTGAAACAGGCTGTGCTTGTCAGGCTTTCCTGGCAGAGATGTAACCTCCCACTCAGTGTTTGGTTGTGAGCACCATTTTTTTTCTCATTGGCAGTTTGGTCAGAGTAATGCTCACATGTTCTCTTCTGTGGCTTTTAAAATAGAAGGGAGCTCTTGCTGGAGGAACACATGGTACCACTGAAACTGAGATAGCATCTGCATGCATAAGAGCACAGCACAGAGGTACAGAGTGTGTGTCTGAAGTAAACCATCTGTATAACATTGTACATTCTTCCCCAGCACTGCTTTGCTTTTGCCTTCCCCTCCTTGCTGTTGCCAGGGTTGCTGGGTGCCTTTTGTGTGCATCCTTCTCTAAAGCTTTTGGGGAGCAGGAAGCAGCAGCTAATGAGCCAAACTGCTTTGTTCTCTCAGCTGAGATCCATTAGAGTGTATGTACCAACCTGTAAGACATTCAGCAGGATGGATACAAAGGGATGGATCAGCAGAAAAACATGACCTGGACTCGGCCAGCGGCTCCTGTGTGCATCAGTGGAGGCTGTATGTAGCCTTTGGGAGGATGACCTGGTGCAGGATGGGCTGGTGGAGCATGAAGATGGACTGCATTGTGTTGTATCACCTACTCCTTGTTTACTCCTACTCTTTTAAAACGTAGAGATCTTTCTAGCAAGAGCCACGTTGCACTGCTCACCCTTTTCCTAGTGGGACATGAGCTTCTCAGGGTTTTAGAGGCAAGTAGCAGAAGGAACACAGGCTCCTGCAGAAACTCTGGTCTTAAACTTCCTGTCCTCTCCTGTGCTTTGAGCTGACAGCTTCTGCACTCTGTCACCCATCTGATCCTCTGAGGAGTCAGGATGCTGTAACAAGACTCTACTCGAAATGTCAAGTTACAAAAGAACATTTCCCACATAATTGTTCCCAAACTTCCTGGGTGAGTTGTGAGCTGCTGCAGAGGATTTTGCTTCGTGGTCCAACAACTGACCTCATTGCCTTGCCATGTGGAGATAGAACAGATTGTAAGCTGCATGCTGTGTTAGACAAGGCCACGCTGGAACTCGTCGTCTGTTGAAGCTGCTGTGTCCCACTCAGCTGCGTCCCAGAGCGTTTCTGAACTGGCAAACAGGCTGGGTATTGCTGCCCCCATCTTGGCACCTGATCCCTTCTGCAGTACTGAAATCCTGTGACAAAGCCATCGCTCCTCTGAGCACCTTGCTTGACAAAAGGAGAGGAGTCAGGCAAATGACACGTGGCACTGCCAGAAGCCCTGGGAAGGAGGAGTTCCCCATGGATTGCCTTCGCAGTGTGGTTACTGGAGATGGCAGGAGAGCATTTCCTTCTCCTGCTTGGGAGATGTGCCAGTTTAATACCTTGCAACCTCTTCCCCCTTTTGTGAGGAGGAACACACCCTGCTCCAGGGAAGCTGCCACATACCACCGAATCTCAGGGGACCGGTACCTCTGTGCATCCTTCTAAGGCTGCTTCTCCCAGCCCTGAGAGTCCTGTGCTGTCCTTGCTGGCTGAGCACAGGAAGGGGGCAGAATCCCCTGCAGTGCAGAGGGGCTTGTCTTGCTGGCATTTGAACCACCAGCCTTTCTCACCTCGGCTCTTTAATGCAGCTGCCTGAGGGAGCTTGCAGGCAGCTGCCTGTGTGTGCATTGAGGCATGGCTTGGAGGAGCATGTCCCAACTTCGGGGCTGCAAGCAACTTCCACCTCTGCCCACAGCACTTTCTGCCTCCACACCCCCAATTTAGAGATGCCACCAAGGCCTTGGGGATGGTAATAGGTCACACTGCATTAGTGTAGGGTTGTCCCTTGAGTGCCTCTCATGCTCAGGGAGATAGATGTGTTGTCTGTCTTTGGTGGCTTGAGCTCACCCTGCCGGGTGAGGAGCACGGAGGGGTGCCAGCTGTGTGCTCTTGGCACGGCCCCTCTGCTGAGGTTACGAAGATGGGTGGAAGTTCATCTTGGTTCAAGTTGAGTGCTGTTTCACAGAAGGAAAGGACTCATTGCCCATATTTGAGCTATGGGTGCATGTTCCCTCCTGATCTCTGAGACAAGCAGCGTGCTTGTGTTGAAGATGATTCTTACAGTGACGAAAGGGGCTGGTTGGGCTCATTGCTCAGAGCAGACAGGATGGGCACTGCGCTCTGAGCAAGGAGAGGCTCATTCTCCCAGCTGCCCTTTGTGATATTTGTTAACTTTTTCATGTAGCTGGAGGGAAGCTGGCTGCTGTGGGTGTAACACTGACATTTTGACACAGGGAGGGAGGGGAGGTGATCACAAAACAGCAGTGACAGAGCAGCTCCAGCTCTTGTTGTCTTTCCTAGGTTGACCGGGTGAGCTATCTGCTTCAGGAGATCTACGGCATCGAGAACAAGAACAACCAAGAGACCAAGGTAAAGGTGTCCAGGAGGCTCCTGCTCCCTGAGCTGTGGTTTTCCAGCCCACACCCTCTGCTTTTGAGCTTAAAGGCAGCACTCAGCAGGGCGATGTGGAGATGCCTCCCAGAACGGCTGTCCAGCCTGTGTCATTCCTCCAGGTGCTGGAGAAAGTCTTCACTGTTGTAAGGCCTAACCAGTCACTGGAGTTGTGCTGGGATAATTTCAGATAGTGTAAGACTCCTGAGAATGTTCCCTGGGACTGGGATTGCTGGGAGAAAAGGGGATCAGTGTCCCATGGGTGTTTTGGAGCACTGATTTTTAGGGCTTGTAGAGACAGTTATGGGCCTGTCACTGCCTCTGCAGTCAAGGCAGTCGTGCCAGGTGTCTGTGCTTTGTTCCTGTCATTCCTTCATGTTCTCCCCGTTTTGGGGCGGGTGTGTGTGTGTTCCTGTAGCACTGCAGGGAAGTGAGCTCTCTGGGGCATGCCGGTGGCCTGCGTTCCCCAGCAGGAGGGAGCAGAGCAGCACCAAGGGGTGTATATGCCAGTACCATAACCAGAAACACTGCCTGTCTTCAGGCAGGAGCTTCTGCTGAATCCCAGCTTGCTGCACAGCCCCATCCAGATTACACAACTGCCTTACGCAGAGCTGCCCTTGGCTGGGCTACACCTGGGCTGTGCAGCGTCCCATGTGCCAGCCTTGGGACCTGACCTCTCTGGCGTGTGCAGGGCATGATTTGCAACCAGAGGAGTAGCCACAGAGCAAGATGAGCAGGCTTCCCTCTCCAAGCAAGGCAGTGTCCTGCCCAAAGCATCCTGTGATCTCTGCCTGCCCATGCCAACAGGTAGCACCTGAAGAGGCAGGAGGCAGAAGCATTTTCAAAGACTTTCCTTGCACAGGATCTATTCAGGAGGATTGAAGTCTTCTGTTGAGGTCCTCCAGGGTCTTGTGATGATTCTCTTGGTCCAGCAAGACCTGTGGCCTGTCAGACAAGTGGCCCCGGGGACATTTTTGTTCTTCCCTAGTATACTTAGCAAACCACATGAATGGGAAAGCAGTGGGCCTGCCCTCCTGGTCTCCCAGAACAGATGAGGAGTGCATGGGACAGAGCAGGAGGGCTTGCAACCTTTTGCTGGTGTAGTCAGCGAGCCGGGCATGGATGTGGCAGCAGATGCTCTCCCTTGCAGTGTACAGCAGGGCTGCCCGTGACCTAGCATGTGTTAGCTCTGGTGACCGAAGGGGCCTCATGCAGTGGGACCAGGCAAAGGTGGAGGGTGGCTCATGCTGCATCATGGTGTAACTCCTGTGGCTTCCAGGGCGAGACAGGGGGTTCTGGAGTGTCAGCAAAGAGAGCTCTTGTGGTTGGAGAGTGGGGTTTTCCTCCCAGCAATGGCTTTCTCGGTAGCTCTACTCCAGTTTGTGGGACTGTGAGTGACTGAAAGACTGGTGTGATGCATGGTTGTGTTGCATGGGTTCAGCCTCACCGTCTCACCAGGGTGAGCATCCCAGACTGGTTCTCCTGCAGCTTCATTGGAGCTTGTGCCAGCACAGGAGGTTGGTGAAGGTGCTGTGGCAGGAGAACCACTCACTCCACCACTTGTTCAGAGGACCCATGGGAACTGGTCTAGACATGGCTGAAGTGCTGCCTCCTCTCCAACCTAGGGGCAGCGTGACCTGCTGCCTGCCACAGGCAGCAAGCAACTCCTTCTGGGCTGGTCCCTGCCTGTGGATGCAGGGCAGAAAGGCTGGAGTGCCAGCAAGCCCACTGCCTGGCTGCCCTGGGGAACACCCAGGCTGGCGGCAGCTTGTTGCCGGCTCCCCACAGCCAAGGGGATCCTGGCCCCAAGGGGCTCCCCGCCTCGTGCAGCCTGGCTCTGGGGAGGGCCAGCTGCGCTGTGCTGTCCCAGTGCAGCGCCCCGCTCTCTGGCCTTTTAGGGAGCTCAGAGCAGAGCCCCAGGAGGAAGGAGCCCGCTACGGGGCTGTGTGGGCTGCAGCCTGCTTTCTTTGAGAAACCCCGCAGAGAGCTGTGGGGAGAGGATGCCAGCTCTCCCACAGGCTTTCAGGTGGGAAATTGCCCCAGGCTTCAGAGTGTCCTGGCAGTTTGACTCGGTCCTCTCCATTCCCTGCCAGTGTCTTGCCTCTCCCTGCAGCCTTCGGACGACGAGAACAGTGACAACAGCAATGAGTGTGTGGTTTGCCTGTCAGACCTCCGCGACACCCTCATTCTGCCCTGCAGACACCTCTGCCTCTGCAACTCCTGCGCTGACACCCTGCGCTACCAGGCCAACAACTGCCCCATCTGCAGACTGCGTGAGTGTGTGCCCAGGAAGCACGGGCATCTTTCTCCCTCTCTCATACCCACCCCAAGGCTCAGCAGCCAACATGCTGCTGCTCTCAC
>VZTU01011756.1:0-29910 GCA_013400835.1 Zapornia atra
GGTTTGTGGGTTTTTTTAAAATTCCTTAAAGAATACTGCATTTAAAATATCTAACCATTTGAATTTTCTAGGGTGAGGATCCCTCCAGTATGATCCATAGCAATATTGTGAATTCCTTGTCTTAGTGTAACCAGATAGAAGAAAAAATTCTTCAAAATAAAAAAACCTAGCAATTAACATTAAGCCATTTTGCTTCTAAATTACTCCTTTTGGGGCTCTTTTTGTTGCCTAATATTCCCCTATTAGTATCTTAGACTGGTATAGTTAAACATGAAGCGTAATACTGTATTAGTTCTCTGCCTTTGGCTTTTTCACAAGAGGTATTAGTTGAGTCAATTATTTATAATGTGGAACTCATCATGAATTTATTGCTTTGTGTGGTTATAAAGTTGTGCAGGAGTTGATTTCTGTAAATACATCCATTACCTTAAAAAATCACTATTTCAGATGCAAAAAGAAGTGGCTTGTTTTTGATTTATTCACTCCAAGTCTAGTACTGAATATATTATACAAAATCATAATACATAGTATAATACTGAATCTGCCTCCCTGATTAAGGTGCGCACATTCTGAACAAAAGCCTGACAAGCAATGCTAGTTTTGGAGAGGACGTGTGTTAGTACATACTGATTCTTAAGGTGCTTTCCAGTATGAGCAGATGTGTCCCATTTTTTGAATATTTGAGACCTTGTGATCTGATGACATCTATGAATCACTGAAATTATAATTCCTATACGATGTACCATTTTCAAATCAGTTTGTCTACTATTTGTCTGTGTATAAAAAAAGATAATAAAAGTATAATCATCCTCCATATCCTGCCCTAAATCTCTCCAGATTTACCTATTCTTTTAGTACATCAATCTTAGGCAGCTGATAATCATATTATTTATTAATGTAAGAAGTCCTGCAGGTCTAGTGTGGGATCAGTCTCACAAGTGTTGTGTGCGGGTTTTTACACATAAAAAGATCAAAAGATTTGCTGACCCTAAATCCTCAAATTTAAAATAGCACGGTTAAAAGATAGTATTTTCAAAAATAATTTCTACATGGCATGAGGCAGCTGATAAATGGCTTCTCATGAAATCTGGGAGAGAACTACAACTAATTTGACTTGCCAACTATATAGCTAATAAAAATGTGTTTAGACACACTTCACTGTATTTTGGTGCAGTATGAATATTATTTTAAAATTTATTTCAAGGCAATATAAAACCTGACTGCTGAAAAACTCAGACAATTAAAATATCTACTTCCATATTAAACTCTGCTTTCTGAGTTCTCCAAACTTTTCTCATAGCTGCCACAATATATTTTGCTATTTACTGAATAAGACCATCATGCATTGTCTTGCTTTATAGTATTGTTGAGAAACACCGGAAAACCCCCATGAAGATAACATGAAAAGATAAAGCAATAATATCCAAATAAAGAAAGGCTAAGATCATGGTTGGCTAATGGGATTTGCAAAAAGGATGAGACCAAAGATCTGCTTACTGTTATACTTAGTACTAAGCTTTTTTTAGTCTCTTCTTGCTTTTGAAACTTTATTGAAAATACTGCAATTTGGGACTAATTTTGACTATGTCTAGCAGAGGACTGTGGGAAGAAATGTGTGGCATTATTCTAAGCAGCAGCATGTATTCTGCTCCAAAATATTCCTCCCATCCTCCTGCACAATTGTAGCAGCACCAGATTTACCAGGAAAGGAAGGTTCCTTAGCTTTTCACTATCATCATAAATCTAAACCATCATAAAACAAGCCAACCTATTGAATGAGAACTTTGAGTGAATATTACTACTCTTCGAAGCATAAGCTTAAACATGTATAACTTAAAGTGCTATTTTATTTGGAACATGGAACTTATGTCAATACAAAGTACCTGCTTTTCCAGTAAAGGACCTAACCCTGTTCTCAGTAATAGAAATTCAATGTGAACTGCACCTGTGTCATGGGAGCCAGAACCAAACTCACACTGCTAAAGAGGGTAATGCAGTTGCTTGCTATTGTGCAGTGCACACTTTGTTTGTATATAATTACAGGGCTACGTTACAATGAGACATGACAATTCACCATGAGGATAATAACCTAGCCGTTTATATTCTGTTTTCCTCAATCCTGAAATGCAGACTCTTTTTACAGTATGTATCCACGTATATGTTAATATAAATGCACACAGTACCACCCTGATGTTGGCAACAGTCTTTCAGAGATTAAAGTAAGACAAATAGACTCATTTTGTCTGTGCCAGCAATACTGGACTCATAAGTAAACACTTCAGTGAGGCACAGTGAGCATATGTTAACCACATACAACATCTCATTTCCCTTTCCTTCTAAAATCAATTAACAAGCTTTAATGTTTCACTCTATTCAAAGAGAACAAAAAAAATTATTTTAATGGTGGATTATTTTTTCCTTGCTAAGTAAGCACTGTCCTTAAGACTAGGCTCCCATATAATCTGCTTTTGAAAAGTGAAATTGATTGTCACTACTGATTTATTCAGATATCCTCATGGCATGACATCATAAATAGAATTTGTCATTCCTGAGCTTGCTTCTCACAGCAGTTGTCTTTAATGTCATTTACTCAAGTGGCTCAAGGTCTTCATGAATAATTAATGTTTAGCAATCCACTGCAGTGCTGCAAGATAACCACTTTTCAGCCTTTGATTTCAAATAAGTCTTGACACTTTTGTTCAATGAAGAAAATACAAGCAACTTTACACCTCTGAAATTGTAAAATGATCTCCAGTATGAATATAACAAATGAAAGGCTTACTATTAGGCAGAAGCATAGGTCTGAGTAAGTATTTTTTTAATTTGTCCTTACTATAAATGAGAGTACAAAGAGAAAGGGTGGTGTTTTCTAACTAGATGATCTTTAAGGTTCCTTCCAAACCAAACCATTCTATGATTCTATGTTATGGAGAGAAAACAAAACATCTATCTGAATAAACAGAAGGTTAGGAAAGTAGGACAAGCTGTCCTGCAAAAGACATTTGTTAAGCAAAAATAATCACTAATTATCTGAAAAAGAGGTGGTTTTATTTGGATCACAGTAGTATCTATACTTAAGGTAGACTTCAGCTCCAAATGTACATCAGCCATTAGGACCTTCTCTCTGGAATATTGCAAGTCTTCCATGCTGCTGATACCCTTATTTATTATTTGAATTATTTAGTGCTTAGAATCTCCAGTAAAGGATCCCCATTGTGCTAGGTAATTACTGTATCACTAACATGGCATGATAAAATCCCGGAGTGTTGTAATTAGAAAAGAAACAGCTAGAAAAGGAATGTGAGTAATACAGGAGATGTATGATTAGGAAACAGTAGCAATTAAAGACAAAAGTCAATATTCAAGTTTGAGCATGAGTCTTCACTAATTTCAAGAACTACTGCTTTGTAGATTGACATCAGAGATCTAGATCTGATCAGCCAAGACTCTGAATGTGTATGTAGTAGGTCTCAAAAATATTCTCTAAACACACAGTAAGAATTAATTAAATTAAAAAAAAAAGTACTTAAATACTTCTGATTTAAAAATATCTAAATGTACTTTTAACCATTTATGAAGGCTTGCAGGATTGTAATTTTAAAACCTTCCTGTGTTGCACAGAAAGTGATCAGAGAACACTGGTGCATCATTCACTAGGAACTGTGTGTTCAGAGCTTTTTATTTTTGAACACTTTGACTTGGTTCAGAAAAATCCTCTTTTTAATAAATGAAAAAGTGACCTCAAAATACATATCATACTTACTGCCCCAATGGTGGAAAATTGTTTTCATGCCTAATGTACCAAACTGATAAAACTTTCTTTAAAAATTAGTTAGTCTACCAACTTGCCTTTCAAGAAAACAGGTACTTCTTTATTTATTTAAAAATAGTAATTGCCATGCATATAACATTAATCTCCAGTCCAAGATAACAGTCTTGAATTAAACCTGTCACCTGAGCAATGCAAACCAAAACCAATTCACTCTAGATGGTTTGCCATTATTGAGAGGTCTATGTGACCAATGCAGGATCATGTAGAAGGTACCCAAAGTACTGTGAAGACCAAAAGTATGTAGTGTCCTATTTGACTGCACACACTCTCAGGATGTGCTTGAGACTAATGTTTTGCTTTATATAGCATTCTACAGAGATTTAAGAACTAAATGCAAAATAAAAGACAATACTCAATAGCTCTTATACAGAGAGTAAACATGACTCAGATGTAACCTAAGCACAGGTTCCTCAGTATCTGATTGTTACTCTCTTCTCTGTATTAGATGCACATTTTAGCCCTGTTACACCACTGATATGAAAGCCTACCTTAGACAGGGTGATATTTGCCCCCAAAGGTGAAAAAATTATGACTACCACTTAATTTGTAGTGTTTTAGACATCTTTCATGATAGTCTTTCACGAGACTTGATGAGCAAACAACAAAAAAATGAAGAATCTAAGAACTTGAAACAGTAACTATGTGAGAAGTAATCATCATGGTACTCTAGATAACTATGTATCCTAGCATTTCTTGAGTGTGTTGGCCAACACATCTAGTCTTTCATTCATTTCTCCTATTCTGTCCACAGATATGTGGCTGATGCTACATATATTATTTTATAAAATAACTGTGACTTAGTGTATCTTAATAACTGATGTAGCATGGTTATCTTAATTGGTGTTTTCGGTATCTGTCATAGGCACTATATTCTTCTCAAAAGACTATTAACATGAGGCCAAACAATTTCTACAAAATACATAAAATTTAGTGAAAAATAATCTGTTGCCTTAAAACAAACAAAAAGCAAGCAAAACCTGAATTTGCAATTGGCTGAAACTACATCTCAAAGTTATTAGTAACAGAAGAAAGACTTAAGTTTAGTTATGACATTTATTGGCAGCTTATAGAAAAAAAGGAGAAAAATTAGGATAGTGTTTTCTTACATACAAACTCCACCTAGGAATATGCTGGACATAGTTTAGTCTTTCTTCTCTACTTATCACAGTAGTCATGTGCCAGTAGATAATACCCAGCACTCTGGAATCAGCAAGTTACAGGGAACTGTTCTGAAGATGATATTCAAAACAGACACAACAGCAGATGTGCTACATTGCTAAACAAACATATTAAATACTAATAGGAGTTCTGGAAAGTAGCAAGTTGTGGTGGTTTGACCCTGGTTGGAGATCAGATGCCCACAAAAGCTGCTCTATCACTCCCCTTTTCAGCTGCACAAGGTAAAAAATATATATTGAGAGGCTTAGAAGTTGAGATAAGTACAAGGAGAGATCATTCTGCAATCAGCGTCACAGGCAAAACAGACTCAACAAAGAACAAAGGGAAGAAAACTCTCTAATTTATGACACTGCACTGCACACCCAGTGACACCAGAGTTGGGTAATGAGAAGCACGACCAGATCTTAAAGTGCCTCCCCCAGCCCTCCTTTCTTCACAGACTTCAGATTTTAGTCCCTTCCTCCCTCCCCCAGGATGACACAGGGAGGGGCAGGGAATGGGAGAATGGGGTTTTCGGTCAGTTCCTCATGAGTTGTTTTCCTTCTGAATCTGGGGGTGTGGGGAGGGGGGGCATTCCTCACACTCTTCCCCTGCTCCAGCATTGGGTCCCACCCATGGAAGACAGTCCCCTTTCCCAAGGCACTTCAGCTCTTCACCAGCTGCCCCAGCGTGGGTCACTTTTATGGGTGCAGTCATAGACTCATAGAATGTCTCTCAGTCTCTAAGGCCTAGACTGCTATAGTCTAATCCCCCATGGAGTCACAAGCCTTCTCCCCCCAGCAAACCTGCTCCGGCAGGGTGTCTGTCTCTGGGTGTCTGTCTCTCTCTATCTGTCTGTCTGTCTCTCCCTCTCTCTTCTGTGTTTCCTATGAGATGAGGGAGAGGAGTGTATGCTAGAGGACAAAATTGTAGACCATGGCCAGTAATAAAATTAGGAAAGAGAAGATAAACATACCAAAACTGAGAAAAAAAAAATCTTTTTAACAGAAGCAATACATATTTACTATATTGTGCAGAAAACATATTTCCTGTCTTCATTTGTAGAAACATAAATGTTTCTATATTAAGCTTTTTAATGGATGAAGACAAGCTCTCCAATGACAAGGTAAGTAGATATCACATGGCTTTTATCAGACTCAATGAAATGAATATACTGAGGGGTTAACTGCAGCACCAATTTCACGTCACATAGAAGATGGCCACCTTGGTTAGTCTTTCAGAAAAGAGCTAATTTGTTGATAAATTGCTCCTGTCACATTCTTTACAGACCTTGGTTGTCTGAAATAACCGAATTATCTTATTATTCTTTCAGTAATTTTACATTTAGAGACCAGAGGGCATTACCTCTTATATAAACAGAATAGTCAGATATGTATTCATACTTTAGTATGAATGTGTTGCCTTAGAGTTCTAAAATACTCTTATACTTTATAAAAGGTGCTTTCAAATGAGGCAGAAGAGTTTCATTAAACCTGATACATTTAAGTGAGCTAAAATATTTCAACTTAAAAAGGATTTTGAAAACTTTATCCAGTTTAATTCACATTTTACTTCTGCTGTTCTCTTCCCAGCTTCTTGTTTCAGAAAGCACTAATGTTTGAATTAGTGTGGTGCTTCATTCCTTTTGAACATTGAGGACTACTCCATTACTCTTGAAGTACAAATGGCATATACTAGCAAAACCTGTGCTATTGTGCCTTGCAGTCAGGAAGACTTAAACTTAGTCCTGGGTCCCTGGGAAAAGCCCATTACATTAGAGCTCCAAAGTAATGTTGCTTATAAGTGACGAAATATAAAGCCATTCTATTTATATGCAGTGAAGATTTCTGTATGAATCTGACTCAGAAATAGCTGTGAGACTGTTTTTATGCTCAGCTTAAGAGTGAAAATACTAATAAGAAGAAACTGCATGTAATCATACAGCTCTTGTGTTTAGATGTGACTGGTGGCAAAAGAACATGTTCTCAGATGGTGCTTGCTGTAAACTGTGTGACAGGAGTGACTGAAAATGTGTCCGCTCTGATATTATCATTTAGAACCACCATCAATAAAAGTAGGACTTCAACCTTTGTACAGCATATTAAATTAAAGATAATAAATGTTCAGTTCTCTCAATTTGTAGGGTAAACCTTCTGGGTCATGCTGCTTACTAAAGCAGTTGCCAAATGCTATTTTCTCTCACAAACTGAAATACGCAATGTGACCCACACACAAATACGCAGACACAAAGTCAGAATGCTTCCACCCTGAAAAGGAAAGCTCTGATTCAAAGGAATTACAGCAATGTACATTTTAAAAGTTCTGCCCATTACAGAACAGCTACCTTGCTGATGGAAAAAATAAAAGGATCTGTCTATCACTGCTAACTGCCTCACAGAATGAGATTACTTACATCAGAATGTAAATTTTTCACTTCTTCCCCTGTATGACTTGGTCCAAGGAACTTTATAAACACTTGAGCTGTAGGCCACTAGGTGTTATTCAAGTATTACTCAGCAAAAAAAAACCCATAGGGAAACCTTTTGAAAGAGAACATCTACACTAAAAGAAAATCAGAGCTTGGAATTCCCAATGCAACTGAAAGGCACCAGGATTTCTTGCAGGAACTCAAGCCTCCCTTTTCTTCCCGTCCTTTTCCGCCTTCACATCTGCCTGTCAACGGCCACGTGGCTTCTGCCATCTGTGACAGCTGAACAACGGACATCATTTTGCTTTTACCTTTTTTATCAAGCTGCTATCCTCTGTATAAAGGCTAGGCTTCTTTCTGGCATGGTTGGATATTGGTGGATTTAGCCCCTAGCATTTAGAAATCTAAAAATGCATACAATGCAATACTATCAGAGTTTTAAGACACAAATCTTGAATTCCATTATTATTTCAGAAAATAAAAATTTCTACATTCTCCTCATATTATCTCTACCTCAAGTCAGTAGTAGTATTTTTAAAGATCACCTTCAATTTTCTTTCATCTTCCTAAACTAAATACATGCTATAATTAGTTTCTTCTTACTTGCATATTAGGTTCATAATACTATATTACAAAATTCCATACACATGTAAATTAGGCCTAATTGGACTGGCTCATCAATCTGTTCCTCAATTACATAACAAAAATACATTAACTGAATGTGATTTATGTATAAGGTAGTTGTGAATGTTTGTGATTAAATTCATAAAGTCCTCATTTGCATATCCTAATTAGCAGTTTATTACTCTTAAATGCATACAGAAATTAACAGCATTTTAATCTTCTAAAATGCAGCTTTTTTTAATCCTTTCATTAGCAACCATCAGTCTTACTATGAGACAATTTTTAATATCTTATAGATACAGATTATGAGTGCCTACGCACACATAAAAATATGCAGATACTTGTGAGCATTTCTTTCTTCCTTTCACCCTGGAGAATTGCCACAGGAGCCAGTAAGGCTTTGTTGAGTAAGACTTTGGTAAAAAAACCCTGATGAAGCCTTTCCAAGTATATATGCGTAGGTGTATGTGTATGTGTGTGTATATAGATGTATATATACACACACACACCCCCTTTATATATCCCCTTTGCTAAGTGGTGGCATGTTACAGAGAACCACAGGTTAATTTTCCCTTCAGAACAGAGATTGATTACATGAAAGATATTAATTTAATCTTTTATTTCATGTTTATAAAATGTATACGATATATTTAACTAAATATGGAAGGTCAATGAATTGAAAGTCCTAAAAAAATTACTAAATGGAATATGTATTTCATAACAGTGGAATTTTAAACAACAGTGAGAAATAATTTTATTCCATTTTTTGTAGATCCCAGATGAACACAGAATGATAACAGATTTGCTCAGCAAAGTATCAGACAGGTGTGTTTTCTAATTTTAGCTTTAGTAACAGGTCATTGCTGATCACTGGGTAATGATTCACATCATGAAAATTCTGCAGGTTGCAATTTGTTTTTCTAAATACACTATTTTATATTCTGTATTTAGCATTAACATTTTCATTCTCACATTCCTATTTCTTCTTTTCTCTTGTTTAAACTCAAGGGCAGACCAATAAACTACCTAATTTACTTGTATATTGAGCTGCCCACTTGCAAACTACACACAACATATAGCAAGAAACATATATATGTGCCTTTGGACATAGTCTAGATTCCTTATTACTGTGTAATGGGTGTTCATTGATTTTACAGTCACATAATATGCCTAGGGAGGAAGATTAAGGTCATTGCAATGACACAGATAACATTATTCGGTAGGGTCGTTATTAATGGAGTGCCATAAGGACAAGGTTAAAAAAAAAAAGTGGGCCTTTGGCAGCATAGCACAAAAATAATCTTTCCATTCTTCTTAACCTCCTGCTTATTTATCAATGTTAGTCATCCCATGGTGATAGTGGAAGGTGGACATTCTTCCTCTCTACTATAGAAACAAACATGGTGACATACACTCACAGCTTCCAGACTAATTCTTTTTAGCAAAGTCTTAATTTTAGAGTATTAAAACTGATCTTACTTCCATTAAGAATTCAACTTAAGTAACCACGGTGACCAAGGAACTAGGACATTGCCTTTAGATGAATCTGAAAAGGATCACTTGGGAAATGCTGCACCACTGTTCAAGAAAACTGCAGGAGACAAGTCCCTGTTTTCGTGCCTGTTTAAAAACTATATGCAAAGAATAAGTTTTCTACAGATATATTGTTTGAAATATTTCACAAAAATGAACATCTAGAAATTGGCACTTCGCTGTGATGACACGAAGCTGAGTGGTGAGGTTACCATGCCAGCGGGAAAGGATGCCACCCAGAGGGACCTGGACAGGCTGGAAAAGTGGGCCCAGGTGAACCTGCACCTGGGTCGGGACAATCTCCATTATCCATACAGGTGAGGAGATGATATGCTGGAAAGCAGCCCTGAGGAAAAGGACTTGGGGGTACATGTGGATGAACACCCGGACATGAGCCACCAATGTGCATCTGCAGCCCAGAAAACCAACTGCATCCTGGCCTGCATCAAAAGAAGTGTGGCCAGCAGACCGAGAGAGGTGATTCTGCCCCTCTGCTCTGCTCTGGTGAGACCTCACCTGCCGTACTGCATCCAGCTTTGGAGCCCGCAACAGAAGAAGGACACGGACCTGTTGGAACATGTCCAGAGGAGGGCCACAAAAATGACTAAAGGGCTGGAACACCTCTCCTACGAAGACAGGGTGAGAGAATTGGGCTTGTTCAGCTTGGAGAAGAGAAGACTCTGGGGAGACTGTATAGCAGCCTTCCAATAACTGAAAGGTGCCTTTAAGAAAGCTCAGGAAGAACTGTTCACGAGGGCATGTGGCAGTAGGGCAAGGGGTAATGGTGTTAAACTAGAAAAGGGTATATTTAGGTCAGATATTAGGAAAAAATTCTTCCCTATGAGGGTGGTGGATCACCAGAACAGGTTATCTAGAGAGGTAGTGGAGGCCCCATTCCTGGAGATATTCAAGGTCAGGCTTGATGGGACTTTGAGCAACCTGATCTAATGAAGATGTCCCTGCTTACTGCAGGGGTGTTGGATTAGATGACCTTTAAAGGTCCCTTCCAACCTACGACATTCTATAATTCTATGATTCTAAATATCTGTGATTGATGGGTATGAAAACAATAAAAGGAATTTCAAAACTGATAAGCTATTTTAGATGTGTCTCATTTCAGGCATTTCACATACTATGGCTCAGGAGTAGTATGGAGGGAAGGAAGGTGTATATTCAGAAACTGCTAACCTATTAATCTGGAAATTAGGTCCTTTTAAAGTGATACCTAAAATATGGAGAGACTAAAAATCACAAGTTATTTTAAGCAATCTTGCACGGAGCTTTAAGTTATCTGAAGGTGATACAGTGACAAAACCAGAACCTGGATTCCCAGTCCAGAGCTAAGCTGAGAAAATGCAATTCAGTGTAACACAGAACAAATCAGTACAAGAGGAGATGCAGTCCTTGAAATCAGAATGTATTTCAGTGTATTTCTTTATAAAAAAAGATAAATTTCTAGTTCTGAGTTGATATTTTGCTCAGTGTTATCTTTGCCTTCAAAATACACCGTGCTTACATAAAGAATATTAATTTGTGTGTATGTTTAGTGTTTACATTATAATTGCTTGAAAACATAGAAATCTTACTTAAAGCACACATTGATTTGACACCTAAGATTGAACATGTTAGGTTCAGTTACTCACAGATAAATACCAGTTAGAAGAAATGCAAATGGTGAAAACAGTACTCAATTTTAGTCTGAATGATATTTTAAAAAATATTAAAAACCACAGACTGAACTTGTGATCTAAGTCCAGCTGTCCTCACAAAATAATATGAGTGTGGAAATGCTAATCCATGCATAATGCATGATACTGACTACAGCTGGCTAAATTTCATGCTGATATGATTAACTATATTTGCCGACTGTATGTGCAGACTAACTTACAGTCCATTTTATTACTTACCCTGCATTTATCTTTTATTTCCTGGACAGCATAGAATTAAATCAAAATAGCATTTTCTAATGCTATTTTAGTTTGACTGTTTTTCTTGTCTTCTGTTTGGAATTGTGATAAGCAGTAAGACAAAATAAATGCAATTCTGTAAATTAAGAAGTTTTATGCCAGAATAATACATGAGATACCGAGTAATCTATCAGCTACAAATTAACAGTTTCCAGTGTGTATTGGCTCCAGGGTAGTAACGTATAACTAAATCTTTTGACAGCTATCCATCAGTGAAAAACAGGCAATATAACATTGTCTAAACAGCTAAAGTCCAATCATATCTAATTTGATGTAATACTGTAACCACACGGGGTTGTTGTGCTCATTAAGCTGAAAATAAGGCAGACAAATGAAAAAAGTCAAAGTCTGTGCACCCCAGCTTCTCCAGACAACCACATCTGTGACAAAAAGTGCCTAACTTGATTTCTGAAGATGTATGCTAATCTTCTATTTAACCAGATACACAAAAAGAATGTCTAGCTTGGTTTCAGAATATACCTAATATCTTTGTGTTAATTTTGATATGCGTGAGTTTTCAGTCTCTTCAGTTTTTCTTCAGAAAAAACAGAATCTTGAAGCAAAGCTTGACCTGAAAACCAATTCAAAATTTTAACTTAATTTTATATTGAACATTTTTTATTTTATCATTTAATTTCATAAACATCTCAGGAACGGACACCTTTTCACTTTTGAATAGACAGAAAATGAAAAAAAAAATCAGTGTAGTCCAAAACTGATAATGAAAACGACTGGTATTAACCAGCCAAAGCTGAAATTCAGTTTTTGGCTAGATCAGAATAGGTAATAAAAAAAAAAAACAAAAAACTTTCTTAACCATCCCTAATTTGGATTTGTCATTAAACCTGAAGCAGAGGAATTAGAAACCTTCAGTTTTTCTAAGATTCCAGTGGTGTATCTTGCAGTGGAAGGAGGATTCCCACTTTTTGCAAGGTGAACAGAAATGATGAGGATAAAGGGGGTTTGTGGATCACCACTTGGAACTCATTGGGCTTTATAAGATTTGCTGGTAATGTCTAAGTTAAACAGTATGTGCCATGTATGTAGAATAGCACAAAGCAAAGAGCTGAGTACAGATGGGATTCTTTTGACCTGAGTGCATTTGCTATGTGAATTGGATAATTTCTCATTTCCTGCATCATTCACCATAAGCCAAAGCGATTACCCAAAGCTCGTTCCTTCATTACTCTTGGAAATACAATAAAACCAAACGAAGATCAAATTAAAAAATATTGTGATGATTATGAATATCTTAAAAAAATAGACATTGCAAGTTTTGCTGACAGGAATACACACTATCTTATAGTATCAGGAACAGAAACACAGTTACTTTCTGTTTGCTTGAAAACTTCAGCCTCAAAATAAAAAGTGATCAAAATCTCAGTTCCTCCTATGCTTTCTATGGGTATTTCAAGCTGGAGTGAATGCAAACCACTTACTGCAGACTTATCCTCAAAGTACAATTAAACAAACCCTTCTCCCTGGTTCAAACCCACAAACACTCCCTCCCTAAACTGGAGTCCTGCATAGTCCTTATCTACAAGACACAGTCCGAGATAGAATTTCTGCAACGGGAAAAACGCAAAACAAAAAAATCTTAAACATCTAATCACTAGTGTGGTCTACTCTCTTAAGGCTCAGGAGGGATCTGAGAAGTATTTTAGCAGTGGCAGATCTAGCACTGCTCTTGCTCTACTGTCCATGCAGCCCCACGTAACAATAAAAAGAGAACATGCCAGTTTAGCAAGACAGCTATGTACCTAGCCATCTGCTCCTTTCCATTCTCCAGCGCTGAGGACCAATTAAATCCTTGTTGTGGATTGATAGGCTTAGGAGTTGCGATAAAGACAGGGAGAGATCATTCTGCATTCAGTGTCATGGGCAAAACAGACTCAACACAGAATAAAGGAAAGAAAACTGTCCAATTTATTACACCACACTACACACACAGTGAAACCAGAGTTGGATAATGAGATGTACAACCACATCTTAAAAAGCTCCCCCCACTCCTCCCTTCTTAGCATACTTCACTTTAGTCAGGATTTCTCTCCTGTCCTCCCTCCCCCAGAGTGCACAGGGAGGAGCAGGGAATGGGGGAAGAGGGATTTTGGTCAATTCCTCAAGAGTTGTTTTCATTCTTAAACTTTGGAGGGGGCATTCCTCACACTCTTCCCTTGCTCCAGCGTGGGGTCCCACCCATGGGAGACAGTCCACCAGGAATGTCTCCATTGTGAGTCCATTCCCACGGGGCTTCAGCTCTTCACCACCTGCCCCAGCGTGGGTCACTTCTATGGGATGCAGTCATGAAATCATACAATATCTCTCAGTCTCTCAGGCCCAGACTGCTCCAGACTGGTCCTCCATGGGGTCACAAGTCCGCCCAGCAAACCTGCTCTGACATGGGCCTCTCTCTTTCTCTGTCTCTATCTCCATGGGCTGCAAGTGCTGCTAGAGGCCTGCCCCTACTCTGGTCACAGCATCTTCCGTATGTGTCTACCTGCTCCAGTGTGGGGCCACTCCACAGGCTGCAGGTAGGTTCAGATCCCTGTCATCTTCCATGCGTTGCAAGGGGACACCCGTTCCACCATGGTTTTCTCCTGCAGGGGCACCTTTCTTTCCAGTGCCTGCAGTGCCTTCTCCCCCCACTTCTTCACTGACCTTGGTGTCTGCAGAGCTTCTTACATCTTCTCAGACCCTTCTCTGGTGGCAAAAAGTGGCTGCTTGTGTTTTGGTTTTTGGTTGTGTTTTTTTTCTCTTAAATGTGACTCACAGATGTGCTATGACTATTGTTGAACGGCTTGGCCTTGGTCAGTGGCACATCCATCCTTGAGCAGGTTGGTGGTTACTCTGTCGGGCCTAGTGAAAGCTTCTAGCTGTTCATTGCAGAAGGTGGCTCTGCAGCCCTCCCTTCTCCACCAGAACCCTGCCACTTAAAACAACAACAAAACTATACTAATAGCTTGAGCCCATCTTCCCCACAGTGGATTATGGTGCCCTAGCCCTTTGCTTTAGGAAGGCAAGAAGATGAAGTGAACATCTCTGGACTTTCAGGTTCTGCATCTAAGCCAGAAATGTTGGAACTCATCTGGAATGTCACTCTTTGCAACATAATTTTCTTCCCACAGAATACGGAATATTTTGTGAAAGGTGCTAATTTGTGAAATCCCTCTATTCATATACAGATTGAAGAATCACCTTCTACAATTATAACATTTCAAAGCATCTCTGAATTCTATCCATTTGCATGAACTAGATTTTCTATAGATTTTGGTATTTTCCTCTTAATAAAATCCACCTAATACATCTATCTCAATCTAACAGGTGGGTAGATCTGAATAGCTAATTATCAAGAATATTTGATGATATCAAAATGGATATGTAATTACCAGAGACAGGCACGATACAGTAACTGATCAGGGCCACATGCATGAATGCATGACAATACTAAACAAGAAAATCAGTATGGGCAGCCACAGATTTGTGCCTAACCTACCTTCCAAAGGCTGATTAAAAGTGAAAGAAAGAATGGGGAGGTAAGCTTGGCAGAAGAATTACTTTTATCTGCAAGAAAATCATTGCACCAGGAAAAAAGTAATGCTTAGCTATACCAGTGTCAGGAAACTGAGTTGGCATATCACTTTTAAGCTGTGGACCTACAAGGCCACTGAAAAACTTCCACCTTAGGCCAGTATGGTAACAGAACATTAAAAGCATCCATGTGGACCAAATAAATGAACAATCAGTAAGTCAAGTCCCTTTTCCTCTTCTCTGTCCTCCAAAGCTTCACTGGTCCTGCTCAATCACATACGAGAGCCCACAGTAAACTTAGAGAAGCAGCAAGTGGCTGCATAGGCAGATACATGCTTTTGCAGCAAGATCTGTGTTTTGGTCCCTCAGATGACCCACTGCAGCCTGCAGTACTCACCTCCTCCAGACAACTTTCCCTGTTCCTTTTGCTGAGGGGGCAATGAAACACTGCACACAGCCACAGGACATAGCTGAACCCGCAAGTCTGAAGTGCTCCCAGGTCTTGCAGTTTCCTATTTATGCAGAGACTGACTTAAGGAATCCAGTTAATGGTCCAATTGTTTAACTGCATCCTAGGAGTCTCATTCAGTCAAGCTGATGTATAACTACTACAAGTGTGTAGTCCTACTTCTGAAATTATGCCAAAAACAATGTGCAGAAGGGTAAGTCTTTCACAGTCAAAGCGAATATATCTTTGTAGATCCGTGCTTATGAGAGGCATATATATGTACCTGATCTTCATTTAAAAAATGCCTTCCAATGATTTAAGAAGCAATATTTAGTGCTCACCATGTCTAAAAAAAAATAATCATTTAATCTGCTCTAGTATATTAAGGTGAATCAAAGAATAAAGTCCCATATTATCTGTGAATTTCCATTACGCGTCCTGTAGTGGGTGAGCCCATATCCTAAATAGCAATATGTGTTCTTTTCACAGAGGGTATAATCTAAGGGATCTGTTCCACCAGATTACTACTCAAACAGTAGTACCTTTTTCTATTTGGCTCCATCTACCTATGTCTATAAATTTCTCCTATTAATTAAGGAACTTGATATAATTAAAAAATTAACAGGTGTTACAAACACCTACAGAATGGTATCATATAGATACCAACCTGCCAGATACAGCACTGCAGACACCGAAGAAGAAAGGAACAGTCTTGGGGTTTGTATTGTTTGCTGTGTTGTTTACTCATTGTTAAGAATGCTGTAATTTTGTTCCCCCAAAAATTAGACGCTATTAATGAAGATATATTTTCATTCTTTCTTCTAGGTCAAAAATTGTAAAAGTGATATTTTTAGCAACCCTTTTTCAATTCCCTTACAACAGAAAACATTTTCCCATTATCAGATCATAACAGTCTTTTAAGTAAATCTTTATAGCGTTCTCACTCAAAATGGATATCTCACAAAATGAATCACAAGGCAAATAGATCATTTTTATGGCTCTCCTAGTATTTTACTGAGTAGCTATAGCTAAAGGTAGCTGCCTTTTGAAATAATTTTCTAAGAACTTTTAAGACAACAGTAGAGTTCAAAGTTACTACAGAGATGCAGCACCATTCTCTGGTCTGAATGAAGTTCCTTGAGCCCGTGGTGGAATTAATTTCTGTAGGTTCATCTGCAGTAGTCTTCTGATGATAAACTTCATTCCAATTTTCAGGAAAAGAGAGCATGGCATGCAGCTCAATTAATTCAGCTACTTTCTGGTATACAGTTTTCATATTTAAAGTGTGTACCTGCACTCCTTTCCATTCTGTAAAAATTGGCCTGGATCACATAGTTTTGTATCATTAGTTGCTCCCCCATGCATGCTCCCTGTGTACACTTATTAATAGTTGAGGTAATCCTTTCTGGATATGGAACACAGTCAAATACATGCAAATATTTTTTTGGTAGAGGGATGTAAAGGTCATGTTCAGTGTGTGACAACTCAGGTTTGAGATCAGGCACCATGTCTTTTATGCCGTTCAACCTCAGTGAATGTAAGTTTTCCTTCCAGGGGAATTACCATATGCCCAGACCAAGTACACACCAGTAACAGGTACACTGACACAGGTTTAAGTACAAATTCAAGAGGAAGATGGTATGACTACTGCCCCAGGGACCACTGCATCCTAACTTCCAATGCTCACAAAAGTGTGTAGGCATTACTTGCAACAATCCTTCAGTATTCCTACCAAAATATATTTGCACTTTCAATTATAAGTAAGAAGAATAAAACCTAGCTCCCAGTAGGCATTTATGTGGCATTCATCACTTCATAAAAGGAAACATTGGAGAACATTGTGGGCAATTTCTTATTTCTTCTTTATTTTTCAAAACTAACTTAGGAACAACTGCAACTGAAGATATTTTACAACACGAAAAAAATGCATAAATTGTACAGGTTGGTATTTATTCCTTTTTCTTGCAAGTAATGAAATCTTTGTCATTCTAATCACCCTTTAAATTTAATAAAAATGGCAACATAAGGCTGTTTAGAGATCTAATTAGCCCATTTCCCTAAATATGTTTTTACACTTCAAAATATTAAAATTAAGATGCAAATTGCAAGATGCATATGAGAATTAAGGAGAAATCATTTCTACTTAACTGCCTGGAGACAGCCAAATCCTCCTCCTGACTATCTTTCACCCTCCCTTCAGTTTAGCTGAAACGTATATTGAATAAAAATGACATTACCGTTGAACAACACCCTTGTTTGCTCCTAAAGCTTTCTTTGTGTGCATATTTCATCATCAAAACACCTACTACCTATGATATCTGTAACAATGGAATAGGGTGGGGGAAAAAAAACAGTATGCACCACCCAACAGTTCACCTGATAGGTCTGGCAGGACTCCAGTCCCACACAAAAAACATTTTACCTATACATTTATAACAATATGGTTAGTAACATTCAAATTCCTTACCTATGGCTGGCTATCTGCATGGAATACTCTATGTGACTTTCTACAGTGTGGAAGCTGCCGTGTCAAACCACATAATGTTCTCCTATGGTCTGTACTTCTGGTCTATAGGAACAGCTAAGACCAGATGTTTCAAAAAAATGGTGGAAAGCGATAAAAAGTGTTTGTGTATTTCTCTACCACAGTGGGATATTTATGGGTAACTGCAGATGATGCCTTACAAGATAATGTAGTGGAGTGTAAATTTTAGTCTAGCTAGTACAACTTCTGGCAGTTTTTATTCATACTATTTAAATGACTGAATCACTGTCTCATTGTGGAAGTGTGCTGCTTCTGTATGAACTCAAGATCTGTGTCTACAGAACAGTAATACGCTTTCTAGGCAATACCAAATCATCATGACACATGCACTGGTTCTTTTTCTCCTGCATATAGGGGGAAAAAAAAAAGTTCACATGAAGTACTTAAAAATATCACTGAGATTTGCCATAGTAGCAAACTCACTCTACCATTATAGTCTATCAAGACAAATAACCATATTTGTTACAACAAAGGTCTCACAAGGCTGAAGAAGACATTGAAGCTGAAGACACTCTTGTTAAAACAGTAGTTAAACAGAATGTATGAATGCACATATTCATGTATATAACAAATGTATGAATCCAAGGAAATTGAAATTACACAGACACACACAAAGACCACTACTATGTTACTAGCTTCTTTTCTGCCTGAAGAGAAACAGCTGCTGTCGAAGAGTGGTAATGAAGACTTCAAGATTCATTGTTCTGGCAGATGTCAATACAGATATGGACAGTGCCTGTAATGCTTTCAATTAGTTCATGTCCATAATGAGAATCACAGGACTGCTCAATTTCTGACTTGTGCTGTTAATCTGGCTTATACGCAGGTATAATGGATTTAATAATTTGATTCTTACTACACCTTCTAAATGGAGGTTAATGGTCTTTCACATATTTGTCTAAAACATAAACTCTAAGGAGAAATAACATGGATACACTAAGTTTCCAAATACTTTTTCTGAAAATTCCACTGCTAGTTGCAAATTTGGAGAAAAAATAAATTTCTTCCTTCCAAAGCTGTTTCTGCATTTCCACTAATACCTGGGTTTTCATAACTGCTCTATCAGGAACATATCCTGAAGAACTTTAGTTGCCTGTGGCTTAATACTATGCAATAAAAATTTCTGTGTACCTGTGCTAGGTAGACAGGCTACCAGGGAGGAAAAGCCATTTTTAGTAACATCTAAAATGTTACATTGGTTGGACTCAATGACCTTAAGGATCTTTTCCAACCTACATATGATTTTATGAAAACCAGAAAAAGGACCAATGGGCTAACAAACCACCTCTGTTATCAACCTGGTCTTTCCCAGTTTAGGAACTATGAGGTTAGGAGGGCGCACTTCATGTGACATTTTCCTGATAAGAAAGTGCAAACAAGTCTGCAAAAAAGGACTACCCTGCACTTTGACAGAGTATTGTAACCTAGCAATGAGACAAGGGATTTGAGGTAGGATGTCCAATGTTCTGCAGGGCACTTCCTGTGACCTGGCTGTTGGACAGAAACATGCATATCTGATAAAACAGAAGCAAAGAAAGAGACTCCTGTGAGAAAGCTACAACAGACAGAGAACACAGCCTCAAGGGACTAGACACTTTTTGCTTGATCTGTAATGGAGGAAAACAGAAATATAAACACAAAAATATAAAGTGCACTGGAATTATGTTGATGAAATTAATAATTAGCACATGTCTATTTTTCTTCTAAAAGAAAATATAGTACAGACTACCATTCCTAGTCTTGTTAGACAACAAAGAAGTACAAAAGCACGATGTACACCCAATAACATAACATAAATCAGTGGCAGTGTTGAAAGCAGAAATCCCAGTCATTAAATTACTGTATTTTTTCTATAATCATTATACACTCAAGCTCCCTAGACAGTATGTAAGTCACTCTTTAAATGACAGAAAAAGGAAGGTCTCTTTATAAGAGAAACTATACCTCTTCTTAGATGAAAGATTTAAATGATTTCACAGACAAATTACGAAAACAGATTGTAAATGAAATCATGATCCTTATTTGAACTGCAATTTCCATTAAACCATGAAACAAAATACCCTATCAAAGAAGAAAATATGCAGTATAAAGATTCCTGATTGGCATGCAAATGCTGTTGGCTTCAGCTGCTAATAGCTAACTACTTTAAAGAAGTGTTTCCAGTCATGAACAAGCAAAAGGAATCAAAATTCTGTTTTCCTTTCCTCTCTGCACATTGGTTCCTCCTCTGGACTTGATACCTAGTTTTATTCCTCGATTTATCTAAGATTAAGGGGTGTTTGATTACTACTTACTGGCTAGGTGGAAAAAAAAAGGCACACAAAAGAGTAATTTTATCGTCTTAGTATTAGAAACTTCATCAACTAGGTCCAGTCATGTTAGTAATATATTTAAATGTTCTGTTTAACTGAAGCTTTATTTTTTCCCCTTTACCAAAAGCAGGTAATTTTAGATATTGTAGAGAATTCTGTACATTTCGGAACATGAAATCAAAAAAATAATCTGAAGAAATAGAAACAATTCCTCACGTAACATACACTGGAAACAGTGGGCTATGTCAACCAGGGATTAATTTAGATAATACCTTTAATTTTGCAAAGATCTTTAAAGATCTGTTTGTGACTTGACCTGTTCACCATAAAAGGGTCATGCATTCACAGAACTACCTCTGCACTGATTTACATGTTTGCTTTGAAGAGGAAAGATGAATGAAAATCATATAAGCACTGTCTAACTGAGCAAAACTTGACCGCTACTTTAGCTTCTAGGTGGCTCTGCTGAATAAACTCAGCTGTGTGTGGTGACAGGCTAGACCTAATCTCCTTGGGAAATACAGCCACCACTGACTCCTTTACCACACTGCACGCAGCATTCTTACTTACCTCAGGGCACTGACCTCATGTAGAGCCACTGTCTTCAACCAATAGATAATCTAGTCCTTTATGGAGTTAATGTTGCTAGCAATATTTGTTCAAAGCCTAAATACTTTAAAGTTATCTGCATTTCTTCACACAGCTGCAAGGCACTTTTAATTTTATTAGGAATTTAATAATGTTTCCACATCCTTGGTGATGTACAGTCCTAATGACTAATCAATATGCTTGACTAAATGTTTTTAAAATGCCTAAAGGGAAGTGACAGTTCATTTATCAAAGGATTTTTAACCACATGCAGCCTCCAAACAGATTTTTAAATTCATAAAAAACACAGGATTTAAAAAGAAATCCACACTTTTCATGTTTCTGAACAGACTCAGCTGCACCACCTTTTATATTGTTATCTTTCATTATTACAGGCTTTCATGCTGTCCTTGTTTTGGCTAGGATAGAGTTAATTTTCTTTCTAAAAGCCAGTGTAATGCCATGTTTGGGAGTCAGCATGAGAGCTGTGCTGATAACACCCTGATGTTTCTAGTTGTTGCCAAGCAATCAAGGGCTTTGCAGTTGTTCATATTGCCCTGCTAATGAGAAGGCAGGAGTGCCCAGGAAGCTGTGAGGGGACACAACCAGGACAGGTGACCCAAACTGGCCAAAGGGGGTATCCCATGCCAATTACTTCATGCTCAGCATAAAGCAGGGCTGGTGGAGTGAGGACCACACAGCTCCAGGGCACACGGTTTTGGGGATGGTCTGGTTTTGGTACAGCTCTGAGCTGTACAGCCTGAATGGTGTGGTTCAGTGAGAAGCTACATCGTGTATCACCAGGTTTGTATATTTTGCTAGAAAGTCTTGTTATTGTTATATCTCTCTTTCTCTGCTGTCCCAGTAAACCATCCTTATCCCAACCTGTGAGGTTTAGGTTTTTTGAGGCTCTTTTTTCCATCTCTCCCCTTCCCCTCGCCCCTGCTAGTTCCTCACGCACACCCTTGTAGAGACCGAGTGGCTGCATAGTGCTTGGCTCTTAGCTGGGTCAAAACCATGACAGTCCTCTTTGGTGCCAAATGTGGGGCTTGAGGAGTTTGAGATAGGAAGAGTAATTGGAAGAGGGAATGGGCAAGACAGAACATAGTCAGGGAGTGTAGTGATTGTGGGGAATTTCTACTGGGACGTTTCTTAAATATATGATTCACAGAGGCAAGGGGTAGAATTTTGCAGTTTTGGGTGGCTGGGTTCTGGTGGAGAAGGTGGGGCTGCAGGGGTGGCTTCTGCAAGAAGTAGCTAGAAGCTTTCCCTAGGCCCGACAGAGTAAACACCACAATGATGGACGTGCCACTGACCAAGATAGAGACCATCAGCAACAGTCATAGCACCTCTGGGAATCATATGTAAGAGAAAAAAAGGCCCAGAAAAAACCCCTGAAACCTGTTGCTTTTTGCCACTAGGGAAAGAGGTGCTCCAGGCAGCAGAGAGAAAGATTCCCTGCAGCCAGTGGAGAAGACTATGAAAGATGATGGGCAGCAGAGACCCCACCTGCAGCCTGTGGAGAGGCCCCACACTGGAGCAGGTGGAGACACATGGAAGATGCTGGGACCTGTGTTGGAGCAAGCCTCTAGCAGGACTTGCTGCCCATGGAGAGAGACAAAGAGACGCATGCTGTAGCAGGTTTACTGAGGGGAGCTTGTGACTCTGTGGGATACCAGGCTGGAGCAGTCTGGGCTTGAGAGACGTTCTATGATTTATGACTGTACCCCATAGAAGTGACCCATGCTGGGGCAGCTGGTGAAGAGCTGAAGGTCCAAGGACATTGGAGAAGTTCATGGAGGACTGTCGTCTCCCGTGGGTGGGACCCCATGCTGCAGCAGAGGAAGAGTGTGAGGAATTCCCACCTCCCCTCTGGCCCCAGATTAAAAGGAAAACAACTCATGAGAAACTGACTGAACCCCCCATTCCCCCATTTCCTGCCCCTCCCTGTGCCATCCTGGGCGAGGGAAGAAGGCAGAAAAATCATGACTAAAGTTAAATCCATGAAGAAGGGAGGGTTGGGGGGAGGTTTTTTTAAGATCTGGTTATACTTATTATGCAACTCTGGTTTCACTGTGTGTGAAGCGCAGTTTAATAAATTAGATACTTTTCTTTCCTTTGTTCTTTGTTGAGTCTGTTTTGCCCATGACACTGATTGCAGAATGATCTCTCCCTGTCCTTATCTTGACACCTAAGCCTCTCAATATATTTTCAATATATATCATCAATATACATTTTCTGCCCTGTCCAGTTGAAAAGATAGAGTGGCTTTGGTGGGCGTCTGGCCTCCAGCCAGGGTCAAACCACCACACATTTGCCAAAGTACCTTAAATATCAGATCTGTAATTATATATGCTACATTCCTGACAATTTGCTTGCATTCTGACATGTAAACATTATGCTATCAAACAACTACCACTGTATCCCCTTTATAGTTGATATAGTGATAGGCATTTGTTTTAAAAATGTAGTCAGCTGAAAGGGGGAGTGATGGGGATTGAACTAGCTGTGAAGACAAAATTATTGATTTGGAAGCACTTTTTATAAAGAGTACATCTATTGAATGTATTTATCTTCTGTTAAAGAAAGCACACAGAAGAGTGGGAAAGTAGCATCATCATAACCTACTACTCATACATCAATGCCAAAATAACAAAAGATGGTAGATGAAGAAAATCACCTTTGACATTTTGCTGGGAGTGCTAAGTCCAGATAAATAACACTTCTTATATTTTTGTATTTCTCTGTGAATATCCAAATTAAAAAAAACTCTTTGGTCTATTTGTAGAAAATAAATACTAATACATTTTGTACATACGCAACTGATGGCTAAAGCCATTTTTTTCAGTGATCTAGTTTCAGGTGCCCATTTTGTGTAGTCAGGGAACAGCTCTCAATCAGCTTCTAAAGTAACTCAATAGCACTGTGTATCATTCAACCAGAAGCAGTAATTGTCATTTGTAAGTGCCACTACTAAATAGTATTTTAGAAATATATGTCAGTTATAAATAGGGAAATAAACTTATACCAATATATTTCCTCACACACATTAGGCACTAGCAGAAAGCATTATCACAAGATAAGCAATTAAAAAAGTTAGAGAATTCAGAAAAAGACTAGCCATTTGTATAGCATCTACATTACATTTAGATGATTCTTCTTGGCAAATTACTCCACTGTGCATTTTTTTCTATTATATCAATAGAATCTGTTACTAATGAAGGACTAATATTAGTAATAATTTGAACTATGTGGATTGTTTTCAAGGAACACTTCTCTCACTGAAAGACAGAACATGTCATCTGAATCTACTTCATGATTTTACTCAATAGTCATAGATGTTGAGAACTGGGGCCACTTTCAAGAAGTTACAGTAGGATTTGTGCTTTAAGGCTCTTGTCTGTATATGGGTTCAAGTCTCCCCAGATGTTTCCTCCTTGCCACATGCACAGGAATAACTACAACTAAGTATACTCAAGGAAAGGGCCAGTCTGGAAAAGTTGCTAATCTGCTCTGGAAAACCAGAGACCTGTATTAGAAAATGTGCTTGGATGAGTCAGCCAGGGTCTGGATCCCATCTATTACACCTCCAGATGTCCATAACAACTGCCATAAAATTCTTTTTTGTCTCTCTAATGATTTAATACAAAATGAAAGAATCTCTAAGACGAGACTTTGACATTATCTCAGTCAGCCTTTACTTTAATTTAATTTAATTTGATTTCTTTTTTCAGAAGCTTTCCTAAACTATGAGGTCATAGTACATTTAGTGAAAGTCTTTAGTCATCTATTTTTTCTACCTATCCTTTTGGAACGGACTTCTCAACAACACCTCACAGGTAATAGCTCTATAAGCTTCATGACGAGTTAGATGGGAGACAAAACTCTGCCCCAGTGGGATACTTACATATTTAATATTAAATAGAATGTGAAAAATTAAGAAAAAAATATCTACTACTGTTGCAGTCAGCTTGGTGGTCAATAGGTGTCGCGTTATGGTAGTTAGGGTTTGGCGATCAGAAGATGCCGCGCTGTACGGAGAGGTAGGGCCCCCTCTCCTGACAGCCTATAGCGTTTGGTTTACGACGGAAGCAGACGGAAGTCACGTGGTAAAACCATACCTATATAAGCCCGTGTTAACCCGCCAATAAACGCCATTTGCCGTCCACCACATTGGTGTCTGCGAGCTGATGGTCCGAACGGCCTGGACGTGGCCATCGCGCTGTTCCTGAACCAGGTCGCCATGCCATTTTAAAGGCAACAACTACTCTTTAAAGTAACCTTCAGCAATGTATAAACCTTGGTTCCTTGAGGGACGTGATGGACATTTCAATTTCCATGCTATTAAATGAAAGAAGGACATTAGAACTATACCCCTCCTTTTGTCAAACCATTTCTATCATGTTTCTAATTACAGTAATCCAGAACTGATGTGTAGCACTGTTTTGGTTTTGCATGGCAAGGTTTTGGTAGTGGTGGGGCAGCTTCAGGGGTGGCTTCTGTGAGAAGCTGCTAGAAACTTCTTCCTGGCCCCACTGAGCCAGTACCAGCCAGCTCAAGGACAGATGCACCACAGACCAAGACCGGGCCAGTTGGTGATAGTGGTAGCACTACTGGGATAATATAATTAAGAAGGAAAAAAAAATATGCAAGCAGCAGCTTTTTGCCATCAGAGAAGGGAGTGAGAAGATGTAAGAAGGTTTGCAGACACCAAGGTCAGGGAAGAAGGGAGGCAAGGAGCCGCTCCAGATGCTAGAGCACAGATTCACCTGCAAGCTATAAAAAAAAAGTAGTTAAAAAAATCAGAACTCCTCTGTATGGGAATATATCAGCCTCCATCATAGATGTATAAGACAGACAGCTCTAGGATCATTTATCTTCTGGAAAGAAATTTTTGATCCTATCTAGTTGTGGTGGTTTGGCCCTGGCTAGAGGCCAAATGCCCACCGAAGCTGCTTGCTCACTCCCAGAGGAGAAACAGGCAGAGCTTCCATGGGTTGGGATAAGGACAGTTTATTGCCAAAAATAACCATGAATATAGAATAATAATGGCTAGTTACACTTACACCCAGTGATAACACAGAGTCCCTTATTGACCCGATGATTACAGAGGACTGCCCAATAGCAAGGACCAACCAACCAACCAGATGTCCCAGCCACACTCCAACTGTCCTAGAGGCAAAACAGCCCCTACCCTTCCCCAACCAGCTGCTTTTATGGGGAAGTGGTGTCAGGTGGTGTGGACAACAGCCCTGGCTAACTCAGCTCACCTGGACTGAAGTTAACCCTGGCCTGGCCAGAACCAGGACACTAGTATACTGTCTATTAATTTAGATAATGTTCATAAATTACACTAAATTCTCACATCTGACAAAACCCCAATGAAAATTACAAAGTTCCAATAATTGCACAGTAAGAAAATAATGAATAATTTCTTAAAATGCATAGCATATTTTTGGTTTCACCCACTTCTTGAGGAAAACTTTCCTACTTCCCATGCTCTTCACTGCCATCAACGTGTTCTCATCAGCTGGAGGGCTAGTCCAGACGTTGCTCAGTTGAGAGGAACTTCCATCTGCAGGGAGCATCCTGTCTGTCTGTATGTTCTTTCTGTCTAAATGCAGCTGTGGTGCATTTCCTGAGTGTCCTCAGGGAAATCTAAGATCTTCCAGTCGCATTTTTATTGCAGATCATCTTGTTTCTAGCTCTGCTGTAAAATTGTTTGAAGACACTACTACTGTCACTAACAATTCTAACTTATATAATGAAAGGAAAAAAGGCTGGTAAGCACTAGTATTGGAGGAACTTAAATATAGTAATTCTGGTAGAAAAATTGCTCTCCTTGTTATGAGTGTTCCAACGTTGAAACACTAGATTTCAGGTTTTGTTTGTTACAACTTCTAACTAGGAAAGACCAACGTGAAGACAGAATTATTACACTAGAGTCTGTGGCAGATGTTGCAAATTGTGGTAGAAGGAAAAGAAAGAAAGGATTAATAGCGATTACAGTAATAACAGAAACAACAACGGTCAAGTCAGGTGAAGTCAGGCAACAAAAGCAGCAAGAACAAGAAAAAAATAACAATTGTCTTATGAGTTTCTCCTTTCTCATTAAACAGATGTTCATATAGCAACCATTCAACCTCCAAGCCTTTAATTCAAAGATTCCTATTAGTAATCATTCATGGATAGTACCTAGAAGAAGAATTACACAAGGCTGAAGTCATTTATTGGTAGTAGAACCCGTAGGTAAGAGTCTTGCTACTCATGTTCATCAGTCATCTCTAGTTTTCCTTCTGCCTTGTTTTAATATAGCTTTTCACTTCTATGTCACTACCATGGATGAGGTAAGCTTGGGCTATGAATCCAAAAGGCAAAATAATAAATATATTTTATGTATGGTGTATTCAAGCATTCTTTGCACTAAATTGAAAATACAATTAAAAAAGCTAAAAAGATGTAATTCAACTTACTGAGTTGAAAATATATGAATATTGTATGTTGGCGAGCTGGTTCCATAGGAGTTCCATATATTTATGCATTGAAAAATTCACTGTTCCTTTTAACATATGTATAATGATTCAATGTTCCATAGTTAAAATCTGTTGTGTTTCACTGAAGTCTCTGTCCACAGCTATACCTTCTCCTAGGCTGAGACAGCTGTGAGTACTTGCCCTCTTCTTTTTGCCTCTACTCAGGGCAAAAATATGAGGGCATAGTCATCTCTAAGTATTTAAGGGATTCATACTTTCAAGACAAGAAAAAATAATTGGTGGGGTGTAAAAAGCGAGGAAATTTAAAAGGACAAATAAAGTCAACAAAAATTAAGGCAGAATGTAATTACAATACTAATTAGAATAGTTTTCCAGTAGGAATAGTTCATTTAAATATGAACAAAACAAAATAATGAATGACTCTACTGTTGGGACATCTCTTTTACTTGCCAGGCTGTGCTCTGAGAATAGAACTGATCACATCACCAGATTTTTTCCCTATCTGTAATTCCAATTATTTTATTGTATTTTTATGTTTTATTTGAAGAATGGTCTTTCATGACATTACCAATCTCCTTTCCAGCTTAAATCCCAGTACTATCGCTTTGTCAATTAGAAAGAGTGGTGGAAGTTTTTTTATCTATGAGAGTGTCTCACAAAATAACTAAAAGCTTTATAAGTTATTGGCTCATCCATTTAACAGTTTCCAATTAATTTACAAGATTTTTACACTTCAGAGTTTTAATGAGGCATTTCTAGGGTGACAACAGCAATGTAAGATGTAAGAACATCTGTTTGTACAAAGGAGTAAGTGAAGACTATTTCAAATAATTCTGCTATTTTGTATTTTCACCTCCTCAAATTAGCACTATGATTAGCAGTACCATAAATTTAGAGTCTTCTGAATGAATTAAAGGCATTAGATAAAGATATAATGATACTGTTTTCACAATCAGTATGTAGAGGATTTTCAAAGTAAGCAAGTAATTTAGAAATTAAAATTGATGTATTTTCACAGAATTTTTGTCCCTTAGATTTTCTATTCTCATGACTAATCGAATGGAATAATTAGAAACTCTGGTTTTCACTATAAATTACTTAAGGAAGTAAAGAATATAAAGATGTACAGCTTTGCCACAAGAAATCTAAGTAGAAAAGCTGCAAAAACATTGATCTGAGAAGGAACATACTATTAAATGAATTTTTGAATTTATGCACGCAGGAGAAAATTATCTGCCTCAAGATTGGCAGCAAACTCCCCATAGGATTCATCAAACTTCTTTTTGAGAATCTGATGCTTAGAAATGCAGTATGATGCAGTAGATGATCTTTAAGGTCCCTCCAACCCAAACTATTCTATGATCCAATGATTCTGTAATTTGTTTAATTAAACATATAAGCAGATTTAGCCAACACACTGACAAATGGCCAGTTCTGAAAGGATCCCAGTGGTGGTCAAGGGATGAGCAGAGCTAAGAGAGATCTGCTCCCTTTCACTGCTACCACAGGACACGAGCTACTCATTTGCCTGAAATCCACATTGCTGAAATCAAGCAACACACTGCAATTATCGCTTCCTCCTGGCTTAGTCTTTGAAATACCGCATGTAGCTCATTAATAAAAACAAGAATATCAAAAAAACACATAGCTAAAATGGGTCTAATCATTGATCTAATGATTGGTATAATCATCCAATTCAGTTCTTAAAAATAGATTGAAACAGAAGTAGGAAACCATCTTAAACCTTGAGATTGATAAAAATAAATCTATCCTAAACCCAAAAGCCTTTTGTGTAGTTTGCTATGTTCTCACAACACAGAAAAATAAATACTTTTTAAAAATTCCATTATAATTGTTTTAAAGACGGTTTTATTCACCAAATTGCCCATATGGAAAAGGGAAATGTAACCTCTAATTATGACCACAGAAGAACTGAAATTCTACTGCAGTGATTTAATTAAAGTGTACGGTTCATCTGAAGAGATTTGTTCAAAAATTCATAATGATGGCTATAGCAAGTTATTAAATATGAAATTTAATTGAGAACATGATTTGTTTTTTAGGTTATAGGATTGATTAATCTTTGCTAATGATCTCCTCACTAATGCTCTGCTGCAATTGTGGCCATTGCACCACATACATTCTTTAGCTATGTATTTGGCTTTGATCAAATATTATCTGCTATAATATTTCGCTACGTGCCTGAATACCACAATCAGACAAATCAGACTTCTGTTGACAAACACTTCCTTGGCAAGTGAAAACTATGGATTTCTCCTCCTCAATTAACTGCTGTTTGAAAAACCCCAGCACTTTATTTGCATTGAAATACACCCCCATTTTGCACCTCTTAACAGTAGTTGTGCATTGACTTCAAATTCTCAGATTCAAAGCCTGATGGGTTGACTTGGCCAGCCCCTAAGGACCCATAGGCGAGAGAATATGAAGAGCAG
>VZTU01011757.1:4442-80100 GCA_013400835.1 Zapornia atra
GGGTCCAGACCCCCCGGCCTGGTCCCCCGCAAAGTCACAAGTCCCTTGGCAAACCTGCTGAGGCGTGGAGCAATCTTCACAGGGCAGAGGTGTCTCTGCTCCCCATCCTCATCCATGGGCTTCGGGGGGACACCCGTTTCACCATGGGCTCCACCACGAGCTGCAGGGGAAACTCTCTTTCCGCATTCTTCATCCCCTCCTGCGGGCCTGGCCTTGGAGTCTGTGCAGCTTGTTACATCTTCTCACTCCTGCTCCGGGGGCAAAGTGCCCCTGCCAGCAGGTTTTTTCCTCCTCTCTGTGATTCCCAGAGGCGCTGTGACCAGCTCTGATAGGCTCAGTCTCCAATTTGGCCTTGAATGGACCAATGTTTCCAAAATCTGGGGCTTGCAGAAAGCTGTAACTGCAGCTTACAAAAGCCACTGAAGCAGCACAGCTACACCAAACTGCAACAACCTTATATTCACGTTAGGAGATTGTTGATTGCCTGTAAACAAGGAAATAATCAGGGTAAATTAGTCTTCTAGGCATTCATGTAATTTTTTGTCTCCATTAATTCCATCTTACTGACTTCCTATTAACCTGGAAAAGTTTAAGTGGGGGGTGCCTGGAGGGGTGGAAATACTGCTTGGAGAACAATGGCTGGAATTGCTTTAGCTGGTATGCAATTCCCGTAAGACCACACCACTGTTTCTGCACAGAAATTCCTGTGACTAGAAAAACAGTGGGGAAACCAAGTTTCTGTATAAAAAGCTGCTTTTGATAGAAGGGGGATAAAGTTTCATCATGAAAAGACACATTTGCGCCTGAACAAATTCACCATGTTGCCCAGAGGGAGCAGCAAGGCCATTTCCACCAGGAATGGCAGTGCTGGCTGGCAGAAAGAGCAGACTGTACACTGGATCAAGTTTTCACATACTTGCAAAACGATCAGTTTTCAGACTAAGTGAAAATTGGGGGGTTTCTATAGCTCTGTTTTCAACAGCCTCAATCGCCCTCAGTTCAGGGGCCAGAAATCCCAAGGTCAAGAATAAGCCCCTGCTTACAGAGTTAAAAGTTCAGAATGACCTTTTACAAAGATAGGCATCTTTTCACAAGCCCCTCCAGGTCTCCTGAAGTTATGCTGCCTTTTCACAATGAACCACTTTGTGACACTTCAAATTAACAGCTCTGTTAAGTAAAAATCAGGATCTACAGGTGGAAAAGCTTTTCTTCCCACCAAGTCTTCAAATCTTCAAAAACTAAAGCAAGAGGAAGCTAAATAAATAATTAGTTCAGCTATACCACTTACCTGACTTAGTTTGGAGAAAATTAATTGGCATCTATTAGTAATAATCTAAAATATTCTGCATTAATAGGGGCCTGCATATAAGGCAACAGCCACCCCTCAAAGGAGAGCTTACACAAAGAGGTCCTGATCCACGAGTAAGACTCGTCAACATTAGGATAACAATATTCATCATCATCTAAATTCCATCAGTAGAAGACTGTAGCTGACCTTGAGTTTTCAAACTCTCTCATGCTATGGCCACCTCAGCAGTCCTTTTTGTAGGAAGAGAACAGGAGAAGTACTGCTACTATGGAGCTGATTCACCAGCATTCACTCAGCAGGCCAGCTCAGGAAGGCTCTCATGGGTTGCCCAACACCTCAGTGGGTTGGGTAGTTTTGGGGTTTTCTTTTAATTTGATCTGTGCTCATCTCCAAACGTTAGCTGTTGGATTCTGACAGGCATGTTCTGGAACAGCAGCAATGTCTTCATGCTTTGTGACCAGTGACAGTCTGGGGCTTTTTGACTGGAGAACAGCAATCATTTCTTTCCAGAGGCTGGTAGAGATGTAGCTGCACCACTGCATGCTGCAGCAGCTTCTACCTACAAAAACAGTCCCTAGTGTCAGGAAGAGAGTAAGCAAGTGTTTGCACAAGGTAAAGAGCACGCAGCATTGTTACCATACCCTCCCTGCCCCTACTTGTTTCCTTCTCTTGGCCATCAGCTTTAAGCACATCAGCACCATCTCAACACACACTGACAGAAAGCTCTGGCAGGCCAGAGCTGAACTACATGCAGATGTTTCCCACAGCAATAGGGTATTTTCCTCTCTGCATAGCCCCCTTGAGCTGTTTTGGCATACACTAGTTGAAGCTTATCACACCCTGTACCTTCCTTTCAGAGAACTCCAGGGCAGGCAGACTGCTTTCTGCCATAGGAAGGGGCACAGCCAGTCAGTCTCCCCTTCACTAGAGGAAATTGAAATGCATAGAAACTCATCTGCCTTGGGAGAGACAGTCCCAACTTCCAGTGCTAAAGTGGAGTTGCTATGCAGAAACACAAAAGACTGTTTGGAGAAGGGAAGTCAAAAAGCATGCATAGGGAAGAAACTAAACTGGTGGCAAAAGACAGATCACTATGGGAGCAAAGCCATCATTTTGTCCCTTGCTCTCCATTTTTGCCAGTGACTTCAGATGCCAGAACCAGCCACCACAATACCTGCCTCCTCCTTGCCTCCAAGTTTCCTGAATCCTTTGCAGCTGGAAAAAGAAGCAGGAAAGGTTCCCCTGAACCAGGAACAGCCTGTCACACATTTTTGAAAGGCAGAGAAGGATTCTAGACAGAGAAGGAATTTGAATCTGGTCTCCTTTGCTTTTCCTGAGCACTCTTACCTTTATTTTTGCAAAGAAAAAAAACCAAACCCACTCAAGTAGAATAATACCAGCCATATCAGTAAAGAAAGCAGCAGTCATCCCTCATTTCATCCTACTTCCAGGCCAAGCTCCTAAAGGAACCTGAAAAAAAGGAATGCTAAGTCTCAGGGTCTCAATTTTGCTGAGGGCTGAGCTGCACGTTCCTGGCCCACTGAGGCATTTGTGGATCTGAGCAGAGAATAATTTCCAGATGTTTGGCAAAATCAAGTGCTTGGGGATTTCTGCAGTCCATCTACCTTCAGGACGAAGGAGCAGGGGGTCTCTGGTGAAACCTAAGTGCTTAAATCTGACTTTATACACTGAAATCCTTTTTAGTCTATAGCATCAAGTGTCCAGATAGGTCCTCTTCAATCCCTACATTTGAAGATTAATTAGAAGAGGGGTTAACTGTAGATTTAACCTGTGCTGCACTACCATAAGAAGGTATCTCTGGTTTTGTACAACTAGACTGCTGTGGTACTTTCTATTCATGTTGACTGCACCAACCTGCAGAGTAGGTAAGACTTTTCAAGGGTGTGTGTCAGTAAAGTTTCAGCTTTGGTCACAGCACTGGACATGTAGCCATCTGAAATCCATTCAGCTACAACGGCCTCTGCACAGCTATCTTCTCTCTGATCTGCAATGCCTGCCTGGAAATAGCCCCAGTGCTTATCAGCTTCCAAGTTACTGAGGGCAGACACACACCTTTGGGAAATGAGCTCTTCCCAAGGGTGGCAGAAGAGCAAGATGAGGCTCCTCCAACTTCTGGATCTTGTTCCATCAAGCACAAGTGACCTTCAGTATGCAAATTACATAAGCCTAAGTTAACCAAACTCTTCATTTGGATAGAAAATGAAAGAATAAGGGATTCTTCTCAATTCCGTCATCAGAAGCTGCACTTGATTATTTTGATGTAGTTCAGGCAACTTCAGACATGGGGAGAAGAGTGTGAGTGCAGTGGTTCATCTGCAGTCTGCCAGGAAAGAGATGCTCCCTCACCAAGACTTCCCATACCACAGTGTGATGCTGCAGCATCACCAAGCCTGGAACAAACTGCTGCAGCTTGGTACATGTTGAAGCCTGAAGGCAATCACCCCGCACAGCTCAAGGAAAAACACACCATTCAGCAGTCTGTTCTGAGATGGTTTCATCCAAACACTCCAGTAGACAGCTAATATTGACATTCTGCAGGTGAAAAAGCTCTGGTTGACATGCCAGAGTCTGCTGCTCTACAGCAACATTCTCCTGGCAACATAGACTTGCTCTTTGACTTCCAAATAAACAGCACAGGTTCATCCCTAAACCTACTTAGTCATAAGCCATTCTGAGAACACTACTGGCTGTTGCCTGCTCTGGAGGCAGCCAGGAGATGGTTCTTTTTTCTTTATTACAGGATTCACTGTCTAATACCTCATTTTTTCCCTTTGATTTTCATACTCAGTGTGGCAAACTCACTCCCTTGCATGAAATAAAGGTCAAGACATTCAGCCTTGTCTTACATATAGCTCACCTCTTTTTCAGGGTGGCTCTGCTGACATTCTTCTCTTAACCTGCATTTAGCAGAGACTTTCAGGCTTCTTGTGACCAGGCAAGAAGGCTGTTTAGTCTGCCAGCTCAGGATGTTTACAGGTGTTCTTGTTCTAGAGGCTTTTTTACAATGCTGACTTGAGTTTACTTGTAGAAAGACTGATGTAGTTCATCTTGCTTTCTCCATCCATTACCCCTTTTAACACCAGCAGCCTGCAAGTCAAAGAAAAACTGTGCCATCACACAGGAGTGATAGAAAATAGATGTAAAGTCCAATCAGGAGAGCAAGACAGTTTTTGTTCCTTCTTAATAGTTTAATTCTCCAACTTAGTTTTACATCTGGCTTTGGCAAGGGCCTGGGGTGGGGCAGGGGGGGAACACTGAGTGCACCACCAGGCCTCAGAGCTGGTGCAGCTTTATGAATTCTCCCTTCCAAGATGCACTTGGAGGCAAGGCTGAGGAGAAACCAGGTACTAGGAAAGTTCCTCTACTCATTCTCCAGAAAATGCAAACTAGAAATGTTGGACACAATAGAGTAAGATGCATATAATATGCAACACCAAACACAGATTTTGGTGCAGAGCCTTATTCATGCCAGGGACTCCAGCAGTTCCAACCACAGCACCTGCCTGTTCTCCCCAAATACCATCTCTTTGCCTGTATCCCTCTTTAGGGTGGGATTTACAGTGCTGAATCCCAGTGTTACTTCAACTTTCAGATGGAAGAGGAAGCTTGGCAGATTCTGCCACCTCATGTTGCCAACTCTCCATTAGAATAACCAGAGGTGTCTGTCATAGCTAGGGAGGAACACAGCTCTAAGTTTCTCAAAGATTTGTCTTCCTTGGGAAGGAGGATTGGTTATGCCTTTTGGCCTTTTCCAGAGAGCTATGGGAAACTGCAAGCTCAAACTGGCTCCCCTCAGTGTGGCTCAGGCATTCCAGTGTGTGTGGTTTTCACAGCTCTAAGCTGCTGTTGCTTGAGAGGCAATATTCCATTTACATCCAAGCTATAAAGTCCCAGCAATAGTCCCCTCTGTTTATAACAGTCTGGGACTAGGGCAGATATTCTCTCCTCTGATGGGGTAAGGGCAATATTTTTTTATACTGGTTTTGTGATTTTTACTATTGCAAGGAAAACACTTCATCTTTGCCTAGTGCCTGAATGAATTAGGGAATAATATTGGACCACCCTACAAGCATAGCTGGATGCTTGTCATTCTTCAGCATTTTCCCTCAACGAGTCTCTCAGGAAAGTGTGTGAATGAGAAGAAATTATTCTTGTTTCAAGTAATTCAAAACCTATTCCCAAGTCTTTAACCATATCCAGCAGGAACCTAGCTGGAGCTCCCCAAAGCAACTCACAAGTCATTCAATCACTGTGAAGGCCAGGAGACACTTGTAGTGGCAGAGCAAGGTAACAGAAACTCTGCAAGCTTTTACCAATAGCTACATTTCAGAAGAGAAACAAAAGGCCTCAAGGAATGATAGAACAAAAGCACTTAATACTATCAGGAAGATTTGCCAGCTGACAAACAACTCCTGCTTGCCTGCTTTCAGCAGCAAAATGAAGAAGAGTTATTTACACATCATTAAGAATAATTTCCTGTAAGAAAAGAGTATCTCTGGACAGTGAAAGGAGTAATTGTACATATGTTAAACTATGGCCAGAGGATGAGGAAAGAAACCCTTTCTTCCCCAGAAGACCTTGCTCCTGGATATGCCTGAAAATAGGTCATGTCTAGGGAGAACCATTGTGACTTCCTAACAATTCATTGCAGAATGTCCCAACCTCTGGGAAAAGATTCACACTTCCTGGGGTTTCTTAATATGATCAGAGTTGTTTTTTCAGTATTAATTTCCTTTTTCTATTCAAAGGATAAACTAGGAAAACCAGGGAGACCTTTCAAGGGGTGTGCTCTCCTTTCAGCATCTGCATCTACAAGGGTCTCACCACAAGTGAGATTTGACTTGTTGGATGCTGTGTGAGAAAGCAATGTGTTCTTCCTCACACCTTAGCACACAACAGTGTCATTCCTTAGACAAAAATGTAACACTTGCAGAAAAACAACATACAAGACCTGGAAAAATTGAGATCAGCAACAGCACATAATATTCTTCAGTTAAAGTGGTGAACTGCTTCAAGATAGATACATGAATGGGAATGATGGAAAGACAAGCTCTTGGGATAGGTGGATTCTAAAGGAGGAGAGAGGAGAAAAAACAAAGATGGTCCTGAGTTCATGTTTTCTAAACATCCTCCTGAAAGAAGCTACACTGCCCCCCTCACCAGCACAGGGTGATTAGCTCCATCCTGAAGAGCACCTAATCCCCCTGAAACACACAAGAGATCAGTTAGGTCTGTGCAATCCCATGTCACCAGATCATGCATCCCTTTCACAAGCTGTTCAGTCATTCAAGCACCACCCTCCTCCTTGCTCTCACTACTGTTTAAGACTGTTTTGCATTGATCATTAACAGCTTTCTACGTTCAGGCTAGTAACAACAGCCAGCAAGTAGCTCTTCATTTTGTAGCAGCAGTCTTGGAACCTGATGCTTGCAGCCATGCTACTTACCCTTCTGAGGCTTTTTCTCTTATGTAAAAGCACCATACCCCTTTGCAGAGTCTTTATGCTCTGACAGGACACACACACTTCTTTCCCTGGTAGTTTTTCATAGCCTTCTTTAAAGGTGTGATGAACCAGAGCTGTGCATGTACTCCCAGTTCAGTCAGCCCAAGATTTGTACATAGAGTGCTGTTCATCTTTCCCTTTAGCATCCTGAAACTGTCATTTCTTTGTTTTGGTTTTAAATAGGTCAGTAGCAGCAATCACTGTTCAACAGACTATACTTGGAGTCTTTCTCTTCTTTCCAACTGAGGGAGTGACATTTGTGGCCTACAGCAAAAAATTCTCATTAGTATTTTGTAGCATTATTTAATCTTCCTCTGCTGGTTAAAGCTTTTTTTTAAAAAGTCATATTCCAAGCCTACTGTACTGCAAATGGTTTCAAATCAATCACCCAGAAATCATTAACAGAACCCAAGTCTTTCTGCCAAAACTATTAGCAGACATATGAAACACAATACCAAGACCAGCTCTTGCAACAAGAGTCTTCTTCAGAGGCCAAGTACTTGTATTCACCAGCAATCCAACAGTTCCCATTAGAAAACACTTCCTCTTTAGCTAAGATCTTACCCACATTGGAATACTGTAGAGATTTCCTTTGTGGCTCCACATCAGATATTTCTACCAAAAAATGTATGGATCCATCTCCTGCATTAACTTCATCTAAAATACAGGTGACAACAGGTAATCATCAGCTTCCTTTAACATCATTACTTCTCACATACCATCCAGCTACCTTCATGTGTCTAACAATTTGCAGAAGAGGGATGTACTTGAGCTCTACTTGCTACAGACAGGAGTCAGGTTTCCTGATGTAACTGTTTTCCCTTTAAAATACTGGTACTAGTCTCCAATTGTATAGTGACAGTCCTGAATTAACAGAATCCTTAAAATGTTCACCACCACACTTGCACACTGCCTCTCTGTCCTCAGAATTTTGAATGGGTGATCAGATCTCAGACTGCTTTGAGGTTTGTTTTACACTCCAGACCATTTCAATATTTACATCCTCAGCCCTACCCCAAGGGTCTGCTGCAGGAGCAGGATTAGGAAAAACTAGTCTCTAAACAGGCACAGCTAAGAGAGGAAACAGTCCCTGGGGTAGAAGTCTACCTGGAATTAACAGGGAGTTTCACTGTCTGGGGCTTATCTTTGGAAGCTTCTGGTTAACATAATTCTATCATTGAGTATCTCTGCATTACTGAAACCAGTCTTAAGAACATCCCTTGAGATATTCCAGCTACAAAACCAGAAGTTTGTCCCCTCCAACATCTTCCACAGTTCAATGCACCATTTGGTTGGCATCGATTCCCTTGTGAGAGCTGGAGTCCTGCCTTTCCTGGCAGGAGATGCCAGGACAGAGGCTGGGCAAGAAGCTGCTGAGGTTCTGGGTCAGTACAACACACACTGGCTGGCAGCTGTGCCTAGAGGATGAAAGGAGCATTTGTCTCCAGAAGTACCTTTTTATTCTAGTGTTAAGTGCATTATCAAATTCAAGGGCTTCCTTGTGAAAAAATATTGTTCAATCTCACACACTTTTAGGCTGCATCTATGTCAGCCTACATTGCTGCATTATTGCCAAGCCACCACTCAAGCAGGACTTGAAATACACCTTCAGTTTGTACACACACTTGTCCAGGGCAACCCTAGCACAACCCTCCCAGCAGAAGGGGCTGTAAAGCAGCACAAACATCTCCAAACTCTTAACCTGAGTTCTGACCTGCCAATCTGCCTCTCTGAGTGCTAAAGATCAGTTGCAGTTATAACTATGCCAGTGGGAGGCATACTTTCACAGATTCAGAGATGTGCACACTGGTTGCCAGAAGAATGATCACCTAGCTGACCTGGAAGCTACAAAGTCTCAGAAGCCAAGCAGGGTAGGTCAACTCACATTAACATCTACTGAAAGAAAAAGAAGTTATCACAGATGTGGTATTTCAGTGCAAGTTTTGAAGTAGTTCTGAATAGCTGAAAGCATCAGAGACATCAAACCTGGCTGCAAAGGATTCAGCTCCAGAACATGCACTGAGCAGAACAAACAGTTCACAATCACTACCAAACATTTGCAGAATGATTTCTGAGCACCAACTTCAGAACAAACTCCTACTGTTAAGAGAAAAAAAAAATCCAATAATGTTTCAGTGTAACTGCACATGCAATGGAAGTCTGAGCAGTGAGTAATTCTTAAGGAATTACTGTCTTAATTTTGTCAGCAGTGGTTTCTGCTAGCTGGCACTTTTTCTGATCACTAGTTACTGAATCTCAGTTGACACAGTAACACTTAGTTGTGCAGAGATAACAGTTTTCACATCAAGCCACACATACAAGTATTTTATGCCATCCTTGAACCTCACCAAAAAACCCAACCCTCAAGGTGCAATACAGATGCATTATCTTCAGTTGCTACAAAATGGCAGAAGATGAAGTGATTCACTGGGATCTCCTAATAAACTGCTCATTTTTTAATCACAACTGTCCAGGCAACTGGTAGATATTGATAATAAAATTAAAAGGTTAAAAAAAACCACACAGTTTACACAGAAGGCAACATTTGAATAGAAGCACATAATTTTAATTTGCTTTGAAATTTAAAGCAATCCAAACAGAGGAGTTAACTATATAAACACAGAGTAAATGCACATAGTTTACAGCCAACTACATGTATGCAAAACCAATAGCAAACCTCACATGAGCACTAGAGTATTCTCAAACTGTCATCTGTGAGAGTTTAGCTATGACTCCAAGGGCATAATTATGTTCACATATGCAGGGTAGGCAGACTCTTAAATATAGGAACCAAAAACTTAGAGAACTGAGTCTTAACAAAGTGGAAAAAACATAGTACATTTACCTAGGCACACTTCAGTGTTCAGCTTGTTTTCTGAATTTAGACAGCTTAAACAGGAAGTAACATTTATAAAGGCTCTCCAATCTTTTGCCCCTGGAAGCATTCTTTAAAATGCTACAGTCTAAGGAATGTTGCACATTTCATTATAAGAACAAAACAAGAGTAGCAGAAACTGTCATGAACATCTCAGCCAGAAAGGAAGGACATGGAGTGCCTTATGTAAACAGGGGACGGGACCGGCGCAGTGCCAGCGTACAAGGGGACAGGTTGATGCTTTAGTTACACTTAAAACAACAGAAAGCCTCCATAAATCCCTAGTGTAAAACCCACTGACAACAGCCCAGCCTGGCCCATCAGAAATCCGGGCAGAAACACACCCAGGATGGGCTCAGCCCTCTGCACCGCTCAACTCACCCGCTCTCACAGAGCTCTACAGAGCCCGGGCCGGGCGCTGAGGGCCCCACCAACCTGGCTGCGCTCACTGGAAGCGGGTTCTTCCGGCTCTCCCAACTCGCCGCGTCCCCCCGGCAGCACTGCATGCTCCAGTGCCATCTTCTGACGGGCGCGGGAAGCTGCAGCCTCACCGCCCGCCCGGCCGCAACAGCCCGCAGGAACTCTAACCTTTCCTCCGGGCAGGGAAAGTGAGGGAGCTAATTAATCACTGAAGTCTCAGGCACCCAAGACCTGTGTCTCCAGCCCAGGGAAGTGTGACAGAAACACCACACACATTGCAATATAAATGAAGATGACCAGCTAAGTTAAAAGAAAGCTTCAATGCACTCCTTTCAGCTCTGTAGTTACAGCTGTTACTGAATCCAGCATCATCTCATTCCCTTTCAGTTTTTATAATAAATATCAAGAAAACTACATAAATAATTTAAAGATCTTTGGGAAACATATCAGAGGTAACTTTGTATGCACTGGTAGCTGAACAGTAACAAAAAACCCCAAGCAACTTTGGGTTTATACCTTGTTATGTAAAGCAAACCAAAAAGAGGATGACCCCTGAAGTTTAAAACATTGCTTAAACACCCAGGAAAAAGGTGGAACAATAAGCTGATTGTCTGTTTTTAGTGTTGTTGCCCATATTCAATTGCCCTCATTAATATTTTCTACTCATCAACTCCAAGGGGGCTGTCCTTGCCCAGACAAGGCACACACACAGGTACCCAGTGAATTAAGAAGAGATGAGTATATAACCAAGGGAGAGTGTATACAATTAACAGAGGAGCCCAGGCTAATCTAGGTGTTAATTGTATTCATTGACTCCAATACCAAATAATGCCAATTTTAATTTTGATTATGACTCAATCTGGACAGCCTGAGGAGTAATCCACTTTCTACAGAACAAAACCAACAGTAAGCAGTTATTCCTGCACTTAGTTGTCTTCAGAATGGCATCACAGATAGACTTGGGTCAGTCATGGCTACTCCAGACTCTTCTCAGAGACACCAGAAAAAGCNGACCATGCTATCTGTCTTTTAAAAAAAGATAACATTTTTCCAAAGAGAAATCAATACAGCTAAGCCTCTGCTGCAAGGCTGCTGTACACACTGCAGGTGGCTTCTAGAAGGATGAGCAATTAATACAGAGAATTACATGGAGTACTCAAAACACTGACACTGTGTGGAGGACATGACAAGGCTCAAAATAAAGGAAAGCAAATGAGAAAAAACCCAGACTGACTGTTGTGTAAGCTTTAAGCCTTTACACACAGCCTACAGAACCAATGCAACACAGATGCTTTGGATCTACAGCATGAAGTGTTTTATCCTGCACAGCTCACACAGAAATCAAACCACATGCTTTGTTTCAAACCAAGCTGCATGTTCTGAACACAGTTTGACTACAGATAACCAGTAAGAAAAGTCACAAGCCATAAGAAGGCCACAAAGTGCATAAGGAGTCATTCATAAAATAAAGCCATTGCACACAATGCACAGTTTAAGTATACTTAAGTGCCACACTGGAAGAGCTGATAGCACAGTTCCATCCATACCAGTGCAGCAGCATTTATATGTGGAAAGCTATTGTCCCAAATTTATAGTGACCACCTTCCTCATAAGGATCACAGATGCAGACTGAGAAGTACTCAAGGTGCAGATAAAAGATTTCTGTTTGGAAAGCTGTACAATTTCTTGTCACATTAAACTTCTGATTTTGACACAAACTGCATAGCTTTGGAAAACCCTGTAAATCATGACAGAATAAACCCAGCTAAGCCTCACTGCTGAATGCAACACATTGTTTTTCCATTGGCTTACAGAAAAGAAAAAACAATGCCTGAACATTCAGACAATTTGGAAGACAAGTTTATACTGTCAGCTGCAGTTTCATACACAGGCTCAAGTTGGAAGAAGTGATACAAGGGGAATGCTTAGAAAAGTCTCAATTTTCTTCATTGTTTCACAGAGAGGCTGTCTGCACTGAAAAGATCTATTGCAACTTCACTTGGTTTCTGCTTTCTGTTTGCCTTAGCCATGGTGATATGTGTTCTGCCCCTGTACTCCCCTACAGACACTGATAATCCAAGTCAGGTTTTGCCAGATATTTTAGGGTAATACAGCTTGCTCATAGGCAGCACACAACTGTGAGCGAGTCCTGTCTTCACAAGTGGTAGGCTGGATTACGTGAGATTTCTCATCACATTAAGAAACCCTAAAAAAGCCACAAAGGAGCATTCAGCAAGTTCCTCCTCAGCTGTGTGAGCGACCTGACAGGTTGGCAAGGAAAACTGATACAGGAGAAGGTTTCATAGGTCTCTTGTCTAAGGAAGGATCAAGTTCCAATAAAAAAAAAGGATGATGCAACAGAACTAAAAATCCACACACACCAATATTAATAGATTGATAACCTGATGAGTTCAGCAATTGGATCCTCTCTCATTAACCTATAACACTGCTCAAACTTCAAAGAAAAGAACAAGTATCAGCTTTTGTAGTGAAGGAATAACTCTGTTCCGGGTCCCTGCGCCATGTTTTGTCTTGAGGTAGCAACATGGAAAGCTTTACACACTGACTACTACCTCAGTCTCTTTGTGAACCTTCACAGCAACTGAATGGAAGTTTCAGGTATGGAAAGGTATGAAAGTACTTTTTTCCTGTTCTTCCAACAGGTTACTGTGCAGTAAACAGAACAAAAAGGATGCAGCTGAGAGCAATCATTAAGGGAAATGAATAAGGCTGCCCAAGAATATATCTTATGCCCCCCTCCCTCACCCATCAGGTCTCTGAAGATGACCTGTCTTCAAAGGCCTTGTCTAGATTAACGGATGAAAGTAGCCATTTTGAACTAAGAGATGTATAAAGGCATTCCCCAATGGGCAGTTCCCACCTGTCACACTGCCAAGAGACCATACAATAAGGCAGCAAAATCATTCCTAGTTGCCCACAATCAACCTTCTGTTTTGTCCATAGCTGCGTGTTCCTGGTAACTGTCCTTCTGCCCACCAGACCGGCATCGACATTCAGTGGTCCCCTCCAGCCTTGCGCTCCCCCGCTCTCCTCCAGGAGGCCTCGCTGCGCTGCTATCCATCCAGCAAGTAGACTACCACTTCATAGGTTGACATCATGATGGCTGTGTTTGGGATCTGTCTGACCAGGTGTGTCGTTAGGCCTCGGTAGAGAGCGCCATACCCTTCCTCTCGCACAAGCAGAGAGAGTGTCTGGAAGAAAGATCTGTATTTTGTTCCCTCTTCTCTTAGTCTTGTTCGTACAACCTCTGCACAAAGAAAACCACACGTGGTTACATTCACCACTTACCTCTCCCAGAAACCAATTAGTCATCTTCCATCAAACACAACCTTCCCCCCACCCCCAGTCTCAGAACTACTCTTTAAAAAAGGGAGCTGACAAGCAGAATCAAACCAAATACATGCAACAGGAAAACAAGCTAATTTTTTGACAGTATTAGATATCTAACTAGGGAAAGAAAGTTTATTTGCTGACTTAAAATCCAGAAAAGGACTTGTTTGGACTTATGTTTTAGCTTGGAAATTGTGATGAATGAAGTATTCAACCCACTTAATGTAAACATGACTACTTTGCAGTAAAATTCAGTGCAACTGAAAACCAAACTAGACTGACTGCTTTCCTAGAAGGGGGACAAGCACTTGCTGGAACATTATGTGAAGTTTCTGAGTATATAGAGATATCCCAAGTGAAAGAGGACCTTCTCCTTAAGTCCTTTGGGTCATAACCTGGCAAATCCCATGAAAAAATAACATTGCCTAATAAGAGGCCATGCTAGATATCCACTTAAAGATACTTCAATTTCTAAATACAATAGTCAGGTTGACTTGTTGCATCTGATCTGAAAAGCTTTAGACAAAGAAATACTTCTTAAGTAAGTGAGCCAAAGCCTGCTACATACATCACCCAAAAGACTCCCTTGACCACTTCAATTCCAGCTCTCAGCTGCACATGCCCCACTTACCATGGGGATATGCTATTGATGTTGCACAAGTTTTGGAAGTGGCAGCAGCCATCATCATTCCAACAAAGTCCGAAGCTTCTTTTGCCGATTCATCCTCATTGCCCAAGGCATCAGAAGTCTTATATTCCAGTAGTCTTCTCTTAATACTCTCATAAATAACAAAGTGAATAACAGTCTCAGATATGCCTGCGTAGGATGCTGACATTCCTCTGTAGAAGCCTTTAAAGCCATCTGACCGATAAACTTTCCGGACACATTCAAAAGCACTCATTCGCTTCTCTCCACGATTCCTGGGAAGGAGAGAGCAAGAGAGAGATCAAGCTGGTGCAGCCTCACACAGGAAAGAATTCAACAGTTCTGCTTCAGCACCAAGAGAACTTAGGACATCACACACTGAGGCTGAGGGGCTCCCATTCAGATCCATGCAGAACCTGAAGCACGTCAAAGGACTTCAGCACAGGTAAAGCCAGATCCAAGCCAAACCTTATCTGGTGACTACCAGAAACAGAAGTAGTACAGAAGGCCTCCCCGTGTCTAAAGCACCAAACTGCCTTAAAACAACTGAAACTCCCAAATAAACTGTGTGACTCATGAAAAAGTATGATTTTCTGCTGCATAATGAGGGTGGATTTCCCTTAAATTTTTGCCTCAAATGAACCACTCCATGGCATGGCAATTACAGTGGCCAGGAGCTCAAACAGCAGGCCTCACAGCTCAATCAAATAATAGCTACCTGTGTTGGTGCTTTCCTTTTGGATATCCTAGCTTGCTGACAGCTAAGCCACCACTGAGAGCACAGAAAATACTCATTAAAAATGACTGTATCAATCAATATATTCAATAAAATCTTATTGCTGTTTCTAGCTTGCTCACAGAATTGAGTTGTGTGCACTGAAATACTCTGCATACTGTACACAGCTACACAAAACCATTACACCACCACCTAAAACACACTTCATGGCAGCAGCAAGTGCAGGCACTTGAAGCACATGTACTCTGGCAGCAGAGGCCTCCTGAGCGAGCACGTCAGAACAAGCCAGCAAAACACCTCGTACAAAGTTCGGGTAACTCACATGGATAGTGCCAAAGCAAGACAGACAGTGGCAGCAGCTACTGTGTCAGCAGTATGAGGCACCACTTGATGGCAGAATTTAAGCCCTGATGGTTTGAACCTGCAATGTCAGACAGCAATGAAACAAGGTACCAAGCACAATTAAGAGAAAGAGCAGGCAAGCATAGCTGCAAATCAGGTCTTGAGCGGAGAACTGTGGGTTGATGCTGATTTCCTGACAGGCAAGAGACAGTCAAAGAACAGCTGGTGAAAAGAGCAGCTGGACTGACAGCTGCAGGGGCACCCCTGGACAGCTGCAGGCTACACCTGGACAGATACACTGACACAGACTGCTGTTGTTTCTTCCAATGCACAAGAGAAACAACACGGTCTTGAAGGTCAAAGCCATTTCACTGATAAAAACCCATATGCTTTCTCCAGCTCTTAGTGGGATCAGAGGGATTTTTTATAAGAATTTCAACAGAAACAGTATCAGGCCAGGATCATTCCACAGGCCAAGTGTTTTTACACCTCTAGTAACTGAACTAGAAGAGCTGAGATCACAGTACACACTAGGCACAAGAAATCCCTATTTCTTCCCCGATTTCCTTACAGCCCTATAGTGTTTATACAGTTTAGCTGATTAATTAGTAAAACAAACCAGAGCACAAGAGGTCATTAATTTGCACATAGCACCAAAACACTCTTGGAATTAGTCATGGAATTATCACCTCAGTCATATGATGTCATCACAACAACTCTCAGTAAAACTACCCCTGGGATACATTTACAATGGTCATCTTACACCTGACAATATGCATATTAACATTGTCCCTCTTAGCAGGCAACTTAATATAGAAAATCTAACAAACCTGCAACAAACAGGAATATGTGGCTTATTAATGTTTTTAGGATGGCTGAAGAATATCACATGCCAGATGTCTTTAAAATTAACACCATTTTCCTATTAAGACACTTCCATCAACTCTACTACAGTTTTAAATTTATGGGAATATAAAGGTCTTTCTTCCTCCCTATTTGCATAAAATTCTACTTCATTACAAGTTTTGTAATAAACAATTTCTGCAATTCAAGTCCAAACCACTCAAACTTCAACGTTTGAGAACTCTGAAGAACTATTTACGATCCCACATTAGGACAATTCCTGTTTCAATCCATGAAAGCAGTCTTCCTCTTTTTACAGATTAGAGCTGATTGTATCTATAATGAAAACTAGGATGTTTCAGACATTCTTCCAAACTTTTACTTAAATCATTGTTTCAGGAAAGTTGAGCTCAACAGCTAAAAACAAAGAGAATGTAATGCTGAAAGAAAATGCAAGCCTATGATTGGTAGAACATGATTTTAATGAGAATAGAAACCTTGTAATTAATTCCAAATTTGCTAGCCAGTCTACTACAGTGCCTCAAGCATGCCTCATTAAAAATTAAAATAGAGAAAAACAATAGTGTAACTTGTACACAGACCAGCATCAACCTTCCAATTCATAGGGTCAGATATTTAAACAGTCATTCCATTTCGGGGTACAGAACAGCTCCACAACATTTAAGGGAAATCTTCTCACAGCAGTGAGGTTTCTTGTTGTCACTTTACCTTGCATCAAGCTGTAATCGTGTCTTCACTAGCCAAATGGGATTAGTTGTTGTGATTGCAGTAAAACCTAAAATATTTAAGAAGAGAAGTTAGATGTGACAGTACCACAGGAGCCACCGCATCCAAGTTCAAAACGCACACAGTAAGGTACAGGGGATGCAAAAACTCGGACTATACTGATCTTTAGGAGGTACCCATTGTAGCCCTCTCCTGCTATTTTATCAATCCAGACAGCCAATAAACATTTAGCTTAGTTTTATTTAATTTTATCCTTAGCAAGAGACATCCCATATAAAATAAGCCCAATTGTGTATATTTCTCTGCCTGTCTAATGATACCAACCCTGTTTTGACAGCACAGAACAGCAAAGCTAGCTAGACTAGTATTAGCCAATTTGGCAAACATGTCAATAAATGCACTGCAGATACAGCTATAGCAATTTGAGATGGTATAAAACATTGTCTCAATTTAATTTGCTACCTGAAATACAATCCGAGTTTAAAAGCATGCAGACTTAATAAATACTACTATTGGTGCAGCTAAAAAGGCATGTATTACTCTAAGTTAAAAGACCTTTTAATACTGAACTATTGAGATAGTTAAATTTGAGTGCTAATGTTTATTATTCAAAGCAGAGATTGTTGGTTGGCTTTTACAAGCATATGAGTGTTTAAATCGTTAAAAGTAAATAGTATGGATTCTAGCTATCCAGACAGACAGCAACTATTTGGGCTTGCATGAGGGCTAAGGGTTAAAGCTTTGATTTTCAGTCCACTAAAAAACAGAAAAGGAAGAAAAAAGAAAAGGAAACAAAAAAAAAAAGAAAGAAAAGAAGTAAGAATCACTCTTACTTCTGCACAACCGTGGAGAGAAAAAGAGCAGAGTGAAAGGCAGCTCTGGAAAAAAAAAAAAGGCAAAATAAAAAACCATCTAGAGTTGTAATACCACACATGCACCATTAATGAGGTGTCATGTCTGCAGGAGAGGAGAAGGGAAGAGCTGGCCAGGCAAGAGATGATAAATTTAGACACTTGCTTTCTAAGTGACACACATCACTTGTATATCACTACAAAGACATGCTGCTGTCCTGCAAAGGAATGGACTGGGGTTGTGGGAAAGCAACAGAGAGTTACCTTGTTCAGTGCATACCTGGTGCACAATACTTATACAACAAACAGGCTATTGATAAGCTTGTTTATGGAGATCATTAACAGCTTACAGATCTAATATTTAGCAGAACTGCTTGCATACATGTTACTTCTGTTCAATCACAATCTAGGTTTACATTGCACACAAAGGACTGCAATACTCATGAGAAATGCCAGGGGATCTTAACTGTTTTAAGGCTTGTTCTACCCCCACCCCCACACCTTAAATAGGCCACTATGATTTTCTGTTACGGTCCTAAAGACAAACTATGATGTTCATCAGCTACTGAGATTTAGCTCTATCTCTGTGCCAAAACTATGTTAGATAGTTTAATCTTTCAACTAAATAGATTTTTTAATCAGCCTCAATCCTCTTAACTAACTTCCTCTGGTAAATAGTAACAGTTTGGGCTTGTTTGATTTTGATACACTACTCATGTATTTTCTACTTCTGGGTACACATGTAGCCCTTCATGGGATGAAGTGAAATCCTAGCAAGCCAGAAGTGGTTTATATCTGCATTTCACATAGGTAAGCAATGTAAAAATCCAAGGCATCAGGGAACTCCTTGCCATGGCAAGGCACAGGATGTTTTTAAAGCATACCACATCTGCTGAAGAGGTTCTGTAGCTCAATTAGCCAGAGCCCTTCTAACCTGTCACACCATATAGAAACTCCACTGCTTCCAACAGTGCTTGACCCTGGGTTGAATTAAACTGAAAGGAAATATTGTTGGTGTATTTTTTATTTCTTTATACTAGCACTAAGAGAGCTTTAGTTCTCTTTCACTTCAAATCAGAATTTTCCCATAACTATAGTGCATTGAAGGGCACTAGGAACACACAGGACTGCAAAGGCTTTTCAGTAAGGTGGGGAAAAATGACTTAACTCCCCCGACCGACACCAGCCCCAGGAAAGCCTTCTCTAGAAACCAGAATCAGTCCTTAAGCCTCTCCTAGTTCTTAACTAGAAGCGAACAAGACAGAGTCCTTTGTGCTCCTATTCTAAGTTGCATGCTTTGGAATTTTGTTACGACATTATCTGCTCAGCCCTCTCTCCTTCCTATTCAATCCAAAACATCTGGGGCAGGACACACCTAGGCGAGACCACAGGCAGCACCTGCGTGGCAGCAGTGACTGCACTCACCCACAGTGCTGTCTGATGCTTTTGGGCAGGCTGGGAAGAATATACTGGAAATTGCCAGAGGAGATAGCCTCATCTGCCCAAACCTGCACTCCCTCCATCGCTCTGAAGATTATTTAAGCTTAGCATCCCTAGTAGTAGAACCAGATGCTTAGTAACAGAGTCATTTTTTTTTTTCTCTAGGGCTTTCATAAGCCTAAATTGCTCAGCAGTTCAACCCAAAACTTTCAAATCAAAGAGACTTTGATAATTCAGGTTTCACTATGACATGGCTACAGCTCAATTCTTTAGGTAAGGTAGTAAATACATACAGTTAGTGGAAGAAAAATAAATTATGAATTCAGTGATGCTGACACCTAGGAAAGCACTCCAAAACAGGAAACATCCCACTGGGGATCTCTGATAAAATCTGTAGCAAAGTACTTGATAAAAGATTAAGGTGGAAGGTTTTCAACAACCACTATCAAGCTCTATCAATTATTTCCTTTTTAGAAGTCTCAGTCAACTTTATAATGCTTTAACAATGTTTATCAGTGTGTTGTGTCCTCAAGAACAATTTCAGATTCATTGGAATTATAGATCAATTTGGCAATACCAGGAACTCCTGCACTTTCCTATGGACTGCTCTAGAAAACTGTATCCCAGTTTCAAATGGAAAGAATTGTCTCAGCCTACTTGTTCAGCTATACCAGCTACTGACAGGTAAGATCCCAGGTATTCCTATTATGCATCTTATTTCAAAGGTTATGGGGTGTTTTTTAATCTATAAGCCAATGTCATTGATACGGACGCATGCGAATGTGGAATGCTGAACTAAAAATCCAAAGTGGTAAAACAAAAACAAACCAAAAGAAAACAGAGAGAGACAGAAAGGAGATTACACACATATTAAAACAGAAAAAGGAAAGAGGTCTTTGAAATAATGTGACAACACAGAGTATCAGCTGCAGTATTTTAAAGGCAGCTCTGGGACACTGAAAAAAAACCAAGAGGCCTTGTTTAGCCCAGTAGGGACTTTCAATTAGCCAGAGCTAAGGAAAGTAGCAGCTATCAGTGAAAGGCATTTTTCACCTTTCCCTGAACTACACAGCAAAAACAACTCTTAACAGAGTTCAGAAGCGATGGCTTCGCACAACGCACACCATCTGAGTTCAGGATAGAGAAAGTGAATACCCCTTATTGTGTTTATTTAATAGATATTACAAACCCAATGTGTGGTTCTTACACTAGAGGCTGCAAGAGACGCCCAGTTCAGTACTCACGAGGTTTAAGTTAGTCCATATTTCTGCAGGAAGTGACCTGCGGGTGGGGAGCATGAGATGACACGATCTCACTCTTTTCACGGGAGAAATGTACAGTAAATGCCTAAAATAGACACAGGCTTTTCTGTATCATAACAACAAGCAGTGACCTCATCAGACACATGTGTACAAATTGAATCCCACTGCAGGGATTGGTGAATAGTTATCGTGAGATCTAACTGGTTTTCAGGTAAGAGTTTAGGAAAAAAAAATAATAAAGAAAAATAATCAGAACAGGCCACATATTCAAATAGTTGTGTAAATGCACTGAGTACTGAAATTTCTGCTCATTTGCAGCAGTTCAATTGATATCTCCAAATACTTACCTATACATCAAATTTAGAAGTGAACCCTCCTCCTTCCCCACTCCCTCCTGAATATCATTCAAAAAAAGCTAGCCTTGTCTTAGGACTGAAAAAGCAAGATAGATGCCTTATGAAATCAAGCTTTCTAACATCAGTAATCAATGAACTAAATATGCATTCTATTTGGTATTAAGTAACTATGTACATACTACTAAAATGTTACAGAAGTATGGTATCTCTATGTAACAAAGTGGTCCCATTTTTTTAATTTAAAAAAAAAAAAATCTGCGTTTGGGTTGGTTTGCTAGCAGAGTTCCAGAAAGAACAGCAATAGTATGCAAGGCAAAGTAGTTTGGCAGCAGATTGACAGCCATGTTGTCTGAATGAGGCTACAAATCATTTAAAAAGGCAAATCAGAAAGCCATACAGGAATCAAGTACCTCATTCAGTTCTCTAGGCTTTATTCTCTGGCAAAAGAGGTTGAGTAAGTGCAGTGAGAAGGCAGAGTTTATAGTCAGTCTAAGAATTTAGCCTAACTGAAATGTAAAGGGATAAACTATCTCCACACAAGTGCTCTCAGGCTTGTATGCTACAGATCCATTCACTGTCCAAGTTTGCAAAAAGGGAACCAAATGATATACAAAGTAGAAACAAAAAATTGTTGAGTATTTCTTCATGTCGATACAGAGATATTGTAGCTAGGAAGGTGACTGTATTATATGCTGGAAGCTAGCACACAGCAAGAGAACATGAATTTCTAGTTACTTAAGGCATGGGTTATTAACATGTAGCATAATTCATCCTCCTTGGATAAAACAAACATACTGAAAGAATTTTAATAAAACCAAGAATATGTTTTATCTTGAGAAGGAAGAATCAGGCCTAAAACCCAAAAATGCTTAAGATACCATACCTCAGCTTCTCACTCCCAAAAATGCCACATGCATGAAATAATCCTTATTTAGCAGTGACAGCCTAGCCTGTACTACCTACTTCATAACATACAAGTACACAGTACTTCAAGTTGACTCAAGTTCACTACTTGGCATGATTTAGTGAAACAGCAAGTTACAGATTCTGAAGCTGCATTTTTGTATCATTATTTTACAACCTACAGGAAAAGCTTTGGAACTGCAAACACAATCTCGTGCTCTTTAGGTATTAGAAACCTTCATGTAACAGAAAGGTCATATCCAAACAACAACAACAAAAAATCCCTCATTTAAGGCTGAATTACTCAATTCCTTACTGAAACCAATGGCAGCTGCAAAAGAAAAAACCAATACTGATTATTTTTTCTAATCATTAGAAGTGCCTATCCATCTTGCCAAATTTGAAGTCTTAAGTTCCAAGGTGAATATTAGAGATCTTCTGTGTTAACCTGTTTAAGTCAACCAATTAAGAGCTCACATTCAATCTTGCCCCTGTCATTTTGCCATTTCCTTAAGTTGATTTGCATCATACAGCAATACAAACCTTGCAGGTAAAACTGTTAATAGCTGGTTTAAGAGCATTTTCTGAAATATATTAGAATTACAAAAACAAGGTTAGCACGTTCCCAAGAAAGCACTGATAATAGTAACTACAGTCCTTTTCATACAAGTCAAAACACTGCCAGTACCAATTATCAATAAATTGACTGTCAAAGAACTTTCTTTTACATGTCTTTCAAAGAATGTCTGTAGCATACAGTGCTGAGACATTTCAAGAGAAAGTTGTGAGTGCAGCATGAACCTGTGCTGGGCATTCAGTTTCACCAGCTACATGGCTTAGAAATACAACTGCAGAACTAGGTAAGTGTGAGAAACAACAGCCAGGGAACTTGTTCAATATTAGACCCTGTATACAAATTTAAAGGCGGCAAGCAGCAGTAAAGACTCAAACACATTTACCCCAGTCTTCTGCAGTTGTAAGTACAAATGCACCATATCAACCTTGTGGAAAGGAAAAGAGTTAATAAGCAGGTACAGAACTCCTTGACAAACTACAATGTGTCTACAAGCACTGGAGAAAAATCACTACAGCATAGCTCCATAAGTGTTCCTTTCATTACAGAACAAGGACAGGAACTTACACAAAGATAAGGAACACTGAACCTTGCCTTGTCTGCAGCACTGCATGAGCTACAGAAGTCACCTACAACTGAGCACAGACTTGTTTCTATTACCCCAAATTTAAGGGCATGTTTTATCAACTCCACAAAGAGCTGAAGACATTTCATTTCTCTTCAGGCAATGAACTGATCAGAATGAACTTCTCATGAAATTCCCTTCCATCCCAGTCCCCATGCAGCTCACAACACACACATTTCCAGGTGATTAAAAATACTGCATTGTCTGAGCTCCTTATTTTGCCCATTTAAGACAAAATGGTCCTCCTTACATCTCTAAATCAGAAGATTAAAAACTGCCATTGCATTTCTCATGTGCTACGTATTAGCATTAGTGCATTATTTAACTATAAAGCTAATGTCACCTAAATTTTCTATGCTTTTTTTCATCAATTATTAGCAAGTATTAAATAGAAAACTAATCCTATTCCATATTCTGACACCACCTTTGGCAGCCCATTCCAGATCGCTAGCACTCATTGTATACGCTGGTTGTAAAGTTTGACAGGAAGGACAGACTCCAAGAAGCTACCATAAAATCATCAACATTCACTTGTGAAGTGTCTACAGAAAAAGAACTTTTATCTCATTTTGTGTAAAGACAAAGGCAGCCAACAGGCAAAGTGTTGCCAGCCCAGGTTTTGAGTTCCCCAGCACAAGGTCCACGATAATTCCTCTCAGTTGCCTGTAACTCCCCTTGGTAACGACCCCAAAGCGTACAAATCAAGCAATACTGGTAGCTGATAACACATACCAACGTTACACTGCAGATATAAAACAGGAATTTATTTCCAGAAATGGAAAAACATATGAAAGCTATGGAAGTCTGCTCCCCTATGTCACTTTAGTGTTAGAGCAAACTTCAGAGACTGGTATTTGAACCAAGGAGGAGGGAGCATTACACAAGTTACACAAAAAGCCTGCAGGCCTATTTCAGAAAGACAAAACTAAGTCAGGTACACAAAGCTGTAACAGAAAGTGAAGGTAAACAATCAGATTAAGAAGCATTAAGGCAGAGTTCAGTGCAAACAATACTGTTCATGGCTGGTAAAGTTTGCAGTTTACATTTCACAAATTTACAAGGGAGAAAGCAGGCATGCCAGTCTTCCTAGAAAAAACTATTCACACACACAGTTAAAGATAATCAGTAACACCAAGTGCTGAGTTTCACACACATAATTCTCCACAACTTCTTAATGAGAGGCTAAAGAAAGTAATCACTACAAGAAGAGATCATTCAGTCACTGAACATTTCCTATTTTGTTTTCTCCATGTTTATTGCCACTTCTCATTTGTAGACAGGAGTCTAGAATGATGCTAAAAAGTTACAGATCCTTACCTGCCACTCCAGCTGAAATCATGTGTACCTGGGTAGAATCTGGATTGAAAATACTGTTCAACTTTTCCTTGCAGTTTGAGTAAGCAGCAAAATATATAGCTCTGAAATGGAAACAAAGTGTCAGTGCCCCTACCATCAGTGCATTAACTTCACTAGCTTGAGATGATCCTGGTTCAATCCCTTGAGTAGTTTTGCTGAGAAAGGAGCTCCTGCAAAGCAGTGGCACTATTCTAGGAATGGAGGAATAAGCAATCCTACTTTTACAAGTTATTCTTCCACAACAGCTCCAATTAACAATTAGTGAGAGGAAGGATAGATAATTAGAAACATGGCAGTGAGTTTTGGGACACTAGGAAGTTTAGCCAGGGAAGCAAATTCCTGAACTGAGAACTGTATTTCTTTAATAAGCTTGTTCTAATCAACAAACTCATTTCATTAGCATTACAATTTCAAGAGGACTAGCAAGTATGTAGTTTTAAAACCAAGCAGCACTTGATATTTATAACACCATTCTAGCATTTAAGATACAAGTATAACCACAGGTTATCAATATTTACAACTTGCAGTTGTAAGTATTTATACTTTAAGTGCCAGAACACCTGTGATGAGATCAACGTTTCATTTTAGTTCTGTATTTAGAAGAGACAGTTTTTCCCCCCAAACACACTACAAAAAGTTTGTAAGCTTGTAATACAAAGTCTGTTAGCTGCTATCAAAACAAAAAGCCAGACACAGAAGGCAGCATGCCAGTGCAGTATATTATCAAAAATACTTGGTTTTACTCATTAAAGCTGGAAAGAAAATTAAGTACACCTAAACCTCACATGTAAGTCTAAAAAACCCTGAGGTTTTTCCTCTTGTAGATTGGTGTCTGTAAGCCTAAAAAACCCTGAGGTTTTTTTAGACTTACAGACACCAGTCTACAAGAGGAAAAAATGAACATCCAAGTTTTCATGAACATCACATTAACCTCATTAGCTGTGCAAACATGTTTTTCTTTATTATAAAGAAGATAAAGTGCTTGCTCCATGGATGTAATTTCTAAAATGGAATCAGAACTCAGTTAAGTATACTGGATGTGTTATGAAACATGCTTCTCCACAGCTTATTTAAACAGAGAGCTGCTGTTAAATCCACTTAGCTAATGCTTAATTGAAATGAAGTACTGTAGGAAGACTGAGTCAGCTGGAAGGGAGCGAGGACGTGTTATTTATTAGACTTCACACATTACACCAAGCTGACATTTGCAGTATGAGGCAAGGGGAACAAGCTCACTATTTCACCTGAGGGAAGAAGGGATTTAGAAGATTTAACATAATGTTTACTGAAAAGAGGGAAGGCTTGCAATTAGAGATAGTTACTTACTAAATTGAATTTGTTGCTGTATAATATTATTTTTAACAGTGATTTTTAATGTTGAACATTCAGACCAGACTGGACTATCAGACAGACAGGCTCTTCAGATTAGGAAGTGCTGATATTCCACAGGTGTCAAGAATAAAGAAAGTTACTGGAAACTTCAGCTTGTCCAAACAGCAAGTCTAACTTAGTGATCAGAAAATACCTCAGGTATTCCTAATTACTTGAAAAAATCTGCTAAAATAAAAGCTCTCCAATTGTCAAACGATGTTTTGCTCCTAATCATGCAGAGGACAACACCTCATCTGCAAGACCCAAGTAGAAGATAGATCTGTATTGACTACAAAGTCCAATTTAATAAAAGTTTCTGGAAGCCTCCAAAGACCTTAAGCCAGAAAAGATACCCTCTAACTAGGTGTGCAGGAGACAGGAATGTCTTCTCTTCAGACCAGAAAAAACACCAAGCAGGGCAGCAAGTCAAGGGAAAAGAACTTCTGTGGAATATATTCTCTTTGCATAAAGACTCTTCTCTTAAACAGAAGAGAAGGAAATAAAAATGGGCCAGAAGAGTAGCACAGCACCACCCAAGAGTAAGAGGCTGTATTAGTTCTATACAGCTTTGCTTCCAAACTTTTCCTTAGGTATTAACTTAGGCTAACTCTTGTACACGCAATCCTCACCTCGCTTGGACTGCCAGCACCAATGTTTGTGCTGGTGCAGAGCAGCTGGCAGCAGCAATACCACTGGTAACTGGATCACACTGACATCCTTGTCTGCTGCACTTCTGACACTGCCCCAGTTCCCTTTGAAGTCCAGCCCACTGCTGGATCTGCTTTCTCTGGGACAGCTGCTACGTGAGTTGTCCCAGCCAGTCTTGCCCCTTTTCAAGGTTCGGAACAGGATTCCTGCTGCAGGGGGACAGCAGCCTGTCTCACCAAAGCTCAGAAAAACCCAGTGTTTTGAGGCTACAGTCACACAACTGCTTCCTGAAGTAACCAAAGGCTAAAGCTACCTTTTTGTTTTCCTATGTACTGAATTCTTGTTTACATATGCAATTCTTGAAGCATTGTTTCCTTAACTGGACAAAGCTCTACATAAGGGATAGTACACAATAATAATGACTATTACAGTAGGATATAGGAGAGTAAATGCTGAGACAGTTGGTGCAGGGATGTGGGACTGACCTGTGGAGTACAGGGATGGCTCAAATTTTCAAAGTTACCCCAGGAACCAAATGTTATTTGCTACAAAGTATTTACAACTGCAGGTGCAAAACTCACTTCAAATAAGCCTTAAATCCCTTAAATAATGTATGGCAATCTGCAATTCAAAATTACTTCATTTGCTACACATCTGTAATTACCTGGAAGGAGCAACGCCTACTAGATTAGGACCCAGCCCTCTGAAGAGAGAACGAGGACCTTCCTTCTGCAAGATCATCCTGGAAAACAAGAGTTACAGTCCTGTTAACATTCACATCACAATTAAGGAATGCATTAAACCACCATGAATACATATCATTTTAGGCTTAAATCTGTAAAGCTTTCACAGTAACTGATAATGCAGTGCTGGCCACAAAAAAAATAGTCATTTCCAAGAATCAGCATAAAAATAAATTCCATTATTGTTGGACATGTCACAGAAATCCAGGAACTAAAGGCAGAGTAAATACAGGCATACCTCAAAGATAAGAGCAGACATACATGGAGCTGTCTGTCATTAGGAAGAAAATGTCCATTTACCAGGGAGAAAAATCCTAACCATGGAAGTGTTCACATTCCTCTAAGTTCTAGATTGTTTAAGAGAAAAATATTTGATTTTACTCTACATTCCTTTCATCACCCTTTCTCTCCCAATGTTAGGGAACTTCTTTTGGGTAGGATGGTCAGGAGTGGAGAGACTTATGAAGTCTCAAAAGTTGTCACAGCAAGTCATATACCTTTTGAAAGCAGCTCAGAAAGATGTTCTCTACTGCTTAACACACCCAGCCACACACTGCTCTTGCAAACTATTACCTACTCATCTCAACAAGACAGACACCTCAATGCAGCTTTACATATACTACAATGGTTCTACAAGATGCCTAACAACAGGCTCAGATACATGTCAGAAGTCAGAGGAAAGCTGCCTTTCCCTGCCTTCCTCATCCCTGTAAATAATTCCAGTGATTCAATTGCTTTGAGTGTTCACCAGGAACCCATTTGCAGCTTTATTCTTTCTGTGAGATACAGGACTACATGAAAAGGACATGGAAACCTCAGATGTGAAAAGTGACCTTTCCTTGAGGCAGGCAGGGGTTCTCTCCCATCAATTCTGAACCCTGTGCTCCTCCCCAAGCACTGCTGCCAGACTGTAGAGCCAGTGATTTTTCCTTTCCAAGTCATTCCAGAAAAAGCAATCCTTAACTTCTCACACAAGGGAACTCACTCCAGTCTGAGCTTAACTGAAAGATGAGTTTAACCCATGCAACAAGGAACAGCCACAGTACAACCCCAACACATTCATGATAACACAGCTCTGGACTGTTTGGGTGTACAGGGGAGCCTCACCTTCCATCTTTGTGGGATGAACAGAAAAACAGGGATACAAGCTGGGAAATGAGACCTCAAATTAGGCATTATTAGTAGTTAGTTGGATTACTTATCACATGTAACTGGGTTCTAGAAAGAGTTGAAAACCATTCTGCATCAAGGTACTCTGGCACAGTGAGGAGATAGCCTTTAATGTTCAAGTTTGCTGAAATGACTCTGTCCAACAAACCAGATTAATCAGATATTGAATTTAAACACACATGGTAGGACATGGAAGGAGAAAAAAGGACTATTAGCATCCCATCACTGCAGATTGCTTCAGAAACAGATTTAAAGTTAAGAATTAACTACTTCACTAGATGTTGCAAAACAGAACTCTCCGCCTATTGATTTAGAAACACTGGCCAATACACACAAATACTGCTGTATATTTCTTCTTCAAAGAGACATGGAGGTCACTGACAAGTCAATCACTCAATAAAGCAAACTGTTCTTGTATAAATGGCTATTTTGTTTGGAATTTACTATCAGAACAAACAGGTGAAGAGCATCTTTAGCACTGAAAGGTATTTCAAACATATTCTGATTCCCAGCAGCTGAGTCACTACAGTTCTGCTGCTAAATCAGATTGAAAGTTTACATTTGTTTTCAGTAAGCAAAAATAAAATGGTTTTGTGCCATTATCATCGCTATTTGGGAATGCTGATATCTAACAATATCTTAGCTTTGTGTCCATAACTCCAGATATGATTTCACTACAAGGGAAGAGTCACCCCACAGCAATAACTGGGAGTACTGAACATGTACTCAAAAGAACTTTGGAAATACAAATGACTTAGGCATGTCTGTCATCATGAAAGCACTTCTCACACTTATGGAAAGAATTATTCCAAGTGTCCTACCATATTTCCAAGCATGGACACAGCATCAGATTACAGCAAAGCTGAACTCAATTAACAGGATCTGTGTCCGTTTAAAACATGACTTAAAAAGCACACTACAGCACCTGTGTTACACATATGTATATAAGCACATATAACATAAGCAGGCATATAAAGGAGCAGGAACCTCAGTGCCTTGAGAGAAACTTGGGAATGAAGTGTACCAGGTCTATGTGTTTCACCTGGATCTACAGTGACCCAAGACTTGACAGACCCACAAAGAGCTAAAGAGAAGCTGCAGCAGGATTTAGAGTGGCAAGAGTTACTGCTGCTCCTCTGCATTTGCAGACTCACAGCTGGAGGAGTTCCACAGCCTGCACTGAAAATAAGACACCAACCTTGTGCATTCAGTGGCAGGTCCCAGAGCCTGCACTATTTACTGGCAGCAGGAAGAGGCAAATCCATGGTTGGAAGAGCAGCACAAGTGCTCTGCATGGCCTCAGCTGACCTGCTTATGTCACATGGGAAACACTGCACTGGGCAGCTGGTCAGATTTCCATTATTAAGACCCCAGGTTTAAATTCTGCAAGGTTAGTTATGAGAGGCATCCACAATGTGATACACACCACAGCTTTAAGAATAAATTGCTGCTGTTGCCAGAGAATGCACTCATCAGTACCAGTCCTTCTGTTTCCTGACACAGATGCCTTTGAAGTAACCTCTGCTGACACTTTAGATGCAGAAGTGATTCCACAGCAGTCAGAAATTCTAACATCATTTGCCTGATTCACCCTGCTTTTAGACTGAGTATTGTGAGCCCTGGAGCACTGCACTGTGGTATGAGAAAAGACAACCAAACATTGACACCTACAAGTCAGAAAACATCCAGTGAGGGTAAGGGCATGAGAGTGACAGAGGGATCTAGTTTGAATTCCCCACTAAACAGCCCTAGTGACTTGATGAGCAGATACCAAGAATAATTGTCCTGCACCTACCTATTTTTGTCACTTGGGATTTCTTTATATTTACTATATTCAAAGAACACAAACCCCACAAAAGTTACTTGGCATCTCAGCTGTTTGATATTGATCTGAAAGTAAACAGATCTAAGCAAATAACAAAAGCAGAAGACACAATTGTCTATCACAGGTAAGCAAACATGTTTAAGCCAGAGTTTTGAGAAAACAGGAAACCCCCACATCTTACCAATGAAGTTCACCATGGACTGCCTCTATCTCAATCAGAATTTGCTTCCTGGGAAGACCAGGTTACTTCACATTTTAGGAGTGGGTTTAAAGCACAGCAGGCTTTAGCATAGGGACACATGCAGCATCTGTTCATCCTACTATTCAGGTATCTCCTATTTAGAAGTGTAAATTCTTCCCTGAATGCTTGGTTGAAGAGCTTGGCTTTCATCAAGAACAGCCAATGAGGCAAGTGTTTTGGATAGAACTCTCCTTGGCTGCACTCTGAGCCCTTCTTTCCCACACACCTGTTGCCAACACATTCCTCCATCACTCATACATAAAGTGGCTCCAAATGAAAACGTCCACAATAAGAACTACCCTCCATTCAAGGAGCTAGCTTAGGGCAACCTCCCTCTAGACAAATCCTACCCAGATTAAGCCTAAATCCTATCCCGTAACTCCCAGAACGGTCTCTCTCCAAACTACTTCTCACTGATTAACTGGGGACAGAAATTAGCTACCTGAATCCTAGAATCATAGAATGGCATGGGTTGGAAGGGACCCCAAGGATCATAGAGCTTCAACCCCCTGCCACAGGCAGGGCCACCAACCTCAGGCCTGGAGCTACACAAGGTTGCCCAGGGCCCCATCCAACCTGGCCTTGAACACTTCCAGGGACGGGGCATCAGCCACCTCTCTGGGCAGCCTGTCCAGCCCCTCACCACTCTCTCTGTAAAAAACTTCCCCCTAATATCTAATCTAAACCTTCCTTCCTTTAGCTTTAATCCATTCCCCCTTGTCCTGCCATTAGCTATCCTTTTAAAGAGTTGAATCCCCTCCTGCTTATAAGCTCCCTTCAGGGACTGGCAGGCTGCAATGAGGTCCCCCCGCAGCCTTCTCTTCTCCAGGCTGAACAAGCCCAGCTCCCTCAGCCTCTCTTTGTAGGGCAGGTGCTCCAGCCCTCTGATCATCCTTGTGGCTCCTCTGAACCCTCTCCAACAGTCCCACATCTTTCTTGTATTGGGGCCCCAGCTCTGGACACAGGACTCCAGCTGGGGCCTCACGAGGGCAGAGTAGAGAGGGACAATCCCCTCCCTGTCCCTGCTGCCACCCCTCTGCTGATGGAGCCCAAAGAGTGACTCTTATCAAATTGTAATACAAGCAGCAGCAGCAGGTCCATTCTGGAGGAGAACTCCTCCCTCATACCCAAATACTGAAGGTACCTCCCATAACTGGCTAGTTCACCCCCAAAGTGAGCCCTGCCTATGATCTGTACTAGCAGTTTAACTGGCCATACTGCTGACTCCTGAACATCACAAGCACAGGTGAGGAGGAAAGGCAGCCCCTGCCCAGTGAGGTGCTATGCAAACAAAACATCTTAAACCTTACTAACACCTGGCCTTGCCTACCCATTACCAGTCACACATCCACCAGAAGATACCAAAAGGCAAGAATGGGTACAGGACAGTGAATACTGAGAGAGACTAAGAAACCAAGTCAATTTTCATGGGGCTTCTTACCTATCTATTCAGCAGCACCTATAATTTGGACACAATTTTTAGAAGTCATACTTTTTTTGGATGAAAACAGAGCCTGGCACTTAAGCATTACAGTGCTCCCAGTAAGTTTCAGGGGACATTGTTTGGAGCTGTGGATTGTACCAGGTATATATGCTCTGGTTAATCCAAGGTATGAAGTGAAGCATAAAGGGCATTTAGAAAACTTTAGAGGGCAAAATATGGAAGTTCACCTCATGGTAGCATCAGAGCACACATAAGAGTGGACCCTTCACACAGATTTAACATACCTCTACTTCTCCTCCCTTCCCAAAATGACCCAAAACCACAGTAACATATTGTTGTAGCTGTGTCTGGCTGGGTTCTGGTGGAGAAGGGGGACTGCAGGGGTGGCTTCTGCAAGAAGCAGCTTGCAGCTCTCTGCAGGCCCCAGACAGTAAACACCAGCTGATTCAAGACTAGAGTCATTATTGACCAAGGCTGAGCCAATCAACAATGGTCACAGCAACTTTGGGAATCACATTTAGGAGGAAAAAACCCCACAAGCAGCTGCTTTATGCCACCAGAGTGAGATGATATAAGAAACTGCAGACACCAAGGCCAGCAGAGGGGCAGGGGAAGAGGCACCCCAGGTACTGGAAAGCTGCCCCTGCAGCCCATGGAGAAGCCCATGGTGGAGAGGGTGTCCCCCTGCAGCCCATGGAGAGGCTGCACGCTGGAGCAGGGGGAGACAGACAGGAGATGCTGTGACCTGCACTGGAGTAAGCCCCTGCCAGTACTTGCAGCCCGTGGAGAGAGACAGACACAGAGATGAGTGACAGATCTGTGCTGGAGCAGGTTTGCTGCAGGAAGGAACATGACTCCATGAGGGACCAGGTGGAGTCACTCTGGGCTTGAGAGCCATTCTATGATTGATGACTGCACCCATAGCAGTGACCCACACTGGGGCAGCTGGGGAAGAGCTGAAGCCCTGTGGGAAAGGACTCACATTGGAGACGTTGGTGGACAACTGTCTGCCATGGGTGGGACCCCCACCGTGCAGCAGGGGAAGGGGGTGAGGAATGCCCCCCTAGCTAAGGAGGAAAACAACTCATGAGGAGATGACACAAACCTCCATTCCCTGTCCCTCCCTGGGCCACAATGGAGGGGGGAAGAAGGGAGCAAAATCATGACTAAAGTCAAGTCTGCTAAGAAGGCAGGGGTGGGGGAAAGGTGCTTCAAGATCTGGTCACACTTCTCATTATCTGACTCCAGTTTCACTGTGTGTGTAGTGTAATAAATGAGATGGCATTGCAGGCAAAGGAAACTAATTGAGGAGTGATCTCTCCCTGTCCTTATCTTGACTCCTAAGCCTCTCAATATATATTTTCTCCCCTCCCCAGCTGAAAATGGGAGTGATAGAGCAGCTTTGGTGGGTGTCTGGCCTCCAGCCAGGGTCAAACCACCACATGTAGATACTCACTTCAAACAATGGAGAGGTCCTGGAGAAACTCTGGTTACTCTGTTGACAGTAGCACCATTCACAGTGTTGAGATGGACTTCTGAGATGTAGAGAGTCACAGAGGAGGACTGCAGTCGTGTTTTCACAACTTCCAGTGGACATGTCAGAATTGCACCAACAGTGCCTCCACATCTGCAAGAAGATCATCACATTAACTGCAGAGACACTGAAGGATACATTCACATACACTTAATGTTGTACTCAACACAGTCAAACTGCAACAGGTGAAGAAACAACTGGAACATGCATCACAATGCTGTTGTTACTTGCCCTTGAGGCAACCAGACTTCAGTCAGATTGTTAACCCCATAACAGAGACTGAGAATTTCAGCAGACAAAAAAAATAGTTTTCCCAGCAGTGAAGGTGCAGAGTTTTCAGTACATGCTGTTCAGATCAATTCTGGAAAGTAGCTCAGGACCTGAAATGTTTAACTTCTTATGGTAAATTTTAACTTTTTTGAATGTTTAGTGCACTCCTGAGCACAAACAAGGTGCCAAAAATCCTTAAGGGTAGAAAAGATTTACAGTTATACACATGGGGCTACACAAAAAAATGCAGGGTGGCAATTTATTAAAATGAAAACACATCTGAAGACATCTTCAAAACTCCATTTGTATTTTGGGCACTGTACCACAAAAGCAATGCTTCTAAGGGTTTCCTGAGTTCTGCCCATTGCAGCAAGACAGGCTAAATTGTGAGTACAGAATACAGCAGAGTAGAACCTGGAAAGATAGGAGAGCTCCAAGTGGCTAACCAGGTGAAGACTTGCAGGCTTTGCTTCAGTCTGTTGCTCACTTCTGTGGGCAAAGCACAGCAAGCCGTGCATGGCTTGTGCTGAAAGCCAAGTCACTCCCATTCAGCTAGGGCAGAACACAGCCAAGAACATGTTGCCTTTTAGTAGATCTGCTCAGAGGATTCTTCTGGTGCTTTTTTTAAACTGGTTTATGAATATATATACCCCCCTGTCTGTTTAACTATGAATACATACAGCCTCTAAGGAAAAAGTTATCAAATCTGAACATTCTGGTTCCAGTATAACCTGAAATCCCTTGCTGTTGCCATTACTAAGTAGTACATCCCTTGAACTTTTTCTGAGATCAGTACTCACTTTGCCAAATACCATCCTTAAAACCACAAGCAGGATACTACACACATACCCTTTAAAAACAAAGGCATTGAAAGAAGTAAAAACCCCTCAAAATCAACAAAACACCCACCCCCTCCAGATTTAAATTAGGGTATTAATGCTATTAACAACTCAGTCTTAAATCCACTGGCACCCAAATATGATTTGTACTAAATTCAAAGAGCCCAGCATTCACTTCTGATGCAGTAACTATAACTGGTGTTTGACAAGACAGCTATCAGCTCTTTGGTTGTAGCACAAGGCTCACACTCCAAAACCTTTAGAAAAGCTGCAAGACTTTCAATAGTATTTGAAAGTAACATTCCAAAATGCAAAGGAGAGCTCAATAGAAGTTAGGAGTAACAGCTAAGACTCACAATCTCCTACAGCTTTCAGAGAGTAGCTTTTAGTCTGCTGACTCTCCCCTCCTGCAGAAAATACCAGAAATCCTGGCAGTTGTCAGTGCAGCACCCTAAAAAAAACCTAACCTGGTTGAATTGACCTGACATGCTAAACAGCTGCACAGTAGGCTAACATTTGATGATAGTCACTTAACGCTCCATTTAAACCTAGTGACCTAGAGTTATCCTGTTACTAAGCCTAAAGGCATCTTGTCCCACCCCTAACTCCAACATTAGATTGAAGTCTACTCTCTTACAAGTGCTATTTCTTTCCTCAATGGAAGTTCTGTCTGGAAAAATGTGTTCTCACAGAAACATGGAAAACAGTTTTCCAGTGTGAGCTGTACACACACAGGTACAGACTGATAGAGCTTTCAGAGCAGCATGTTTAAAACATCTCTGAATGAGCAATTCACTTGCTTACTCTTCTAATGGTAAACTACAAATAGACTTTTTAAAGTAAGAGTTGCATGAAGGGACAGACTAGATGTGCTAATATTTATTTTAGCCAGTGTTGGAAGCAGCAGAAGCCTACAACATGTTAAGGTTCAAAACATAAATACCACAGGAAGGCCAGCCCTGAAAATGGCTCAGCCTGGAGCTTTAGAACTTAAGCATCTTCAAGACAGAGAGAGCAAGTTACTGTTTCCTGCAAGGCAACAGCAGGCATTGCTGTATGGTAGTGTGCCTGTGCAACAATGGAGGTAGTTGGCTTTACAGTTTATTTCCTTTCTTGTAACCCCCCATTTCTGATCCTCACAAGCCTGCTCCCTTTAACATCTTTCTGCATTAATTTGCATAGGTTACATGAGGACTTGTTTTCAAGCAACAGTAACTCAAGAGAAAGCATGTGGTATGGTTTATATTAATGAGAAATACTATGTCAAGGAGAAGAAATGAGGACAAAACTTGGCCTGCATTCTTTAGTAGGGCTTGGAATTTGGAGCCTTTAATGCTACTGCCTCCATGGCTACCTCAGAGGGGAAAAATTTTCCAAAGTTGAAGATTAACCCCAAGGTGGAACATGTCCCCTGCAACATACCCAAATCACCACGAGGGATGCCTGACTGCAACAGCACTCCTGTCAGACATTTGCTGTGGATGGGTTAGACACCAGCAATGGATTACTGGGGAAGGGGGCAGACAGAGCTACACAGTGCTTGCTCTTTGTAAGTCTGCAGACATCAAGCACTGTTCAGTGATAACCACCTGATGGCACAGCAATCAGTGCTATTTTTACATGCATCATAAGGAAGCAGCAAACTACCTCCTTTTAAGACCTGGGGAGCCTTCACCTGCACCACATTCTGCAATTTAAGTAAGTTCAAATAATCAGTTTTACTGTTGGGCACCCTGTCTGCACTTCTGTTTTGTTGGTTTTTCTCAACAGTTTAAGATGCCTCAACTGAACGTGAGAATATTTTGAATGTTTGCCACTAACTATTAACAACTTGGATTACAATTCTCTGCTCCCTATCTTCAAGATCTCAAACTGCTACTTACAAATGAAGTTTGAGAGCTATGTGGTTCTGTATTGCTCAAACAGATCTTGGCAAAATCCCCAATTCCAGTGTAATAACTTGATCACCTAGCCCTCAAGCCCCATATAATAGAGAAAGCATCTGGAATTAAAAGTGAAAGGAAGCCCCCCAGATGTTGAAGAAACAGACCTTGTTAAGTAGTCACAAGATCCACCAAGTTTGAACTGAACCACTAAGTGAAAGCCATACTTCAGGAACTACACTGATTTATCTAGCTCACTTGAACTTTAAGATAAACCCTGCAAGGCTTGACAAAATCCTGTTTATCACAGAATCCCAGGGGTTGGAAGGGACCTCGAGAGCTCCTGGGGTCCAACCCCCCTGCCAGAGCAGCTCCCCAGCTCATATTGCACAGGGCGGCGTCCAGACGGGGCTGGAATCTCTCCAGAGAAGGAGACTCCACACCCCCTGGGCAGCCTGTCCCAGGGCTCCCTCACCCTCACTGGGGAAAAGTTCTTCCCCATGTTGGTGTGGAACTTCCTGTGCTCCAGTTTACAGCCATTGCCCCTTGTCCTGTCCCCACAGACACTGAAAAGGGGCTGGCCATCTCCCCCTGCATCCCATGTCTAAGATATTTATAAACACTAATTAGGTCCCCCCTTAGTCTTCTTTTGTCCAGACTAAACAGTCCCAGCTCACTCAGCCTGTCCTCACAGGGGAGATGTTCCAGGCCCTTAATCATCTTCGTAGCCCTTCTCTGGACTCTCTCCAGGCGCTCCCTGTCTTTTTTATTATGAGAAACTGTCAGTAAACACAGCTTGTATGTAAATACACAAGGCAATTCAATAACTATGAACCTTGTAAAAATAAGCAGCTTCTCAGCAGCCTGCCAGCTGCTCTGTCCCTAGCAATGACAGTGTATTTTACTTAGAAATACATTTCCGGCCTTGCTTATTTAGCACACGACTAGAGCCACCAGCAGAGACAGCCACTTCTTTGTGCTCCCAGCCCTGGCAGGCATTTCACCACCAGCCACAAGCTCCAGCTTAGCAAAGGTGTTCTATAAACGGCCAGCAGACGGCTGCCACCATTCCTGCTACGCTCCTCACCAGCTCAAGTTAAGCCACAAGCTAAAAAGGCTCCCCTCAGGACAGGAAGTAGCAGTTAAAAAATAATTTAAGAGTTGTAAAGTTCTCCTCCTCAATAACAGAGATTCCTACTACCTAAAACTACTCTGGGCTTCAGCTTCTTGTGTCAGGTACTAGGCCCCAGCTACCAGGATGCATGGGAAGACTTAGCAACATGTAACTTTTCTTCAGGATGAGGTAGTTTCCCCTGGCAAGCTGAGTGGGTGAGCAAGTATTCTGCCAGCAGGAATGCACACAGTGGAAGAGAGGGGTACAACCTGAGGCACCCCACAGCTGAATGTTTACAGCACTTGCTGTTCACAAAAACCACCTGCTCATCTTACCTGTCCTGAATTTGAGATTTGCCTCTAATAAATGTTTACTACAAGCTTTTTTTCAGCTTTGCCCAGTGAGTACAAGAAAAACTTCCAAAAGGGGACTTTCAGAAACACACAATCTGCAAAGGGCATGAGAATTCACCTGTGGGTTCCAGGTAACTTGAAGGGAAGCACAAAGATCAGGAGGTAAATCCATGAGTTTACCACACAGGTAAAAAAAGAGGTTTATTAAAATCTCACTGCTTAACTTAACACAGTCAAGTTTTAGAGAATTAAACTTGCAGCTTAAACTGTACCAGAAGGCATGAGAGAGACAGCTACCCATCTCTGTTTCACAGAGTGTATTATCATCTATCCTGCAGAATTGTGGCAAAACAGTAAGACTCAAACCAGTTGTCTACTTGACACCTCCTGAACAGAAGAATCTGGGAAGATGGTAATGCTGTCCTAAATTTCAGCTTATTCCAGAGTACATCCATAAAAAAACCCATCACATTCATTTGATCCCTGATGTGCATGTAAGAGTCCATCACCTCATGAGATTAAGAGAATGAAACACAGAACTACTGGGGCTTTAAACTCTGCTAGTAATTCAGCACAGACACAGTACTGACACCTACCTTCCCCTGATAAACCAGCATTATGTGAGACACCACAAGGAAAGGAACATACAGATGCTTCAAAAAACTATTCCTGTTTGTCAGTGAAGTCCCAGGTTCTATTTCCAGAGATGACAGCACAAGAAGTTGCTGGCTTTTTTTTTATTGCTGCAAGTTAAGGGCATTTGCTAAGGCATCACTGCCTCTGTCCAGAGCAGCTTATGTCCTACTGTTACCTTACACCCCTGCAAGAACAAACAGAAACAGCTCCAACATGGATGAGGGTCTTAACTTCAGCCACTGGACTGTCTATAAATGCTTCAAAGCTGGCTATATTCCCAATGCCAGTGTCAGCTGACCTAGAATTAAAATTGTCAGTAGAGTAATTCTTTTATTCTTCCCCATAATTACATATTTTACACAAATAAAGATGAGGCTACATAGTGCTAGTCTCAGATTCACCTTTCACAGTATTTGTTACCACAGTCTCAAAGACTCAAAGATAACCCTTGACCCTGTTATCTGAGGTTTACATTCATTCATGTATTTTACCAGCTGTTTCTCTTTCCTGTATCAAAATGAAAGTTCCATGCAAATACTGGCTGCCAAAACAAAGAGCAGGAAAACTGAGCTCAAAACTGTCATCAGAAGCAAACCCCAAGCCACCTACAAAGAGAACTCCTTCTAATCTCTTCATCACTTAGTCTAAGTTCAGATCCCAAATCTATCAGCAATTTTGAGAGTTGACATGAGTAACTTCTACATCAACAGATAAAGTTGTATGTTTGCATATTAAATTTATGCCCTGTTTGGAGTGTATTATTTCAGGGCTTTTGCAAGTGCAGCTTTCAGAAACAAGAATGTATCTCATTAATCCTGATTATTCAGTGTTACACTGCTAAACTTGTATATTCTACACCCTTCCATCTTTAGCACTAATGTCACAACTAGGAGTACTGGCAGCCAGGAACCCTTAACCCATCAATTATGTTTCTTTGCTGAAACTTAAGTTAAACTAACATCCTTAAACTAAAAATACTAATCAAACTTGCTATTACTAATTAACAGCATAAAAATAAAACAGGAAAAATAGCACAAAGGGACCAAGCATCACTGGATTCCACTACCCAAGCCAAATATCACTATGTACTGTGTAGCTTCCATTAGAAAACAGGGTACATAAACATTTACAACATTTGTATTAGGTAAAACAGCTGCAAACAGTCAGCTAGAAGGAAATAGAGACTCACCAGCATCACAGTTCCTCAAGTACCAACAGCAACTTTTTCATGCAGTTCAGTAAGCTCACAGAGCAAAAACCAAGCCACTCAGTGCTTGAAACAAACACTGCCTTACTCCCCACAGAACAGTACCTGAAGGCAAGAATAACCTGAGGTTTGGACAGGAAGGTACTAACCTTCTCCCTGTGCCTGACAACAGGAAGAAGTCATTCTGAAAGACTTCAGGAACATATTTTAGGGTAGAGGGGAGTCCAAATTTGGCAACTGTTACAGCTTAACTGGCTGTGTTCTGAAAGGGAGCATAAAAGCTCCCCTCATCACACTACCTGCTACACTATTACCTACTATCTTCTTAAGTGAAAACCCAAAGGGTCTTCCCCCTTTACTTCAGGTATTTTAACAGTGTTGGATGTTTCTGAAGAATTCATTTATTTTAATGATACTTCCTGAGTCTTGGCTATATCAACCACTGCAGGGATTGGCCAAGAATCTGTCAGAGTGATTTAAATTACAGATCAATTTGAGACAGGTCTATAATCAGGACAAATAGACTCCTCCCTATACTCTCTCACATATTAGAAAACAACCATTTTTCTGCAAGAAACACCAAAAATGAAGAATTAAGTAAACCTGAGACTGTCCAACCCTGAACTCAGAAAAGCAGCTGTCCATCTCCTAACCTAAAATTGTCCCTCACTTTGCTGAGGGAATGAAGCCCAGGCAGGAGCTCATGCCCTGATGCAAGTTTTTATGCTAAAGCCCTACTGCTACAAGCTTTCTGGAAATGAAAACAAAATCACAAAATCCTGGAAGTTATTTTTGTAGGCAACACCTGAATTTTCATTCAATGTACCGATTACAATTGCAAGCAAGCACATCCTTAGTATATTAAACTCCCCTATAAAGCAAAACATTAAGGTCTTTCTACTACTTTCTTGTTGTTTTAAGTAGTCTAGTAACTAGAAAAGCATGCAGCTTTGCAACTCACAGACTGGAACCAAAGTATTCATCCAAATCCTACATTTCAAGCTCAAGTCTCTGCAATTTAAATACGCAGAATGTTCAATTGATTTTTCTTCTTGGTTTGGAATAGAAGCACTTGAGTTGATACTACCAACACGCTGCCTACACTGACAACAGCTGCTGTTTGACCATGAAACAGAAAAACAGAAGATACACAAAAACCCCCTACAGTTTGTTTCCTGAAACAGGAGAGTTCTGAGCAATGCAACTAAGTAGCTCAAAAGGAAAAACACAAACACCAAAAAGCAAGCAACAACAGAACCCCCACAACCAGTCAAGTTTCACCTGAAGCACAATTTTGTCATCATGATGCAAAACTACAGGCACCTGGCTAGTTTACTGCTCCCATGAGGGCAAGCAAAGGGAGCTGTGGTAACTACACTGTTTGCAGAAACAGGATCCTCCAGATAGGGCATCATGACAAAATAGGAATTAAATGATTTTAAATGTGTCACACCAAGAAACTGAACTCCAGGCACACTATTGATCCATTCAGGTATGCTTCCTGCAACTGCCCTTCAGTATAGAGCACACAGTGGCACTCTGAATGTAGCATAGACAGCTACACTTAAGTATCTAGGTGACAGCAGAGTTGCAAAATGTATTTGCTTACAAATCCTATCAGTTCACCTGCTTTTCTTTAAGCAATGTCTTCTTCAGCATTCCTAACTTTTTTTTATAAAAGGAGTTACTTATTTTTCTTCTACAATATCTTAAATGTAACACTCTTCCTATGCTATGTATTTTCTATTTCTAAATGTGATTGCTGAGATTTTCACATATCTAACTTCAGACAATATGCTGTTTAAAAAAGTCAAGAAGGTCCAAGTAGCACATGGCAGGGGAGCTGCATACAAATGAATCAGTATTTTGCTGATGTACTGGGTAACACATGAACTAGTCCAGGAAAATCATTTAGATGAGCTTTATTTTCTAGAAAGAAAAAAATAATGCACCACTTCAACAGTGATGCTAGAAACTAGGTTAAAGCCATTCCAAAATGAGTACTAAATTATTTCTGTTTAGGCTTAGAGTAAGTTTTTCTGTCAAAACCCACTGGTTGTATTTACAATTAACATGCAGTTATGGAACAGGGATAGGATTCTTAAAAATGAAACTCTAAAATCTCTTTAGAAAAACAAAGCAAGTAGTAAATGTTGAGTAATTCCCTCATCATCACTGCCCCAGTGGCCAGCACTGCTAAAGGAGTCTATCAAACCTGTTGGAATAGCATAAGGATGCAGAGGTAGGGGGAAAAAATTACTATAAATAGGAAACTAGATCCCAGCATAAACTTCTGACAGCCCAGAAGAATTGCAGTTTCACAGTTGTTGGTGAATTGGTCATGAAGCAAGCCAGGCAGCTACAGAAGAGTTCCAGGGTGGCTCCACCTACCTTACTAACCCAGCTACACCACCAGTTACAGTTTCATTATGGAAAGCAATTGAAGACTGAACTTCAATGCTACAAAAAAAAAAAGCCAGCATATTGAGACAATCATGTTGTTTCCACACAGTCTCCAGTAAAACTTAAAGGAAGCAGGTTTTGGTTTCCTTTGAGTTTCACTGAAGACTAAAAATGAGTCAGGCGATCTGTAGGCCACCATGCTCACAAAGAAGTCATGAGATGACCCCAAGTAACTTTACTACTGCTAAGTGTGACCAAATATATACTGCTTTTCAGCTCTACTGAATAAGGTTACAGGAAGCATGTGGCTAGCACATGGGGGAAACAACAGTCAGCCTTTTCCTCACAGTATAACCCTTGACACAACTGGCAAGCAACCAAGCATACACCAGATTTCTTTGCAAAAAACAAGAATGCATAAATTGAGCAATCTTAATTCCATCTTAAGTTGTAGGTTTATAAACCTGTGTCTAGAATTACACATGATTCTGTCGAGTAACAGTCCCTGCACAGGGCTATCAAGTTAGAGATACAATAAGGCAACACTCCTGCTGCTTTTCTGAATGTTTACAAGGATGTGAATTCTGAAGAAGTACACACACACTCTACCACATCTTGGGCCTCCTGCTGTATAATGCATCCCCTCTTAAACAGAACACCAGAAACCAGGGGGGTGAAAAAGCACCCACAGAAGCATTAAATCAGGTAATGGTGAAAACAAGCAAAGTGTGCTAGAAACAGAGAGTGTCCTCACGTGTATGTATCCAACTCACCCAGACCTGCTCAGAGGAAACACTACACTCTTCTTCCTCAAACACCTCAGCCCAGAGTCAGTGAGTAAAAATGGAAATCCAAGCTTCAAGATCTCTCTTGGAATGCAAAGTATGCTCTCAGTCTGTCACTTCTCCCACTTCCACACAGCTGTGTTCACTACACAAATAAAGCTTTATCATTAGACCAAACAGGATCCCCAGCTTTCTCTTTTAAGCTAGGTGCTCTTCCCACTTTATCCCTGGAGGGACTGCAGGCTGTGTTGCTGCAGACATCCCGAGCATTGCAAAGCTTATAAAGGTGAAGACAAAGTAATACCTGTGAAGGTACAAGATTTACCTCGGACCTAACCAAGGCTACAAGGGCCACATCTTTACTTCTAGCTATAGTCTTCCCTCAGATTTCTTCTGTCTTCATGGGCAGAAAGCTGCATGACCGTGTCAAGCCCCACACCTAAAAACAGTACACACCACAGTCTTGAAATACATCCAAGTAACACAGCAGCCCTTTGTCACGATAGTCAGCAGCTAGCCGTCTGCAGGCTGCCGAGCAGACAGGCGTGTTTGGGCAGCCTCTCCTATGCAGGGGAGATCCCATACACAGAGGGCTTAGCATGCTTCTCCACAGAAACTCCGGACGAGGGATGAACTCCTGGAAGGACGATCAGAGGGAACCGGGTATTTTTACGGTAAGCCTTCACCCTGCTTCCCCCACGGGCCCACGTACGACCCCACGGCAAAACGCAACACCCGGCGCCGAGCCTGCCAGTCACCGCACGCCCGCGGCGCTCCCAAGCTCTGAACTAGGCCCAGGCAGCCAGGGCTCCCCGCAGGGCTGGGCCCAAACGCGGGCAGCCGGCCCGGGGCAGGCCCGGAAGGGCCTCAAGGTACCGGGCGGGAACCGGCGCTCCGGGAGCGCCTCAGCGCGGCCTGTCGTCCCCCACCTCGCCTCGGGGACCCCCTCTATCCTCCCGCGCGCTATCTCCAGCACAGAGGAGAACCAGCAGCCCCTCGAAGCGCTCCAGAGGCGCCTGTGCAGCCCCCGGCCTCGGTGAGGCCCTAGAGGCTCCACCGGGCAGCCGCTCCAGGCCGCGGCCGAGCCCCCTGCTCTCGCACCACGCGCGGCCGCTGCTGTCCTCTCCCAGGCTGGGCCCACGGTAGGTGGGCGGGTTCAGCAGCGGGGTAGGACCCCCAGAGAAGCGGGAAACCCCCACGGAAGCCATTTCCAGGGTTACAGGGACGAGGGCGGGGAAAGAAGAGCTGCGGAGCGACACCTGCCACACAGCGCCGGGGCGGCGGGGAAGGAAGAAGGGATGAAGCCGGCGGCCCCGCCTGAGAGCTCGCGCGGCGGGGCCGGAGCTAGTACCGCACCCGCTCCCCCGCCAGGCGGCTGCTTCACCTACCCGCCGGCAAAGAGATGCACCAGGGTGTCTCTCTGGCTCATTCTCGCCGCCTGCGCCCGGGCGGGAAGGAGGGGTGCCGGGCGCTTCCGCCCCGCGCTCGGCCGGGCCGCTCCTCGCACGGCTCAGCATAAATACGCACCGCGGCCGCGCGGCTTCCTGCGGCGGGGCGGGGCCGGGCTCGCTCCGCCTCCCTCCCGAGCCGCTGCGGCAGCCGCCAGGCGCGGGCCTTCCTCATGAATATGCAGCGAGCCCCCTCGAGGTAAACAGAGAGCACCATTGGCTGGAGGGGCGTGACGTCACCGCCCCGCTCCGCCTCATAACCTGGGCCAGGGAGCGCCTTCAGGTCTCTTAGAGGTGGTAGCTGCGGTGGTGGCATGGGGCGTTAGGCTGCCTGGCCTTTCCCTGGCTACGGAGTGTCTCTGGGCCGCGGGTGACGCGCCCCGGCTTTCCAGGGGTCTGGCCCGCAGCCCGCCCCGGCTCCTGGCTGACGTGCGTGCTGGCCCCGAGGGCAGGTCACGTACAGTAGCTGCAGAGGATACAGGGAAGGGGCGTGTGGGAAACGACCCCTGTGCCCTCTGCGTCCCAAAGCAATGGGGCCAGCAAGGCCTGAGGCTTCGGTCTTGCCTTGTGTGTGCGTGCCAGGTCGCACCCCCAGCTACTGAGACGATGTGCCTCCCCAGAGAGGCACTCAAATGCTGGCTGCTGGGGAGTGTTTCTGAAGTGAGTATTGTGATCCATTGGGTGACTTTTGTTTATCTTTAAAGCTACATGGGTAAGGGCAAAATTGTTGGCTAGGTCAGCATCTTGAAAAGCCAAGCCCCTAGAAGCAAACAGTGGCTACCTAAAGTCTTTGTGAGTGGCAACACAATCAGTTCTTCCAAAATATGATACGCTGTCTCGTAAGCACAGAGCAGCTTCTAATCTCTTAGTAAAACAGGCACGCGTCTCCAAGCAGTCATTGCCTACAACAAACTTCCTCTGAGATGGTGAGCTGATACCACGTGCACAGAGAGGCTGGAAGGGTAATGTGAAATGCTGCAAGAGTGGTGGGAGTTGAGGAGGAGTTTAGATGGGAGAAGGCTTGGAGAAGTAAGAAATGTGGAGATGCTGGGGGAACCAGTAGTTGCACTGAACTGGGACAAGTAAAAGTAGGGCAGTGATTTTGCAGTGGATGTTCTGCATTGCTGTTCTACACAGCATTTGGTTGAAACTAGAGAACAAATGAGCAAGGATTGTTCCAAAGTAGAAAGACAAGACTTTCAGAAGCCTGTGGTATGCACACATGAGAGACATTAAGCCTAACACCCAGAAAGTGTGAAAGAATTGGCACAAGATGTCACATGGGAGAAAGTAAATATATTCAGGTTAATTAAAACTGACATATTTTGAGAGTGCTGGGAAACCTAACCAGCAATTTTATTAAACACTTCATGAAAGGTACAGAGTCAAATACCAAATGCTTGGTTTGAGGCCGTGTCCCAGTTTTTTCCAATTCCCTCAGTAGCTTAGGAGGAAAGAGGAGATGGGGTTTCTATAGGCTGTGTGGTCCCATGCAGTAAGCATGTGTACCAGGAAACTCAAGGGAAGATTAAATACTAAAGAGGCTGCATTTTTCTGTCTCTGTATAGATGAACTCCTAAGATGGGAGCCATTAACTTCACCTGGCATTTATGACTTGCACTATGACATCTGAAAAACATGTAACGAGATAATTTTTATGAATGCTTATTAAACAGCACAAGTAGAACTCTCAAAGCATTTTCATATATTACTAGGGTTTTTTTGTTTTTTAAAGTGTCTGTATATAAACTTTAGCTATTTCATTTAAACATTTTTTAAAAGTCTGAACTGGAATCTTTTTGATTTTTACTAGGAGCCTGAACTACTCTGATTCAAAATGATTTTGCAGCATTTCTTGAAGAGTTCTCTTTAACACTAATTTTTCTTCTATTTTCTGTACTAGGCTGGATTTCCTGGCTGGACTGCATATCCCATAATGCTTGACAGATATGGATACTTACAGTGCGTTTCCCTTTTCATCCATCAAGGAGAGGTAAGCGTGGAGAGGAAATGCCATGTGGATTCACACTTGAGAGCCCAGAACATAAATAAAAGCATCCAGATTGCCTGAGGTCCTATTTTCAAATTATTATATTCATCCAAATTTTTGTAAAATTCTTTTTTTCTCCATGTGTGATTTTATTGCAAAATCTGAGTAACTCTCCTATTGAAGCCTCTTGCAGCTCGCAAGGCCAATGGGATCCTGGGCTCCATCAGCAGAGGGGTGGCAGCAGGGACAGGGAGGGGATTGTCCCTCTCTACTCTGCCCTCGTGAGGCCCCATCTGGAGTCCTGTGTCCAGATCTGGGGCCCCCAATACAAGAAAGATGTGGAACTGTTGGAGAGGGTTCAGAGGAGCCACGAGGATGATTAGAGGGCTGGAGCACCTGCCCTACAAAGAGAGGCTGAGGGAGCTGGGCTGGTTCAGCCTGGAGAAGAGAAGGCTGTGGGGGGACCTCATTGCAGCCTGCCAGTCCCTGAAGGGAGCTTATAAGCAGGAGGGGATTCAACTTTTTAAAAGAGCAGATAATGGCAGGACAAGGGGGAATGGATTAAAACTAAAGGAAGGAAGGTTTAGGTTAGATATTAGGGGGAAGTTTTTTACAGAGAGAGTGGTGAGGGGCTGGAACAGGCTGCCCNGAGGTTGGTGTCCCTGCCTGTGGCAGGGGGGTTGGAGCTCTATGATCCATGGGGTCCCTTCCAACCCAGACCATTCTATGATTCTATGATTTAGGAGTGAGTAGATTTTGTAAATCTTTGGAAATTTTCACATCAGGAAACTCATTTCAAGGTCCTGGGACATTGTTCACACACCACTCTCAAAGTAAGCTAAGGACAGAAGCTCATGCTTTAGTTCTGGGCTGAAACAGAATTGCACAATGGATTTGCATCTTTCAAAAGCAGGATGCCTTGACAGGGTAACCTGTCTTCTCAATTTGAGATTCACCTGAGCATAGGCTGCATATAGTACTTTAAATCTTCCCATTCTAGACTCCAGGTGCTGTTTTCTAAACGATGATACACCCACCTTCCTTTCTCAACCTGAATTTATTCATGACCTCTGGTAACTCTGCTAATGGATGGGGCCCTGGGCAACCTTGTGTAGATCCAGACCTGGAGGTTGGTGTCCCTGCCTGTGGCAGGGGGGTTGGAGCTCTATGATCCTGGGGGTCCCTTCCAACCCAGACCATTGTATGATTTTATGATTTTTACCACTTCATGCTTTAGAAACAGTGATTTTAAAAAGTTCTGTTGGGATTTGGACTTATTTTTCCTATCTATTCTAAAGTGTGTAATAGGACTCAACAAAGGTGCAGAAAGGAGAACGTATGATACAACAAGCCCTTGTTTCTATGTTTTCTGACTCTGATTTTTTCTCAGCATCCATGTAGCATGTGCTGTGCTTTTTTCCCCCCTGTGTTCTATGAAATGCATTTTTAAAAGTAGTTCAATTTGACATTTGTGAATGGATGAAGTACAGCTTGTTAAACAGCCAGCATTAATTTCCCTATCTGTCAGGCTGAGAAATGAGACTTGACCTGGTGTTTGTTAATGACACTGAGAAATTGAACTGCTTCATTACTGCTAATGAAGACCTGGCAGAAGATTTAAATTTAGATGTAAAATGAGCCTTTGGGAAAAAAAAATGGATGGGTTGCTTTAGTATGTGGTGTATGAGATGAAGAGAGTTTGGGGCTCTTTTCTTCTAAATACCATTTTCCTGATTTTTTTATCTAGTTTGTTTCAATAAATTGTTCAAAATGGGGGGAGATTATGGTAGTGCTTTCACATACAGTGTTACTGTATAAAGAGATTTTCAATGAAGGGAAAATAACTTGAGATATACATAAAACCACAAATCTCAAGATTGTCCTATAAATAACTCGTTTTCTGACTTGTGTGACTCAGACTTGAGTGATAAATACCATCAGCATAGATGGCAAGATTGTTTTTTATTGCCAGGAGTTGGGCATGTTTTAAGTTTCAGCCCTGAAATCATAGCAAGACATTATAAGGAATGGTTTTTAGCTAAAGTGTACTGATGCTGCAAGTGAATAAAATGTGTTTGTACTGCTCCTTTGAAATATAAGTGATTGGTGTAATTGTGTAAAATAGTTGGAGGACCTCTACTCCATCCTAGCAAAAGCTGTCCACTTCATTCTAAGAAACTAAATAAGTGCTGGGATTTTTTTAATACTCTTCTACCAATCTATATATGTAGATATTTAAAACTGTTTCAAAATTAATGAAGCCAAATGTGACAAGTGAGGTGTTTAACTGATACCATTGGACAGATAGCCGATGGATTTAGAAATAACCTTTTGACCAAGAAAGCCAGTAAGGGAGATGGGGGTAAACAACTCCCCCTACACTTTGTGTTGGCCTCCTTTTTCTTCAGCATGGGACAGCCTTTGTTCCTTGAGAACACATACATCTCTATGCCTATTGCCCATGGCTTGCTTGTCTGACATTTGTAGCTTACAGAATCTCTTTGGAATTATCCAGAAGATAAAGCAGAAGAAGACAAGGCAAAAAGATAAGAACTAGGGAAAGGAGAGGATGAGCTGACCTTAAAAAAGGGGTGGGGGTGCCAACAGCATGAAAATGAGGACAGAGAGTGCTATATGTAAAGAATGAGAAAGAACAGAAGGCAAAAAAGACTGGAGACAGGCTAGGTCATGTCAATACCTGGAGATGCTTGTTGAGGAGGGTATAAACCCTACAACTATAAAATTGGGTTTTAGAATTGGGAACATCCAGATAATTACCAGAGTCACAAGGAAGTAGTTAATCCTATTGTACTTGGCCCTGGTGGTGAGAGCTGTAGAGATCACTTTACAAGACTTAAGCTGTCTGTTTTCAAGACAGGTGTATTCAAACTGAATAAGGTGTACAGAAGAGCCACTCAGGTTATCTGGAAAATGAATGGCTTATCATATCAGAGAACACTTAAAAGATTTGGTTTGTTTGGACTGAGTAAATAAAGGCAGGGAGTGATTGCTGCCTGTAAATTGTCATGGGAGTAAACAACAGGGACCAGAAAAGTAAAACACCACATAAGCTAAAGGTCAACATTAGCAGAGTTACCAGAGGTCATGAATAAATTCAGGTTGAGAAAGGAAGGTGGGTGTATCATGGTTTAGAAAACAGCACCTGGAGTCTAGAATGGGAAGATTTAAAGTACTATATGCAGCCTATGCTCAGGTGAATCTCAAATTGAGAAGACAGGTTACCCTGTCAAGGCATCCTGCTTTTGAAAGATGCAAATCCATTGTGCAATTCTGTTTCAGACCAGAACTAAAGCATGAGCTTCTGTCCTTAGCTTACTCTGAGAGTGGTGTGTGAACAATGTCCCAGGACCTTGAAATGAGTTTCCTGATGTGAAAATTTCCAAAGATTTACAGAATCTACTCACTCCTAAATTATAGAATGGTCTGGGTTGGAAGGGACCCCATGGATCATAGAGCTCCAACCCTCCTGCCACAGGCAGGGCCACCAACCTCCAGGTCTGGATCTACACAAGGTTGCCCAGGGCCCCATCCAACCTGGCCTTGAACACTTCCAGGGACGGGGCATCCACTACTTCTCTGGGCAGCCTGTTCCAGCACCTCACCACTCTTTCTGTAAAAAACTTCCCCCTAATATCTAATCTAAACCTTCCTTCCTTTAGTTTTAATCCATTCCCCCTTGTCCTGCCATTATCTGCCCTTTTAAAAAGTTGAATCCCCTCCTGCTTATAAGCTCCCTTCAGGTACTGGAAGGCTGCAATGAGGTCCCCCCGCAGCCTTCTCTTCTCCAGGCTGAACAAGCCCAGCTCCCTCAGCCTTTCTTTGTAGGGCAGGTGCTCCAGCCCTCTAATCATCCTTGTGGCCCTCCTCTGAACCCTCTCCAACAGTTCCACATCTTTCTTGTATTGGGGGCCCCAGATCTGGACACAGTACTCCAGATGGGGCCTCACGAGGGCAGAGTAGAGAGGGACAATCACCTCCCTGTCCCTGCTGGCCACCCCTCTTCTAATGGAGCCCAGGATACCATTGGCCTTGCGAGCTGCAAGAGCACACTGCTGGCTCATGTTAAGTTTCTCATCCACCACAATCCCCAAGTCCTTCTCAGCAGGGCTGCTCTCCAGGAGCTCTTCTCCCAGTCTGTATCTATGTCTGGGATTCTTCCGACCCAAGTGCAGCCCCTGACACTTGGCAGTGTTGAACCTCATTAGGTTCCCCCGGGCCCATCTTTCCAGCCTGTCAAGATCCCTCTGGATGGCTTCCTTTCCTTCTAGGGTGTCAACCACACCACTCAGCTTGGTGTCATCCGCACACTGCTGAGGGTGCACTCAATTCCATCATCCATGTCATTGATAAAGATGTTAAAGAGCACCGGTCCCAAGACAGACCCCTGGGGGACACCGCTTGTCACCGGCCTCCACCTGGACACAGACCCATTGACCACCACCCTTTGGCTATGGTAAATAGAATAAAACAGAACCTTTGCAGTTTTTCATCAAAAGGCAGAAGGAAGAGCTCCTCATTTAGAAAAGGTGAATGTGTGACTGCACAGGTTTTGCACTCCTGGAGTAATCCAAACCAGGGAGCTAAGTAGTAGCGTGGGTCTAAGTGTGGAGGAAGGACCACTGCAGCACATGGTGGTTTCTGTGGTGTGTTGGCCTTTAAGGTTTAATGTAAGCAGCCTGATTTGGACATCTGAGCAAATCCAACCATCTTAGAAGTGCATGAAGGCTGCAGAAGTGTTTTCAGGCCACTAGCAGTTGCCTAGGGAGTCAGTCATCTTGCTGCTCTCCCTTGATAAATGTCGCTTAATCATTAATTTCCATCTGGAGATGTTGCTTTTTTAGCTTGTCTAAGCATGGACAAGGAATTTGCTGACTCAGGTGTACTTTAGGGAGCTAAGCTTCATTATTGCTAATTAACCAATTAAGGAAGTATTGTAAGGAGGTTTTACTTTGCTTTTTTTCTAAGAGATGGTGCATGTGAAGTTTCAGTACCTAGCTGTACAGTATAGTTTTTGTTTCCTGGATTGTACCTTGGATATTATGCATATTGCACAAAGCTCAGAGCTTCAATTTTCAAGTGTAGCAACCATAACTAAATGAAAACTGCTAGATTAGCTGCTGCTACACATGGGGGATGTTGAGCATTGTTAATAGGTTGTTTATCCTAATGGGGTAAACACTGTTTCAGATTTGATTTTCAGTATATAAAGCTTTCATTAAGTTCTGTAGGCTTGTCATGTCCCACGTTCTTCTGACAGACCCTTCATTTATTTCCAGAAATGAGTGGGGAGAACAAAGTTTGCCTTTTTTTAAAGGGTGATAGGTTAACAGATTGTAATTGGGTTTTTGCCCCTGAACAACCTGTGGGAGTGATTTTTTTTCTTTGCTTAGAAAAGGCACAAGAAATGGAGAGAATCTACTTACACTGTAAGAAATGCCAGTTTAAAAGGTGTTTAACAGTGCAAAAAGGAAACTTACAAGTTGATCTTTTCTATTCAAAACTCTGGAATATTGATTTACTAGACCTTGGAGAACATCTTAAGACTATCAGAGAATCACAGAATTGTAGAGGTTGGAAGGGACCTCAAGAGATCAAATCCAACCCCCAAAATTAATGGTAGTTCTGAAATTAATAGTAGCTCTGGGACAGGGCATGAGGTCTAACAAATTAAATCCTCACTTGTTCTGGAGGTTATGTAGCACAGAGTCATATATGCTCTGGGGAATAGATCACAACCCCAAACAGACAACCCCAGTAACTCTTCCTTTCTCAGTGCTGTCATTTCCTCACCTGTGGAGAACTTTTTTTAACCTATTCTCTAATCAAACACATTCCAATCAAATTACTTCTGTTCCCTTAGATCTTGGAAAATACCCTGGACAATCTGTTGCACATTTTCTGCAAGTTTAGACACAATGCACCTCAAGTAGTTGCCTTAATATTAAGCCGTAAGTCCCTCAGCCTTGGTGAAGTTGCAGCTTGAATGAGTATGGCTTTATTAGCTTTGTGCAAATAGCAGTGGGGTTTGTGTTGTGATAGCAGGGGCTCTGACAGAGATGGTTTTGACAAATTAATCTTTCAGGTCTTGACTAGATTTGGAGTTAGGTTGTTAGTAACTCTGGTGGGAAAAACTATTTAATTTTTATCTATGACATGAACTGATGAGAGAATCCCAGGGGTTGGAAGGGCCCTCGAGAGCTCCTGGGGTCCAACCCCCCTGCCAGAGCAGCTCCCAGCTCATATTGCACAGGGCGGCGTCCAGACGGGGCTGGAATCTCTCCAGAGAAGGAGACTCCACACCCCCTGGGCAGCCTGTCCCAGGGCTCCCTCACCCTCACTGGGGAAAAGTTCTTCCCCATGTTGGTGTGGAACTCCCTGTGCTCCAGTTTACAGCCATTGCCCCTTGTCCTGTCCCCACAGACACTGAAAAGGGGCTGGCCAATTCCCCCTGCATCCCATGTCTAAGATATTTATAAACATTAATTAGGTCCCCCCTAAGTCTTCTTTTCTCCAGGCTGAACAGTCCCAGCTCACTCAGCCTGTCCTCATAGGGGAGATGTTCCAGGCCCTTAATCATCTTCGTAGCCCTTCTCTGGACTCTCTCCAGGAGGTCCCTGTCTTTTTTATACCAGGGAGCCCAGAACTGGACACAGTACTCCAGGTGGGGCCTGACCAAGGCAGAGTAGAGGGGGAGGATCACCTCCTTCGACCTGCTGGCCACTATCCTCCTGATGCATCCCAGGATCCCATTGTCTCTCTCAGCCCCCAGGGCACACTGCTGGCTCATGGCCAACCTGTCATCAACCAGGACCCCCAGGTCCTTCTCCACAGAGCTCTTCTCCAGCAGGTCATCCCCCAGCCTGTACTGATTATCTTGATTTCATGATGAAACATATGTCTAACAGGATGTATTTCTCCCCATAAATGAAATAGAAATATATAGCCCAGCATGGTTGGTGACCTACATTTCAAAACCCCTGTTTTTAATCATACTATGTATTTTTTCATCTCTTTTTAAAAAAGATTCTTTTCAGTTCCTGTTTTTCAAAATACAAGAATTTCTGGCTAAGAATATAATCTTTATTCTTTCTCACAATGTTCTTACAGTTATATTTGAATCTTATCTTAACTTTAGTTTACCATGTGAGCAAAGCAGCTGTCTGTTACGTGTTCACAAAGCCAAGTCTGTGTGTGATTATGTAATACACATGCTTCATGTATCTCCAAACAGAATTCAAATGTTTCTAAATCCAGCTGTGTAGTACAGTACTGACTTTGCTTCCTGTTGTCCTTCAAGTTCTGAGGACAGAGCAGTTGAAGTTTCATTCCTTGTCTGCTACTGTGTTTTATTCCAACTAGAGCGTAAGGTTGAAGTTCTGAGATACGTGGCCACATTTTTAAATGAAGTGGGGGCTCATGGGAGGTTTGCTGTGTAACTTAAGGGTTATGTCTGTCTTCTGTTACAGTAGATGGTTTTAACTTTTATTTTATTACTAACAGTTACTATAAATTAAGCTCTAGTTACTAACCACCACCTGCCATTGCAAAGAAAGGAAGGGGCAGCCCCACTGTAACAATGGTGCTGTGGGTAAGAGGAGCCTCTGTGGTGCAACTTTATTTGCGTTAGAGGTGGGAAAGAATGTCAGAGAGAAAAGGCTGAAGTCTGGGGAATCCAGTTTGAGTTTTCAGCAGTAGGTCCTGGAAGAGATGGCATGGATGCAACTATAGGGTATGCCCACCAAAAGCCTTATTTAAGCTTAGACCTGGGCCTTCAATCCTGGTCTGAGCTTTATTACAGATGTTGTACCTGTTCCCAGTCCTGTTCCTGAGTTATTGCTTGTATTTCCCAGTTTGGCCTTAGATCTGATGTTACCTGGCACTTGTCTGATGATCAGTGGACCACTGACAGTACTTGCAGTTGTCATCTACCATGAGTGCTGTGCCCTGTGGTGAGCTCACTGCCCAGCCAGTGTCATGGACACCCTTGGGTCCCCGTTAGCCTTCCCTGGGGAGCAGCCCAGTTCTTACTGCTCCATCCCATTCTTCCCTCATAGTCTGTCTGATTTTTATGGTGTCAACAATAAGAATACTCAAATTCTGAAAGTCATCATTCCTAATGTTGTAGTCATCTTCAGAAATGGATAGGGACCATTCTGATGTGAGAAGGAGGAGGGGAGGGGGTAGCGTACAGCTTTGTTCAAATACCTGTCAAATTTATATGTAGGTCCTGCATCTTTTGGATGATGTTGGAGATATTAACAGTGGATTCTCATTTTGACTTTGCTCCAAGATAAATGTTGGTAATAAAATGGCAGGTTGTATTTTAGCAATGTGTAAAGGTCTCTTTTGAATGGCTTTATCTTCCAGTGGGGTTTTTTTAAGGAATAAGCACTGAACTCAGGTAGTTGGCTTTCTCACAAAAGTGAATTTATAATGTTTAGAGGAAAAGTTGTTTCTGCAGCAATTATTTCCATACCAGTAAGCTAATGGTGAGTTGCAGCTGAGATTGATATCTGCTGCTTTCATACAGTAAACATAATTTAAGAATGTAATATTCTCAGAGCTTGGCAAATAGCAAGGATTTATCACAGTAAGAATGCTGATTGACATTAATTTAAAGCAACCAACCAACCCACAAAACACCCCTCTAGGTTATAATCCAACTCTCCTATGATTATCAGGCTGAGACACTACAAAAGTGCTATTGTTGTAACTCTCAAAGGGTCTACCCAAACCACCTCTGAAATACAGGTGAAAAGCAGCTCAAAATATACTGGTGAAGGTTACACAAAAAAAGATATGTGGCATTTACAGGAAACAGTCATTCTGTATTATGCAAGGGACTCACTGAAACCCCTTGCAGTGATATATTTAAAATATTTTGGGGGGGTGGAGGTTGGGAATCCTGAGATAAGCATATGTTAAATGTTAGAAGTGAGACATTCGATTTCACTTAGTTTATATTTAGTGTGAACAGATGGGATTTTTGTTTCCTAATTCTGTGAGTTGCCTTTAAGAATTCCATCTTAGAGTCCAAAAGACTTTTTTTTCCTGTGACTTAGTCATGTATTAGAAAGGGCTGGAGATCTGAGGATATGCTGACACTTTAACAATTTCATAGAACAGCAAATAACTGGTGCTGTGTGTGTGTCGGGGCAGGCAGCAGGCCTGCCGGCGGCCTAGCTCTCTTCTCCCAAGATTTAGGCCCTGACAATATTCTTCTGTTCCCATGAGAGAGGAAAAGTTACTCATGCTGAGAGGATCCTAATAATCACATTCTCAAAACACAGCGGCCTTGTTGATAGGGGTACAGGCTGCCCTAAACCAAGAAGCAGTTATGGGAAGGTATTTGGGAGTAACAGAACATGTTAGGAACCAACCATAAGAGGCTCAAAACAGCTGGTGTGCGGATACTTTTAGGCATCAAAGGTAAACTAAGGATATTTAGCTATGATAGGTTTATCAGAACTCATTATAATCACTAACCAATCGATATGGTGTGAACAGTGTGTGTAAACAATGAGCAGTTTTTTAGCTTGCCACGTTTGCAGTAATAAAGGTCTAGAATCTGGGTGATTTCACCTAATAAAATGGCATCACCTAAAATTCATATCGAATTGCGTGTTGCTCTCTGCTGGTTGCCACATGCGTGTGCAACCTTCTATAATCATAGTGAAAAACTACAGAAAAGAGATCATGAAAACTGCTGGATTGCCAGTGAGTGAAGGTGAGACTTGACTTTTTCAGTTTCTTTTAAAAGACAGCATATAGAGGGACTAACTAAAGGTTGCTGATACATCATGGCAAACATGAGCATGCTGAAAACCGTTTTCTTCTGCACCTTTTACATACTTCTGCCTGTAGTTATTCATGAGATTTTTTAACAAGAAGAAGAGTGTTTTCAAAATCAGATGACAAATATATCCTGAAACATTTATATAAGGAATTTTCCAGCACTGCCAGCTGCTGATGTAATTTCAGAAACATAGTTTTGCTTGTGATATCAGAATGGGTTGCTATGGAAGTTAATTTTCAGTCTCAGCCTAGTTCTGGAAAGAAATAGATACAATAATTTAGAATTGTAGGTCAATTTTTTTCTTTACTTTTCTCTCTGCTCAGAAGAAATGAAATTATTGCTTTAGTATGCTGCTCATATATGTTTAAACAACACTGATGTATAATGCTGCAAAGGACCATGTACCATGATGTCAACAATATGCAATTATCCAGCAGTCTGTAAAAAAAACAACCCAGCAAACTGTTAGGTGATTGGAAGACAGGTTTATGCTCTTCTGGGTCAGATAAGCATATCCATTATTTTGACTGCAGTTTCTCAGAACTTGGATTGCCATCTCAATAGAGGCTTGACTTAATTGACTTTAATGATCTTTGGCCAGGCACTAAACACCACAGATTTTTGGCTATACCAAGAGACTTCTCACACTGAATTGGAGGTGATCCAGGAGTGTGTGAAGGAAATGCTTCAATTTGAACAAAACTGAGCAATCCTCAAACAATGTGACACTTCCAGTTCCTCAGGCTCTACATGGAACCTAATTCACACTGAATGTAATCAGGTACCTTTGGTGTTGGCTAATCTTCAACTGAAATCAATAAATCAGCCTGGGCAGGGAGAGATTAGGCAAGTCAGAAACATGTACTGTGATGTTTGCTTTTGTAGTCTTTTTGAGAGGTCAGATAATGGAGACATCAATTAAAAGCAGGACAAACACCAGGCTTCTTCCAGTGCAACAGCCTTTTCCTTTCTTAAATGGGAGTGTCAATTTAGCTTTAGAGCAAGCTGCCAAATCATCAGTTATATTTATATCCAATGTATCACAGACATGGACAGGGAAAAGTAGTGTTCAAACTTGTGTTATAGAAACCAGAGTATAGATTTGGAGTGAAAACACCAGTGTTCAAACCTGCTTTATAGAAAGCAGGGTTTTTTAACCTCATTCACTTTCCAGTGTTTGTTCTAATTATATCAGCATGACTTCAACATTCAGACTTAGAGCTGGTTGTGATGCATGTATGTGTGAAAGCAGTACTTCAGCTTGAATACAACTGAGCAAACCTCAAACAATGTGCTGCTTCTAGTTCCATAAACTCTAAATGGAACCTAAGCATGCTGTCTCTTAAGTGTCTTTGTCAACAATGATAATTTCTTCTGCTGGGAGAAACTACAATATTTATCCATTGACCTTTATTATCCAGGCTGTTTCATGTAAATACCCTTTTTTCCTTCACTGCCTTGTCATCCAATAGACTTGGTAAATACCATGGGTTTATCTTCCTTAGATGTGGTCTTTCTTTCAGGGCAAAGTGGTATTTTGGTTCTCTGCCTGGTTTTGTAGGCCCCAAACAATGATGTCTCTAGTAGTCAGAGGTTCTATCACTGCCACTGTTGTTTAACAGGTAAAGTGTATACTGAATCACAGTCTTGGGAAGTGGTTGGGCAGCGAGTTTGTCCTCAAACTAGAAAGTAGTTTGGCTGTTCTAAGGGCCTGTGGTCTGGGGCTTGCAGAGGAGAGAATTACATGAGGGGCTTTAGGGAGTTGTGTTCTGCTCCATGACAGATGCTGCCATTTGGCTGTTGCTCAGAAAATTTACTGGCATCATCTTAGAAAAGTGAGCCAAAATGCAACACACTCTGATAGTTGGTGGTGATTTCTTATGTTGTTTTTGATACTGCACAATTATTCTGCAAGAAGGCACAGCCAGCTGTGAGACAGATGGATGGAGCCACATGTGTTTCCATGCCCAAGAGGGAGGTTTGTGTACAGAGCTCCAGTCAGGAATCGGGCTGAGTGAATGATACCCAAGGTTATTCACACAGAGATGTCTGGATTTGGACAGAAATTCAATACTTGAATTGGCCAGGTGAGGGGCTGGTTTTGTGTTAATTGTCTACCTATAACAGTTTTTCTTGTATTGATGTATATAAAGCAGTAAATACTGAGGAAATACTTGGAGATTAGTCTGGTCAGCAGTCTGAATTCAAGAACTGAACTTGTGCATGTGGTCTCTTTCCCAAACTGGGAAGTGGGCATGCCACCTTCCTTCTCCCTAAAACCACCAGCACCTTGCCACCACTAGCACCACCTAAAAAAGTCTAGAGTGAAAAGACATGCCATATTCTTTTCCTCTCTCAGTTGCTGCAGCACATGAAAAGCTCTGCCAAATGAGATTACAGCTGCTGCCGTGCCGAGCTTTCAGGGTTGGCTGAATGTGGGGATGAATTAAGTGTTCATTTGTGGGGCCTTCTTTTCTCCTCTTCATCAATCAGAACACAGGAGAGTTGCAGAGGCAGGAAAGCAGACAAGACACCAGCCAGGCTCCTGCTTTCTTGCTGTATTCTCAAGTAGAGGAAGAAAGTTTATTCAGCAGTGCTCTGATGGCAGCCAACAGTACCCTTGGACACTGGTCAGGGCTGTACGTAGGCAGATCAAGGAGTGCCAGTATTATCCCAGACAGCTAGAGCATGCCAGCTCAGAGCCCACGTGTGTAAAAGGAGTGCTGCATTCACTGGGAGTTAAAATAGGTACTTTTTTAAAGTGAGTGTTCAGATTGCAATTCTTGGTTGTAACATCTTCCTTTATCTTTTGCCTTTTTGGAGACAATAGAATTTAAAAGATTTGTCCATGTTTCAGCCTGAACAGCCTCTTACACCATGATAAAATTAGAACAGTGCAGTGGAGAACTGGGCTCCCAAAGGGCATAGGGCTAGAAACTGTGCAGGGCCAACTGAGGGAACGTACCAAAGGTGATTCTTGCTGATAGATATCTGCATCTTCCTAACACCCCCCCTCTCCTGTTACAGTCAGCCTAAGGTACTGTACTACTGTGTCTTCCTTTTCTAAGTATGAAAAATCACTGCTGGGATTAAAGCAAGCACAGAAGATTTCAGATGAGGGAGAAGAGAGTAAAGTTTACAAAGCCAAATGTTAGTAATTGTAAAGCTTCCATTCCTGGGCTATTCAGTCATTTCTGAAGTGGCTTTTAAAAATAATGTAACATTTCAGACCAGATGTTTTACATATTTTCTGTTTCATCCTATAACAAATCACATGCATATGATCTATAATTTGGTTTTATTTCTATATTATGTATCTCATGTACTTCCTTAGAGATGTTAGTCTTTAGAAATAGTAACCATACCTTGAATTCAAGTGGAAATTCAAGATCTGCAGATAACTGGCACTGCTAAAAAGCAGGCTGTACTGACTTGGGTAAGGCTGCTCTGCAAGGGATAGACATTAATGATAGCAATAAAAGTAACTCTTGAAAGTAGGTGTCCCCTATATAGGCTGAGAGATTCTGCTTGTATTGTAAAACATCTTCAAGATAACTTACTGGCCAGATAAGAGGTTGAAAACTATCTGAGTTGGACTGTAAATGTTAGTATACCTAGCCTATTAATGAGTACTGGTGACAAGTGGAGTCCCAGTTCAGGAAGATGAATTAGGTACTGGTATTCCAGTTTAGCTGTGCACTTCCTCCCAGCTACAGCCATACTAAAAACAACCAGTGGACAAATATGAGAATACAAATACTATGTGACATGACATACTGGGTGTGTTAGATGAGTTGGGACATTCAGAAGTCCTTCCTTCTATTGTAGTGTTATTTTAGAGAACCAGCCAGCTAGATTGGTTTTTTTCACTATATGCTTTACATGATTTGTTAATTATTTCAGAGGATATGAGACCAGCTATAATGCTGCATTACTTCTGTGGTAGATTAGCTCCCTTGATTTCTCATCGCCCTGTGTCAAGCACTGTTTAAATTGCCTAATATTAGGTAGACACTTCACTGTAAGTTCTCTAGATACATGAAGTTCTGCCTACTGCAGGAAGAGCTGGTAGAAAGGTAATTGCCCAAAAGATACGATTACCTTTACTCCAGCCTGTAACAGAAAAATAGGGGGCTCAACACTTGATATTCTGGCACCTATCTCTATTCTTTCTACCCTTTTGTCTTCCCTTTTTGTAACTGCTGTGCTTCTGTGGTGACAGTAGGAGCTAGAAGAGCTGTCATAGTTGCTCCCACTGGGTTGTCCTGGTAGCAAGCTGAGCAGCTGTTGCATCGGCAGCAAGTCCCCCTGCTTGGAGCCCGCCCAGAAGAATGGGAAAGGCAGAGCAGCTGGAACTACTAGGTGCAGACTAAGCAACATCTTCAAAAATACCAACCAATGTATTTCAGCCTAAATGTATTGCAATAGACTTGCCACAATGTTGTGGGAGTCTTTCATTGTGCTTAAGGATGTCATTGAGTTCAGCAGCTTGGAGATTTGCAGTCAGTTATGTCATCTGCAGTGCTGTTTGAATGCTTCAATAGAAATCTGTTTGGCAGATCTATACTCTGAAGGCCAACTGAGTAATCAAACTTATAGGGGCAGTGGGAGAAACTAGCTCTTGAACTTTGGAAGCCACTTGGTCCTTCTGTGAGTGTGCAGCCCCTATCAGGAGGCAGTGCCAGTAACACCAGTGCCGCAGGTACCTCCTCGCTGGAGCCTGGCTGCTTAGACTTTGCCACCCGCAGCTTGCAGCATGTGTGCCATCACCCCACAGAAAGTGTGAGGTGGCTCTTCAGTTTTTAGTCACAGAAAACTAGGGCAAGGCCCAGAACAGAAGCTCTTGCAGTCTTCATGTTGTATATGGAGGGAAAGGGGCACTGTGGGTAGTCAGTAAACTCTAACAGCTGAGGAAGCACTACTGTGATTCTTGCTAGAGCACTCCTTATACCAAATGATACCTCCATCTCAGCTGAGCTGAACCTTAGCTGCCCTTCTTTCTGCCGGTCCTGATGTGTGCTGGTGAGATGCCAAACCATCTGTATTCAGTTACAGGGACCTACATGAACCCGATATTGGCACTACTACAAAATCTTGCTCAGCAGCTTAACCCTAGGGTCTTTAAAAGCAGGAGTATCATCAGTCAAGTGGGATGACAGTCACTGCAACCAGTGAAGTCAGTAACACCATAAGGGATGAAGTATTCAAGCTGATGAGAGGCCTTCAAATTGCCTGAGAATGCCCAGTTATTCGTCTTCGGTTACTTGAGGGGGTGTTGGAGAAACAAGGCCAAAATGGCCTCTTTGCAGTAGCAAAAGCAGTTTGTGCTGCCAGAGCCATTTTGTATCATAGAATCATAGAATGGTCTGGGTTGGAAGGGACCCCAAGGAGCTCTAACCCCCCTGCCACAGGCAGGGCCACCAACCTCCAGGCCTGGATCTACACAAGGTTGCCCAGGGCCCCATCCAACCTGGCCTTGAACACTTCCAGGGACGGGGCATCCACCACCTCTCTGGGCAGCCTGTTCCAGCCCCTCACCACTCTCTCTGTAAAAAACTTCCCCCTAAGATCTAATCTAAACCTTCCTTCCTTTAGTTTTAATCCATTCCCCCTTGTCCTGCCATTATCTGCCCTTTTAAAAAGCTGAATCCCCTCCTGTTTATAAGCTCCCTTCAGGGACTGGCAGGCTGCAATGAGGTCCCCCCACAGCCTTCCCTTCTCCAGGCTGAACCAGCCCAGCTCCCTCAGCCTCTCTTTGTAGGGCAGGTGCTCCAGCCCTCTAATCATCCTCGTGGCTCCTCTGAACCCTCTCCAACAGTTCCACATCTTTCTTGTATTGGGGGCCCCAGATCTGGACACAGGACTCCAGATGGGGCCTCACGAGGGCAGAGTAGAGAGGGACAATCCCCTCCCTGTCCCTGCTGCCACCCCTCTGCTGATGGAGCCCAGGATCCCATTGGCCTTGCGAGCTGCAAGAGCCACTGCTGGCTCATGTTAAGTTTCTCATCCACCACAATCCCCAAGTCCTTCTCAGCAGGGCTGCTCTCAAGAAGCTCTTCTCCCAGGCTGTATCTGTGTCTGGGATTCTTCTGACCCAAGTGCAGACCCTGACACTTGGCAGTATTGAACCTCATTAGGTTCCCCCGGGCCCATCTTTCCAGCCTGGCAAGATCCCTCTGGATCTGTATCATTTTCAGAAGCTGCAAGATAAAAAATAGGAATATCACACTGAGAATTAGATGTTATGCAGGGAATCTAACTAGTTAGCTTCCAGTTTTGCCATACTGAAAGGCAAAGAAACTGCTAAATCTTATACAAGAGAAGGAAAGCTTTTAGAAGATTCTAAATTTACAGAAAATTCAGAAGTGGGGCAGCTAAGCTCAGGCCTGACACTGCTTGTCCTCATTCCTGGAATTTACTCTCACCTAAAACCAGCTGGATTTAAAAAAAAGTGTTTCCATGACCTGGAACTAGAGCAGTCATAATTGATAGCAGTTCCCTTTCTCATATTTGCCTTGATAAGCAAAATCCTTTTCCTTTCAGTGATGTTTTCAACTTATCCAGCTATGCTGCTCTCATTGCTATCAGTGACTGTTTGTGTGCTGGAGCCCTTTGGACTCTGCACCACTCCTATTCACATGATGTTCTCACATTCCTCCTGGAGGCAAAATTGCATGTCCACACTGCTAGGGAGTGGAAACATACTGATTGTACAGAGCTTGGCAGAAGCTCTTCTTCCAGCCTCCTGACAGTGGTGAAAAGGCAGGCTGCCTTTCTGTATGTGCCAAGCCAATACAAATTTTCCTCTCTCTGCACTGGTGTTTCTCCTCGTGCCGGTCCCTTCCTCCAAACTCAGGACAAACATGCAGAACAAGACTTCTTGTTCCTGTGTGTAGTCAGTGACAGAGATGAGGTTTGGAGCAAATGGAGGCACACTGGAATAATAGTTCTGTTAGGGCCTCTCACGTGGAACTGCCTACAGCAAGTGCTCAGGTTTTGTTTCATGTCCAGCACATCCATTTACATTAAGGTATTGTAGCAGAAGATGGAAATGTTCCTGTGGAGTCCCAAAATAAATTAGCTGTGCAAACTGGCTCTAGTGCTTGGAGACCTGTCCATGCTCCTTGTTTTAACTCTGTGCTAGCCACAATCCAGCCCATGGAGGAAATTGCAGTGAAACAGTGAAGTGGCTGCTCTCTACTGTTACAGTTCAATAACTGCATCAACTTCTGTTTTTATCGTAATATTAGTTTACTGAAGTTATTGCCTGTAGTGGAAGTAGAAGCCTGCGTATTGCAAAAGCAGTACCAATGTGTGGCTGTATTGGAAGAGAACAGCTCAGTGCACAGAACATGTTTCCCATTCTCTTCTTTCAAGCATTCCTACTAGTAAGCTTATTCCTACTTTAAAGCTTTAAGAAAGTGGTTCAAACACACTGGCTGACACCCAAGCTGTAACTATGCAGATGCTTTTGGGGAAGGCTTGGTGAGTTAATCCTGAAGCTTCAGAGCAAAAGCAGCTGGTTTCTACCCTTCCTTCTATTACTTCATACCCTTTTTATCAAGTCCTATGAAGCTTGCCTTTTGAATGAGACATACTGTGGGCACCTAGGTGCACTCATTGATCAGTGTTAAAGGCATGTCTCAAAACTCTCATCAAATTATCCAAGGCTAGCTTTTCAACTAGGTTGTGATAAACTTCTATTTTTGCAAGCATGCATTTGCATCCAGCATGTCTGAATTTATAATATATAAACCTAGCAGAACAAAGCTGCCAGTCTGATATTTGGAAAATTAAATCTAAAAGCAGATACTCTTATAATTATTACAGAATAGTAAGGAATAGTAAAGAGAAGTCTGAGTTTGGCTATGCTCTAGTGCAGTACTGAATGTAAATACACTGTCAAATCTCTGGGTATGAATGTCAAGGGAGAGGAGGATTAGAGCTGTACCATTAGTTATACTGGGATGTACTCTGAAGAATTAAGAATGTGAAAAACTATTATCAGTAAAATCCATAAGGCTTAGGTTCAGTTAAAAGGTTCTGCTTTCCAAAGAAATATTTAAAGCCCTATTAAACACAGGGCCCCAGCTTGCACTTCCAAGGAGATAAGCCAGATGAGTTAAGACTTTTCCCCTTCCTCCTTTTTTTGTTCTTCCACTTGGAAGAACATAGCTGGCTGTGGCCATGCTACGACTCACCAGCCATTCTGCACAGGTAGTGTTGGAGCTGGAAGTGAGTGGAGGATGGGTGGTTGGAGACTGTCCCCACACTTGTCCATTATTTCCTTGCTTGGAAACATGGGAACAGTGGCTGCACTGTTCTGCTGGGCAGGTGGAGTACTTACAGATCAGCCCTGTATTAATTCAGAGAAAGAAGGTGCTAAAGTGGTTAGGTTTTCCAGCAAGACATTGATAAAAGATGGAGTTCTTCACCACTTCTTTTCCCCCCACCCTTGCTGCTTTCCCCTCCTAGGCCCACAGAGTCATTGCCATGACATCACAGCACATTTGTTATGCAATATCTGTGCTGCATCACTTTTCTACAAGGCAGTTTTCCCTGCAAGTAAAACCACTCCTGAGAACACTGAACCTCTGCAGCCTGTGGGGATTTCTAGGGAACAGAACTGCCGGAACACGTGGCGGGGAGGAGGCTGGCAGGGAGGAGGCTGGCAGGGAGGAGGCTGGCATGGCTGCAGTGTGGGAGCCTCTGGTTAAACCTCTACAACACAAGCTGGGAGAAAATGTCAAGTGGTGGATTAACAAAGCCAGGCAGCTTGAATCACAAGATACTGTGTTATGTCTTGGGTTTTTTGTTGATGAGCATTGAGTACTTTCACTTTCTTTCAGTGGTTTATTTTTCTTTGGAAAACAATCCTTGCATTCTTTGCTTGTTATGGCAGAATACTTTGGTTTGGCAAGCAGTGGCCAATAGGAGAGATGATGTGTTCAAGTGTTTCTCTCAGCTGAAAATCCTGAGAACAAGTTAAACTCAGAAAATTGAAAGCTCCTCCATGCAAGGAGTAGCTGGTTTTGGTTAGCTTGCTTGATTTCAAGGACAAGAAGGAATTTACAGAGCCCTATAATGCTATGGAGAAAGTTGTTTGAACTTTGGATTTGCTAATACCACCAGCCTGCTGATAACCTTGGGAGGAAAATCCTTGGTAGCAGTGCAAAACAAGCCCAGTGATTCCATCTGTGTTGGGAAAAGCTTTGCCAAAAGTTACACTGGTGTGGGTAAGATGGGAAAGAAAAAGTTATGTGATCTGCCTGGAAAAATAACAGAGATGAAGGAAGTAGCAGTTTGAGTCTGATACAATTAAAGAATAAGATTGAGAACTTGGATTTGATAACCCTGTGGTGTGGTGAGCTCCTTTAAGAGTTTGACTGCCATCCTTATGTAAAGCTTCTATTTCATTCTGAAGTTAGATTGTACATTTCTCAGCAGGAGAGATCATGGAGCTTATCTAGGAAAAGCACATAGATATAACAGGGAATAATCAGGTCTTCAGAAAATTGCAAAATGAGATTCCAGAAGTCCTTGTTTAGGCCAGAAATGTAGCAGGATTTGGGTTAGGCCTTTGTTTTGCCTCCTAACTGACATGCCACAGCTCTGAAGAAAACTATTGTCTTGACAACTCATGATAAGGTAAAGCAGAACTTGTACTAGAAATCTTCTCCTTTCCAGCCAGTTATCAAAGTCCTTGCAACTTCCCATCAAAGCAAGCAAACCCACAACAAGGTATTGAACATAGTAGTTAAGTACTTAAAAAACAACCAGCATAAAGACAGCCACTTAACAGCTTTGGCTGAGGCTAGCTGTGATTTAATTGTAAAGTACATTTCCCATCCTTTACCTGCTTCACTTCCCTGCCTTCCATCTTGCTTTCAAGTTACTATCTTCCCAGCTTTGAACTGTGCTTACCAAGTCCCTTTAAGCCCAGCTTCAGATGGAAGCAGGCCCAACCTGTGGTCAAAAGGGCCTAAAACTAGTTTGTTGTAGCAGAGATGTATTTGCCTAGAAGCAGACAGGGAAGTGCTTTATTAAGTGTTAGGTTTTCATGCTGCCTTCCAGCAAGGCAGACATGAAAACTGTAGCCCTTTTAAAAAGCAGTAATGCAATTATGTGTTTTATAAGGGCTTAAAAAAAATCTTTTAGTGAGAAGTGGGCAGTTCTGTTACTAGCAGGGAAGGCAGTGTGAGTGCAAGAAGGTGTATTTTGAGGTTCCTCAGCACTGGAGGGAGTAAAGCAACCAGAAACACCCCCACCCTGGAGATTGGCCTGTGAGGCACTCGTTGGCCAGATAGCTACAGGAGCATTCTAACAGTACCTTCTAGCTACTAAATCAGGTGAATAAAAATGTATTACTATATGACTGTTATTATTACCACTGCTAAGCAGATCTTATCTTCAGGGTCTAAGTGTAGCTTTTGGAAAGTTGCTGCTTGTTTCTGCTGATGACTAAATATGTAGGTAGGCACAAGCTATTTGACAGCATATTTTATGAATTCTGAGACACACTGCACCTTACAATCAGGAAAAAAATCCAGTAGTTTAATTGATATGTCTTCTTTGGTCATGATGCCTCAGAAAGCTGGACTCAAAACTCCCCAGCCTTGGTGACTCTGAAGCAGGGATCCTTTACTGCAGCGCTGGGCACACAGGGGATCGATCGCTCCTCCCAATGTGTGCCCCCATTAAAGACACATTTCTCATATTGATACAGATTAACTATACATATTCATTATAATTCCTAAGAAAAGGCAGGGTTCTAATCTATTCTTAAAACCATGAAAATTCTTCTATTAAAGTTATATTAATTGTCTCTTAAGCTACACCTACATCAGTCTATTCAGCATGCTTACATTTCATTGAATCAGTCAGGCATAGGTTCCTTTGAAAGGGCTTGAAACTTCTGCTCTCAACTCTATCTGGAGCCCATGTAGTCAATGGGACTTCCTGGGGCTTTGATATAGCAGCACACATGAAAAGGAATTTGCATGCTGCATAAGTATTAGACACAGAATCAGCTCTACAAGGAATGTGAAAAATACACATTCTCTGTTAGTATAACAGGTTATCTTTTGCATAAGGATGGAAACAGGCATTTTAATAGTTATTTCTAACATTAGTGACATTACATAACCCCTGTTGTATGAGTCATAAAGAAATCTGGATCAGAGATGTCCTTTTCCTAATAATGGCTGCTTAGCTTCCATTCATATGCTGTCCATGTTTTTCTGCAGATTTGGGCTCAAACAATATAAACTGAATAATCAGGTGTCATACAGCGATTCAAACATCAAACAGATTCAGTAGTGGCTGGGGTGAGATGAAGCTTATCTTTTAGCAAGAAGAAAAAAGGGGCAAAGGAATGGTGTGCAGCTTTATGGATGCTTTTCTGAAGCCTAGGGCTGGTTTGCATTCCTGGGCTTGAAGTGCTTTACCTGCTCTGATTCCAACCGATGACTGCACTGTTTGACTTGTCTTTGCCCCACCACAGCAGCAGCAGGATTACTGTATTGTAATCATAGAATCATAGAATGGTCTGGGTTGGAAGGGACCCCCATGGATCATAGAGCTTCAACCCCCCTGCCACAGGCAGGGCCACCAACCTCCAGGCCTGGAGCTACACAAGGTTGTCCAGGGCCCCATCCAACCTGGACTTGAACGTTTCCAGGGACGGGGCATCCACTACTTCTCTGGGCAGCCTGTTCCAGCCCCTCACCACTCTTTCTGTAAAACACTTCCCCCTAATATCTAATCTAACCCTTCCTTCCTTTAGTTTTAATCCATTCCCCCTTGTCCTGCCATTGTCTATCCTTTTAAAAAGTTGAATCCCCTCCTGCTTATAAGCTCCCTTCAGGGACTGGCAGGCTACAATGAGGTCCCCCTGCAGCCTTCTCTTCTCCAGGCTGAACCAGCCCAGCTCCCTCAGCCTCTCTGAGGTGAGCCTCAATGAGGTGTGTTGGCACAGATATCTGGGGTGGCTGTCTGAAACTGTCTGCCAGGGTCCCAACTCCTCAACAACACACCCCCAGTAGCTTTCATCATGTTCTGTTCAATTACATCAGAGAGTTCAGTTTCTCAAGTGTTGCTCAAACAGAAGAGTTAAAAATGTGCATGGCAACACAGGAATAAAGGCCTGTATCACTCCTGCTGACCAAGCTTGAGTCAGGCAGGAAAACAAAAGCAAGGCCAAGTGTATAGCTTAGCTTCAACCCTCCCCTTCTACAAAACAGAATAGTCTAGAAGAGTCATTTGAAATCAGGCATTTGTATTCACAGAGGTTATACTGACCAATTTCTGACTCAAAATACCCCTAACAACATGAGTCTCCAAGTGTCTCCAAACATAAAGCAAAACTACATAAATGGTGTGATTAACACAGCGTATGCCAGACAGGTGTCACTGCAGGTGCTCAGAGGCAGGTGCAACTGCTTTCTGAAAACTCCCCTTGACTCAGCCTGAGATGTGCCCCACTTGCTCAGTTCTTGGAAGGTGTTAATGGTGAGGCAAGGACAACGAGTCAGTTTGGTGATTCAAGGATGAGTGACTTGTGCTATTCCCCTCCAGCCCTCCGGGGAACAGAGGGAGAGGAAGAGGTCGGTAGCTGGGGTTTGCAGGCAGTGTGTATGGGGGCACTCTTCACTGACCGGAACGGGAGGAAATGTAGGAGTGTGGCAGGTTCTGAAAGTGTTAACAAAATAAACCCCATGCTTCACTGATCCCAAGGGCACACTGAAGTTGCTCTGACAACGGCAGTTCTGCTTTCTGGTATAAGCATAACCTACTGTCCCTGATACCTGGTTTTATTTATATCACAAAGATACTTTGTACACCAAATGTGCTGTTGTGATGGCATTACCTGCCTAGCAGAATGGAAAAGAAAGCAGCCCTTGATAGAAAGTAGGCATGGGAAGAATGGTGTTGTGTCCATTATGCTTTTAAGACATTTTTTCACTCTAGTTCCCTGCTCTGGTCTGTTAGAAATCAGAAAGTATGTTTAGTTTTGGGACAGGTTCTATTTTCTTCCTCTTGTCAACAAGTCTCATTCCAGGATATATACAGTGGAATAAATGACACAAATGAACACAACTGCCACACTTACAAGGTGTGTGTACAACCATTGAAACATCTTAACTTCCTTTACAAGAGTTTCCACCATCCCCAGGTGCTGATGTTGTGATGTTCAGCTACGGTGGTACTGAAGTTGCAACACCACACCAGAGCAGCCAGTGTGCATTTGGCACTCTGTGCAGTGATTCTCATTTAAGTGACTCGATTTACCCAGTTCTTTGTGTTGAAACTCTTTCATCTCAGAGTAGCATCATTGGTGATCTTCTTCCCTTGAGGTAGAGAAAGCTAACATAGTTGAAGGGAGAACCCCAAGAAAACCCACAAACTAAACAAACTCCCAAAATGAAATTCCTTTTTCGATCATCATATCTGGTTTATAACATTAAATTAATGGAGGACAGTCAGTAAGCTAACTCAGCTATTGCAGCTCCCTACTAACTCTGAGAGCTATTCCCAGTTCAGTGATGAACTTGGCCTACTCATCTAACACACAGTTGTCCATATGAATTTGAGTACTGTTGAAGGGGAACATAAAAATGAAGTCACTGGAATTAATGAATCCAGTTAGGAGGATGAATATTTGAAAAGGCAGGATAATTTTATGACTGATGATATGGACCCTGGAAACTCAGGGTAATTAGATTTCATGCTTCATTTCTTGCACCTGAGCTGTTGCTTGCCTAAGGGACAGTAGAATTTCCTCTACTATTCATAAATCCACTCCTGCCTGGAGAATCTCTGGACAATTCACAACTTCCCAGCATTTTGGTTTTCCTGCTTCATTGATACAGACCCTAAAAGCTTGCAGGTATTTTAATTTATTGTAGCCACCACTTTTGGCTCAAGAAAATCAGTTTTGTGACCTTCAGAAGTAATCAGGCCTGTCTTGGATCTGAAACCTTTCTGTATTTGCTTAAAGAAATGTGTCTTTAAGAAAGGTTATAACATTGGCAGAACAGTTCCTTTCTGTGAGAACCAATCATAGAATCATAGAATGGTCTGGGTTGGAAGGGACCCCATGGATCATAGAGCTCCAACCCCCCTGCCACAGGCAGGGCCACCAACCTCCAGGCCTGGAGCTACACAAGGTTGCCCAGGGCCCCATCCAACCTGGCCTTGAACACTTCCAGGGACGGGGCATCCACTACTTCTCTGGGCAGCCTGTTCCAGCCCCTCACCACTCTTTCTGTAAAAAACTTCCCCCTAATATCTAATCTAAACCTTCCCTCCTTTAGCTTTAGTCCATTCCCCCTTGTCCTGCCATTATCTGCTTTTTTAAAAAGCTGAATCCCCTCCTGCTTATAAGCTCCCTTCAGGGACTGGCAGGCTGCAATGAGGTCCCCCCGCAGCCTTCTCTTCTCCAGGCTGAACCAGCCCAGCTCCCTCAGCCTCTCTTTGTAGGGCAGGTGCTCCAGCCCTCTAATCATCCTTGTGGCTCCTCTGACCCCTCTCCAACAGTTCCACATCTTTTCTTGTATTGGGGGCCCCAGATCTGGACACAGGACTCCAGATGGGGCCTCACGAGGGCAGAGTAGAGAGGGACAATCACCTCCCTGTCCCTGCTGGCCACCCCTCTTCTAATGGAGCCCAGGATACCATTGGCCTTGCGAGCTGCAAGAGCACACTGCTGGCTCATGTTAAGTTTCTCATCCACCACAATCCCCAAGTCCTTCTCAGCAGGGCTACTCTCAAGAAGCTCTTCTCCCAGTCTGTATCTATGTCTGGGATTCTTCCGACCCAAGTGCAGCCCCTGACACTTGGCAGTGTTGAACCTCATTAGGTTCCCCCGGGCCCATCTTTCCAGCCTGTCAAGATCCCTCTGGATGGCTTCCTTTCCTTCTATAGTGTCAACCACACCACTCAGCTTGGTGTCATCCGCACACTTGCTGAGTGTGCACTCAATTCCATCATCCATGTCATTGATAAAGATGTTAAAGAGCACCGGTCCCAAGACAGACCCCTGGGGGACACCGCTTGTCACCGGCCTCCACCTGGACACAGACCCATTGACCACCACCCTTTGGCTACGGGCTGTTAACCAGTTTCTTATCCACTGGATGGTCTACCCATCAAATCCACATCTCTCCAGTTTAGAGATAAGGATGTGGTGGGGGACTGTGTCAAAGGCCTTGCACAAGTCCAGGTAGATGCCATCGGTTGCCTTCCCATTCCTAAGGGCAGGGTTTGTGCCAGCTCTGAGGAAAGCCATACACTTGGGTGCAGCATGGAGACAGCAGCTAGTAGCGCTGCAAGTGCAAGGCATTGAGGAGGTCTTGGATCTAGATCTCATGCTTGTCTGGACAGTATCGACCTGTGTGCAGGTGCATTTCTGATTTCTCACATCCAGCTTGTTGGAAGCAGTCAGGCTTCCTCAGATGTGCAGGAAGGCACAAAATGCTGGAGAAAAGTGAGAGCAAGCCTCTGCAAAATCCAATCAGTGACACTCAGTACAACTTACACGTGGGTGGGTGGCTCTCAGCCCAGCCAGTTCTGGTGTTCTGTCTTTCTTAAATCAGATTCATTAATATTAAACACTGTAAATTTTTTGGACATAGAAACAAAAGGGGCACTGTTGGTTCGGAGGAAAAAGTCACATTACTCCAGCATTTTTGTTTCCTCTCTCTGAAGGTAGAGTAGATGATGTGGATTAGAAAAAAATGGTCTAGGGTTCATATTTATTTTGTGTGTTTGGAAGGTTTGTGTGTAGACAACTTTGCTCATTTTGCTTGGATTTCCCCTCAAAGCAACAGGACAAAAGAAAGTTTAAGGCATGTACTCCTCAACTTCCCCAGAAGTGAAAAGGCTCTCAGGGAGGCTGAACTGAAGGAGTTTTAGAACCCTCTGCTCTTTGTTGAAGCTAGTAAGATTACCTGATTTTCAGACAGCAGCCATGCTGCTTTGGAACACTTACAGGCAGACGTCTGTCAGCTATTCAGAGATCAGCTACGTTAGGAAATCACAGAATCCCAGGGGTTGGGAGGGACCTCGAGAGCTCCTGGGGTCCAACCCCCCTGCCAGAGCAGCTCCCCAGCTCATATTGCACAGGGCGGCGTCCAGACGGGGCTGGAATCTCTCCAGAGAAGGAGACTCCACACCCCCTGGGCAGCCTGTCCCAGGGCTCCCTCACCCTCACTGGGGAAAAGTTCTTCCCCATGTTGGTGCGGAACTTCCTGTGCTCCAGTTTACAGCCATTGCCCCTTGTCCTGTCCCCACAGACACTGAAAAGGGGCTGGCCAATTCCCCCTGCATCCCATGCCTAAGATCTTTATAAACACTAATTAGGTCCCCCCTGAGTCTTCTTTTCTCCAGGCTGAACAGTCCCAGCTCTCTCAGCCTGTCGTCATAGGGGAGATGCTCCAGGCCCTTAATCATCTTCGTAGCCCTTCTCTGGACTCTCTCCAGGAGATCCCTGTCTTTTTTATCCCAGGGAGCCCAGAACTGGACACAGTACTCCAGGTGGGGCCTGACCAAGGCAGAGTAGAGGGGGAGGATCACCTCCTTAGACCTGCTGGACACACTCCTCCTGATGCATCCCAGGATCCCATTGTCTCTCTTAGCTCCCAGTGCACACTGCTGGCTCATAGCCAACCTGTCATCAACCAGGACCCCCAGGTCCTTCTCCACAGAGCTCTTCTCCAGCAGGTCATGTCCCAGCTTGTACTGATACAGATGGTTATTCCTCCCCAGGTGCCAGACTTTCCACTTGCTCTTGTTGAATTTCATTAGGTTTCTCCCTGCCCAGCTCTCCAGCCTGTCCAGGTCTCTCTGGATGGCAGCGCAGTGTCCTGCGTGTCAGCCACCCCTCCCAGCTCTGTATCATCAGCACTTGCTGAGAGTGGATGCTGTTCCCTCATCAAAAACCACATAAAACCAAATAGGAGGGAGAAAAGGAAGGAATTAACTAAATTAAAATATAAAGTCAATCTTATGCTTGTGGGAATACTTTCATGAAGTACTAAACAATCCTTCCTGCCTTGTGAAGGAACACAGGCCTGTGGTATTGGTTGTCCAATGTAGCTCTAGGAAATTACACACATCTAGGAAACAGTACAGAACATCCTTCTGATCTGTTTACTTTCTCTTTTATTTCTTTTCTCTTAATTCATCTGTGTCTTTGAGATGTAGAGACTGGAACTGCATGCTGTGGTTAAGATGTGGGCAAAGGAAGGATTTATGTGGCAGCAAAATGATCACAGTATCTCCTGAGTTGGAAGGGACCCATAAGGATCATCAAGTCCAACTCCTGGCTCCACACAGGATACTTTCAGAATGTTGGTTTGCTGGATGCCTTGTGCACTGTAGGCACCTACATTAATATCTGGCAGGAAGAGATGAAACAGCAGCTGCGTTGTTGATGTTCTCAATGTGATTGGTACGTCATGAAGTGCCAGTGGTGAGACATTTCCTATCTCACTATTTCCCTGCAGGACAGTCCATCTGATGAGCTATCTGGAAGAAGGTATATGCTTTCTAGTGAAAATATATCCCACATAAGCAGGATGTCAAAGTTTATGGCTGTTTTGCAGTGTTGAAGTAGCATCCAGCACTCCTAGTATAAAGAGACAGACCCTGGAAACTAAAGCTGCAAGTCACCTCTGTTTGCACTGTCTGGTTGATGGGAGCTGCAGATCAATTATCTCTCTGATGTAGGCATAAGTCATACACTAGAAAGGAGCTTAGTACAAGCAGCTCCTGAGAATGTCAGTGAATTATAATGGCAAATGTTTAATTAATGTATTCATTCATTCTCATGGCCAGAGCAGCTCAGTGTAGGTCATCTGAACAAGTGAGAACCTGTTAAGACCTGCTTGTTCAGAGCACCACTCACAAAAGCTTTGGTAGGGGAGTTATTTTAGAAGCACTGCTTTGTAAAGGGAAAGAAATCTCATTTGTTCTTATCAATGCAGGGCCTGTTGTTTAGCAGCTTCTGGAAACTGTTTGAATCTTTCATAGGAGTAACATACATCTTAGTCAGGGATGTTATTTTATTTTTCCTTTACCATTACTATAAGAAAGCAATTTAAATGGAAAACTTAGTAAGGTTGGACTGACTAGAACTTCATCTCAATCCAGTCCTACCTATATTGCCCACACATAAAACTTTGTAGTAACTCAATCTTTTACACAAGTTGACTGCTGAGTGAAGACATGATGGAGCATCTGTATCAGTTCCAGGCCATTTCCCTTTGAGCAGAGATCACTGCATATCTCTATTAAATACAGTCTTCCTTCACATCCTAATTCTTGATACAAATCTGGAAGATCAGTCATTGCTTCCCTTCCTTCTTTCCAAAGATACTTATTCCATATGATGACATTGCTCTGGCTAACTTAATCTTTCAGGGTTAGAGCTATGTCTCCTCTCTGCCCACACAGGCTCCAGTAAGTCTTCCCTGATTATACCAGTGATTTACTAGACAGTGTTTTCTGCAGCAGTGTTTCCTCTGAGAGGATATTGGAGGTTTTACCTGAAAAACTGATGGTATAGTTTAAGTAAAAACTGGCAGATGATTCCTTAACTTTTGCCCTAAGATAGTCCTTCTGATGACTACTACACACAGGTTTTTACTGTTATGCATTTGTAATTATTCTGTCATTTTTTTCAGATGTTATACATTTATTTTCTAGAATTCTTCTTGCTGTCTTCTTTCCAAATTTTAAGATGGAGAAAGGGGAAAGATTTCACTGCAGATTAAGCTGCTCTGGATTCACTTTACACATTCAAAGTCTATGTAGAACTTTGTGTGTGGACACAGATACTAAAAGTTTAAGAAAATGCACACTAATGACTAAAATCCTTGTGTTGTTTTTACATTCATTATAGAAAAGGAATGAAGATACTATTCAATGAGAAAAGCCTTAAGATAATGAGAAATATGCTTAGGTAGCAGTATAGGTGATCTGTATTGACTTACCAGTTCTGTCACTGGTTTTTCACTACTTTGCTTCTGTCTGTATGATTTATTGGCCTATCTTCATATGGAGAGAACTCTTTGAGGTGAAAATATAAGTGACTCCACACTTTCACTCAAGTACTTGATCTGCCTATTGTTATTGTCAAAATGCAACACATTAATGTTAATTGCAGTGCAGGCAATTTGCTTCCTGAAAATTGGATTTGGTACATGAACAAGTTTATCCAGGAAACATCAGCACTCAATTGCATAACTCAGGTTTTTCAATATTATTTGAAACTTATTTTAATGGTTTCAGTTCCTTCCTTCCTCTCATGGCAGTAGAAACTCCATGAAAAAATGGAGCCCTAAAATATCTCAAGATGTGCACAAGAATGCTACTTTTCATGAGCACAGCAACCATTTCTCAAAGTATCTGAGTGCTTACCAGAGCCCAAACAGACCCTCTACCTTGCTGTGATGCATTTTAAAAACCTGCTTCACAGACAGGTAAGCTGAAGAATGACAGGTAAGCTGAAGTTATGCCAAGGCCAGAGTAAACCACAGCCAGAAATAAACCAGAGTTGAAAGCAAGCTGTCTTTAGCTTGCATACACAGATATTAGAAACCTGGGCTCTAACCTGCCTGTATGCTAACTTCACAGAATCACAGAATCACAGGGGTTGGAAGGGACCTCAAGAGCTCCTGGGGTCCAACCCCCCTGCCAGAGCAGCTCCCCAGCTCATATTGCACAGGGCGGCATCCAGACGGGGCTGGAATCTCTCCAGAGAAGGAGACTCCAC
>VZTU01011757.1:80306-102998 GCA_013400835.1 Zapornia atra
TCCTGATGCATCCCAGGATCCCATTGGCTCTCTCAGCCCCCAGTGCACACTGCTGGCTCATGGCCAACCTGTCATCAACCAGGACCCCCAGGTTCTTCTCCACAGAGCTCCTCTCCAGTAGGTCATCCCCCAGCCTGTACTGATACAGATGGTTATTCCTCCCCAGGTGCCAGACTTTACACTTGCTCTTGTTGAATCTCATCTGGTTTCTCCCTGCCCAGCTCTCCAGCCTGTCCAGGTCTTGCTGGATGGCAGCGCACAGTGCACTTCTGTAGTGCACTTCCTTTTACTCCATTTGGCTTTGTCAGTCACAATATTTGAAGCAGTGATATGGAGTGATGTGATTTTGCTCCTGTGCAACAGAATTAAGGGCAAGAAGTGAGCTCCTTGGAGGTCCGGTGCCTTATGGTGAGCTAGGTGACTTCATCCCACTTCTCCCATGGTTGGTGTGCCTTTAGAAAACCTGGGCCTAGCCTAGAGAAGAGATCCTGCTATTCTTTCTCTTTTCACTTTCCCATAAAAGGATCGAGAACATTCTGGCCTTCACCATGAGATCTCTGAACATTGCATGTGCCTTTCATAACTCAAAGCTTGCTTTAGATAAGGTGGCTTTTGTACCCATCCCTTATGAAGTATGCAGTACATCTTTCTCTATGTGCGTATCTGGTGGGTGGATACAGCTCATAAGAAGAAGTTGCATGCTTCCTCTTCTCATAGGTATTGAACTTTGAAGAGTTATGTTTCCTCATTGCCAGTGGTGCATGCATGGGAAGGAGACCCATTTGGTTTTGTAGTGATACATTTGCAAAGGAGAGGTTTGAAATCACTATTCTGTTCCCAGTTCATGTGGAAGCCCAATAGCTAATTATTTGGCTCCTTTATTGTACCAGTTTATTTGATTTAGGATAGCCAGAGGTTTTAGTTATAAAGGTTTTACAAGATTTTGCAGTATCTGCTTCTATAAATGTGTATGTGTGTGTGTATAAAAGCACTGTTACATGATTTCAAAAAGGAAACGTTCTAAAAATAGATGATACATTTGAGGAATTTGATCTTATGCCTTCAGGGGCTATTACTGAACAAATAAAATATTTATTACTCTACAGCATGATAGCTACCTCTGTTAAAAATACTTAGGATCATGGATGACTTGTGGATGAGTTAGAAATCATGAATGATTTTATCACCTTGATGAAAGAGAGAGATAACCAAGCTGACAAGTGTTTTGGCTGCAGTATTCTAATGCCTTCTTCCTCATCCAGTTATCACTTATCTTCAGTCCACATTGCCAAGCTGTCAGCCCCATTGTTTCAGCAAAACGCTGTCACAGATCACTGAAGGTCAAGGCAGGAAAGAAAATTCTTTCCACTCCTTGTTTCTATTTATGCCCTTCCCTGTCATTCCTCTAAGCCAGCAACTGCTCCCAGTTGCACCATACATACTAATGGTATAGCTGGTCCTACATAGAAAGACTGTTTTATTTTTCTTCTAGCTACATAATTGGGATAAGGAGCATATATAGGTATTTTAATGTCTTTACTGCATCCTCAAGCCCTTAAGCAAAACACTGAAGCAATCCCTTGATCTTACTTGGTTACTAGGTAGGCTGATTATGAGATGTCTGAGAGTGGCACTTCTAACCCTTCGTATTCATTTTAAATGGTGTTATTTGAAAGTAGACCCTTAGATCCTTCACTTCTCAGTCTTCATTCACTTCTCTGCTTCAGAGTTCAGGTTAACAAGTGAACATTTAGGTGAAATATGGAAATGAATGGTAGGCACCAGCTGCGTTGCTTTTACGTAAATAGGAGAGTCTAGCTAGCAAGTAGATCCACCACTGAGACTTGTCAGTGTTAAGTGCTTTGGATCTCCCTGTTCCATCACAGCTCTCCAGCTGTGTGCGCCTTGCGACAATGTCTGAGCCCTGTCATTCTGTGGCAACCTAGGACATGATTATGAAGTCCTAGAAAAAGAAATATTGTCATTTTATGTTTGCTTGGTTTTAAAATCAAAACCAAACTTAAAACTAGTTGGAGCTGGAGGTAGTGTAGTGGGAAAATGCCACGTTTCATTAATTTCCTATTAAACTGTGTTAAGAGCTGCTCAGCAAGAAGATTACTGAGTGAGCTAATGTTTCTTTGGTATTAAAACTTTGCTGCAACTTGTTCCTTTTTGCAGCAATTTTGAGTGCCATCTAGAATGTTATGAAAGCAGAAGTAAGTTTTCCCTAGGAACTCTATTATTAATTCTGGGAATTACTATTATTATAATCTCTGGAAGTGAGATATTAGTCCTTCAAAAATTAGTGTCCAGGAAGGATCATCAATGCAAGAGAAAGACATGACCAATAACAAAGTCCATCCCCCAGTGCTATCCATACCTCTTGGCCCCATGTTGCACTTTGGGTCCGAGGGTGCTTTAGACCTATATGTGGCACAGTCATCCTGCTTGCTGTTCCTCTGGGGGTCTGCTGGAAGAGTTGTGCTGTAACTGTAGTTTAAAATGTCAATCCCCTGAAAAATGTTCTCTGGAAAGACCTGAAAATGGTGATCCTAATGACATCTGTGTCTCACAGCAAGTAGCTGGCTGGTAGCTCCTACATGGAAAAGACTGGACTGGAGAATAAGCAAGCTGGTGCCTGCGTAGGTCTATCAAAATGTCCCCAAATATCAAGACCAATATGACATTCACTGCGTGTTAGAACCTTGAAGTGCTTGTTCAGAGGACAGTCGCTCTCAGATCGCGGTGGTGAGAGAACTCTTGACAGTGATGCTTGGTGAAAGCCAGGTTGTCCACTTACTGGGGGGTGGAACCTAGAGAGAGGAAAAACCCTTTCTTCATTTATCATGGCCCTTAAGCAAATACTTAGTAAAAACATGGGGGGAAATCTCACCCCTGTGCAATTCTGATTTAGGCTCATGACACCCCATTAACAGATTAGGAGATCTTGAGTAGAAGATCTGCCTATCTTGGGTGTTAATTCATTAGCAAAGAACACAAAATAGTGTACTAAACTATTTTCCTGCAGTTCAGACAGACACATACATCCCACCGGGCTTTGTTATTTGTTTGTAGCTGTAGAGCTTTCTTCTAGTTGGACAACTCTAGAATAATTGAAGAATGCAGGGCTCAGGATCAAGCGGAGACTGTGGCTTCCCAAGAGATGGCTGCTTCTCCTGTACCACTACTAACTGTTTAACACTCTCGAAGTTTGGGGACTGCACCGTTTCCTTTTTCTCATTTGCATAGTCCTTTAAAAGTTTACGGACTTTTAAAATTAACGTCCCCAAAGCGCTTTGCCTCCTCTGGCTAGGCCGTTGTGTGAGGCCTTCGTGCCCTCTAGTGACGGAGAGAAGTAGGGCTGGGCGAGCCGGGCGAAAGGCCCTGAAAGCCATCCGCTGCACAGGTCGCCCTTTGCGGCCTAGGGGCAGCGAGCCAGCAGGATTGATGAGTTCTGAAAATGTGCTTAAATACAAGTGATTCGTTTATGCAAATAATGAAAACCGTTCTAAAGGGCCCCAGCAAAGTGTTTCAGTATTCACAGTAATCTCATTAAAGTGTCCTTTGCTGTAGAACAAAGGGACAGGCTGATAAGAAGTGCCCTTTCACCTCTTCTGGAAGGCAAACAAGCGTATTACACCAGGGTCACAATCCGGCTTTCGACTGGAAATACAGTAGTTTAACCAGATTCTAGCCAGGAGCTTCCTTTGAAAAGCCTCACCCTGAGATTAAAATCTGGTTTTAGAATAATTTGAATTCAGTCATTCGAGCTCAGAGTTCAGCTGATTCACACTAGAATGTCTGTCCTACTTGTTCTGATCTCTCTTCACAGCTAGAGGCATTGGAGAAGCTCTGGGAATGCTGGGAGTGCTGGTTTCCCACAGCGCCTAGAATTCGCCTTGGCTTACTCCACAGTACTTGGGAGTCAGGGAAAGGCGCTGCAGAGCTGCCGGCTTCGCAGGCCCTTGGTAGGGCCATGCCAGCACAGCGACAGGAGCCGTGTCGGGACAGCTCGTTACAAACTGGGGGTGTGTGTGTGTGTGTTTCCCGCAGCCGAGCACTCGCCTGTAAAGGAAGGGGTGCGGCTGGAGCACTGCCATGCGTGAAGTGGTTGCAGGGTACCACGCGTGTGGTCACCTGAGTAGCTTCCACTTACAGGCCTGGCAGCCCCCTTGCTGTGCTAAGCATCTGCCGCCTTCTCAGGCGCCGACCGGCTCCTAGCTCGGTACGAAGCCCCTGCGGCCCGCACCGGCCCCTGCTGATGCGCTCTCTCTGCAGAGGCTCCTCGGAGGAGCCCCGGCCGCCTTGCAGGAGGGGCTTGCCCCGAGCCCGGCAGGCCTCGGCGGGACACGCTGTGCTTGCGGCCCCGCGGTGTGCTATGGAGGGCACTAACCACAGGGAGGCAGGGCAGGAAATCTTTATCACCGGGGACGTTTACCAAAGTGCAGAGTGTTTCTGGGCTTGACACATCCTATGAGCGCCAACGCTTGCCCCTGCTCCTATCAACAGCACGTTTGGCTCGTGCATTTAAGGCAGGCACAGATAAAGGATATAAGCAAGGGACCAGATGGCCACTGAGACATTAGGAGATACGATGGGGTTGCCTGCTTGGTTCTTTTTTAAGCATAGCTGAACAGTAGCCGGTGTGCAGAGCAAATGCACAGGTCAAACAATGGCGGTGTGCACTGTAGGTTTTGGGAGGCCCCATTTAGTAATCTCCATGCCATGACTTGTGAAAGGCATTTAAAATTTACATGCAAGGATGGGCTCCTAGAGAGGGAGCTGGAGGCTGAGGGGAATCTCTCCCTGTGTGCTCTTCTCTCTTTCAAAACTCTGCTCAGGGTGGAAGCAAACAGCAAGGTCCCCCTCCATGTCATACAAGCAACTACTTTTAGATGTTGCAGTTTGTAATAGCTTCCCTTTAGCTAAATTAATTATAGTCCTCATGTTTCCAATTTTAAATTGAACACAGGCCAAGATTTGCAACGCGCTCCCTTCATGACACCAAATCAGTTGCCATAAACCCCACAGTGTCCAGAGCAGCCTCCCTCAATCTACTGTGAAGTGGCACCCCCAGCTAGCATTGCTGGGGACGGTTCCGTACTGTATTGGGATGAGGGTTTTCACCTGCACCCAAATAAGAATTGTACAGAACTTTGAGTGGGCTGCTGCTGCTTCAGCTTCCCCTTTAAGTTGGTTTGAGAATACAAAAAGTGTTCAGCAGAGGATAGTTGCCTTCGAGAATCAGTGCTAGTGGCTGTGGTGGTCCCTCTGCCTGTGCTAATGTCACTGAGATTAACTGTTAGCTTTCTTCCCAGCCTTGAAATACAACAGGCTCAAGTTGCGGCACGTGGAAGAGCTAAGATTCTTTTTATCTCACTAGCCAGTTAATGTTACACCTCTAAGTTAATTTTACTCACACTGAGTAATGGAAGGGAAATAACGAACTGCTCACATGAGAGGATCCAATGGAACTCCAAGCAACAGGGCAGGATGTATTGCACAACAAGAAACACCGTTTTGTTGTACCAGAGGAATTGCTCAGTGAAGTTTTGCTTAGCTATTCTTTAGTGTTCAGTGCTTTTCTATAGGACTAACATCTTATCTCAGGCACGACAGACAAGGGAGGCGTTACATAAAGATTGATGGTATGCAGTCACACTGTCTTCCAAGTCTGGTGGTGTATTAAATTGCAGTGTTAGGGGAACTCTCCACAACATCTGGATCCTAATTAGAGAGCAATTCTTTAAACTTAGTGTTTGGATGCACAGCCTCAGTTCTTTTCAATGGCAGAAGTCACAGAATCACAGAATCTTAGGAGTTGGAAGGGACCTCAAGAGATCATCGGGTCCAACCCCCCTGCCAAAGCAGGGTCCCTATCTCATATTACATAGATAGGCGTCCAGACTTGAATCTCTCCAGAGAAGGAGACTCCACACCCCCTGGGCAGCCTATTCTACTGCTCTGTCACCCTCACTGTGAAAAAGTTCTTCCCCATGTTGGTGTGGAACTTCCTGTGCTCCAGCTTACAGCCATTGCCCCTTGTCCTGTCCCCACAGACCACTGAAAAGGGGCTGGCCAATTCCCCCTGCATCCCATGTCTAAGATACTTATAAACACTAATTAGGTCCCCCCTAAGTCTTCTTTTCTCCAGGCTGAACAGACCCAGCTCACTCAGCCTTTCCTCATAGGGGAGATGTTCCAGACCCCTAATCAACTTTGTCGCCCTTGTCCAAGTTGAATGACTTAGGTGCGCGGACTGGTTTTAAATCAAAGTAATTTCACTTTTTCTAGATCCTTTCCCCCAATCTGGCAACTGACCTTCATTCACAAACTTTAGCTACCTTGGAAGAAGCATGAATATTCCTAACCACAGTAGAGGAAAAAAAACCACCAAAGCAAACCAAACAAACCCCCCCACCCAACTAAAACCCAAAACAACCAAGAACAAATAAGTCTACTACTTCAAGCCTACTGTCTTTGGAAGTGACTACCCCTGTGAAAAAAATTCACCTGTCAGGAGCTGAAGAAAGTTCTTGCAAACACTGACAGATTTTTCAATATATGTTTAAAGTAAATAATAATTTTAAGCCTTTGGATGCTGCATCAGTTATTTCTAGAAATGCTTCTTCACAGCTACTTTTACCTGCAGCATCGAACATAAAACAGAGTTTTCTGAATAAAATTTATTATGAAATCACACTGTATTACAGAAGGCCTTAGAAAACAGTTTTCCTCACCTTTCCTTGACTGATGACTCTGAATTCCATTAGGTTTTGCCATCTCCTAAAAAAAGGTGGTGGGTTTTTTTTTTCTGATCCAGAGAAGAGAAATAGTATGGAAAATGGACAGAATTACAGTTCTTCCTTCTCTGGGTTCCCACCAATGCAGATTGGTCTCATGTCTCATTAATGAAGAGACTGGCCTACTATGTTCCCCTTTAATCCATCCCTTTGCAGAGTATTCAGAGAGCAGATAAAAATTAAGCATAACAAATAGTGAGATAGATCTCAGTTTATCCCAATCACATTGATTTTAAAGGTGCCAGAGGGATTTAAGAAACTAGATGCTATTAGATCTGCAAGGAACCTCATATGGTCTTCTGAAAGAATCATGTCAAGTCTTATTAGGGTCCAAGGAACCACAAGAAACACCACTTAATTGAAGCCTGTTACCTCGCTACAGTGCAGCTTGCACTAGGTACCCCATCCAAAAACCTATGGATTATTTGTAAATTACCCCTTTTATGGGAATGTTTTCAGGATAATTTTATCAAACTCTAGGTGGCGATTGCAATGTTCAACCCAATTGATTTAAGTGGCTTCCTGAGTAGCTGCTTAAGACAATTGGTTGAGATATTAAGCTGCTACTTCATCATTATAAAGGTGACATTTACCCTGCAGAGAGGTCTGAAAATTTGGGAGCTCTAAAATGTTTTAATCAAATCTGTGTACTTTACATAGCAGCAGTACCCCTAACACAGCCATAGCTATTCTTAAGCTTCAGAACATCCTGTTATTTTATTGGGTTTTTTCTAAGCTTTTGGGAGCAGGGAAAAAGCACCACATATATGACCTTTGAAACTGACTGCACCTTGTAATGGTGGGACATTCATTACCTGCCTCAAATTAATGCAAGTTATCACTTGGTCTATTTTTTTTTCCTCGAAGGAAAAGGACAATTGTGCTTTTGTTTTCTTTAAAAAAGTACTAGTATGACTCCTCTAATTTATTCTGACATTTTATACACATGTGATACAGCTGTAATATGGATACATTAAAATATCCATAGTGTAATTGGACATTTCTGTTTCTTCCAGAGGCAGCTTCCTCACAAAGACCCTGCTCCCTCCTTATTTCATCTTGAAAAGGAGTAACTGTGACTTAGATTCTCATCTTCCTGAGAAGTGTTTTTCTTGGTTGAAGCACAGCAGAGTAGCTTCCACTTTTGGGGAGAAGTTATCAGACTGAGTAGTTTACCACTTCAGCAGTTTAATGTGTTGGCAAAGAAGCTGGCAGTGTAGTGTGGTGAGCGATTGTCTCCTGTAGTGTAACCGGAGGAGACTGGGATTAGCACAAACGAGGCAATCTTTGACCCTGCTGAGGCAAAGGGTACTTGGGGGAATGGGTAGGTATCTTCCCCCTTTCTGAGCCTCTAAAGAGCAAGCCCTGGCTTCTTTCAAGGTATTGTTGCTAGAGGAGCTGTTGTTTCTCACAGAATTGCCAATGAAGAGCCTGGAGCTGTATGTCCAGGAGAAGCAGTTATTTTATTCAAGTTTTTCAAAGCCTTCTAGAAAGCCCCCAAAGCTTGCTGATATGAGACCTCTTGTCTGAAACCCTGCTGTTCACAGCTGTCCTCAGGCTTATCCAGAGATCCCAAAAGACTCCCTGTGATTTTGGGTTTCTGCTTAAACCCTGCTGAGGATTTCTGTTCCACAAGATACCATTGGCCTTGTCTGGCTGCCACCCCAAACCTACTTCATCACAGCACGCAGTGATAAAAGAGTTTTGGACCAACAAAATGAGTCTGATCTGTTCTTCTGGGGAGCTGTGAACCTGCTCTGACCTGTTGGAACCAGAGTGGGCACCGCGCTGTCTCTTGAAATAACCCAGCTCTGCCTAGGTAGCTCTTCAGGCTGTTAAAATAGGGGTCATCAGCTGATGAAATACATTGAAGTTATATACAGAAGCATGTTTCATGCAGGCTTCCTATGTGTGTTACCCATACTCCTTGCTTAGCTTGGCATTCCTATGGAGGAAGTTATGGTTCATGTGTTTCCCCGTCAGTGGTGTAGTAGGGGGAAGTAGGAGGCCATGTAATCCATCCATCCATCCATCCCTGCATGTTACTAGAAATGTTTCACAATCACAGGGGCCTTATAGTCTTTGACAGACAGACATGGTAAACAAGGAAAGGAGCTTCACAGGGGATTTTCTGCTTCACTTTCCATCCCCCTACTCTCAGCTCTGCTTGGGAAGAACAATTTGCTCAAATTCTGAGTTCCTGTTTTCTGCTCTGTGTCTCTCTGAGGGGCCACCACATAACACAACTGTCATTTATACTCATTTCCTGCTTATGGTACTAGGACCTTTCAGGTTCAATATGCACATTTGCCTAAAGTCATTACTGCATCTGCTAAGTAGTGAATAATGAGGTTGCCAATAGAGCAGCACTTTATTCATTTCATGAGGAAAATTTGCACTGACACTTAGCTGGCAGACTATTTTGAATTTTTCTGACTATTGATCTACATTCTGAAGTGCACCTCAGACCTTCTGTCTCTTGACCTGATCATAATCTTTAGTCCTTCATTCACCATGAATTAAAGCATCTTTTCCAGTAAACCCAAGTATACCCCTGGAATGTTGCCTAATTTGCTGGAAAGCACTGTAACTGCTGTTTTCACAAAGACATTCAGACTTGCATCCTTAAAACAGAGGCTTAGGACCAAATGCTGACTTAATTTGCACCACAGTAGGTCTTACATAATTATTCTGCTTGTACTGGAACCCTTCTCAATTGCCATCCTCACCCTGCTTGGGATCTGCACAATGTTTATCAAGAGTAACAAAAATTCCCCCTGAAAACATCTCCAGGAAGTGGTCAGTGAGCAGCAAATCTCACATGATTTCCCTGGGTTGATTAACGACAAGACAGATACATCAAGTAAGTTACTGCTTGGCTGCTGGTCTCCGGTGTCTCCAGATCTGTGCTGAATAGCATTTCTCAGAAACCAGAGCAATATTACCTGACTTAATTTTTAGCAAAGAAGCTCTTTCCTCATCCTCAGTAGATTTCTTATTTACCATCAAGAAACTGTGTGCTCAGAGAAGGGGAGACTTGCAGAGTCGGGGTCAGGATAAAGCACTGCGCCTGGGCTGAGCGGGATGATTTAGCAGAGAGCCTTAGCTCTATCTGTCAGTATGAGGTAGATGACATTGAACGTGAAGGGGAATAGGGTGCCAGTGCAGAGGGCACTGAGAAGTCAATGCATGCATTAGAATTCAAAGCACTCCTGTGTGCTTTCTGTCCCCTGGAGACCAGGCCACAGATGGCTTGCAAGATGTACCTCCGCCTTTTGAATATGAACTTGGAGCTGCCAGCTGATGCCCTGTTTCCCGCTGCTGGTTGCAGAGTCTGGCTGGTGGGGATCAGACAATATTAGACCATCAAATTGCCTGATGTGCCTCCACCACATGCTTGCTCTTTAAAAAAAGCATCACCGTGTAGTCCTTGGGCTAAATCATTGCAGGTAGTGAGCCTGGGTAATGGAGGCCAACTTCTAATGTTTTGATTTCCTTTTCACAAACACCCTTTTAATTACATCTCCTGTGGCCAAGCAGTCCCTAGGAGGCTGATTTTAAACAAGCATGTCAGTTGAGGGTTTAAAACTAATGTTTGTAGGTCCATTTTTGCTCACTCTCTGGCATATAAGTATAGGATTTGTTCTGATAATTTTACTAAGTTTGGCTCGAAATCCCTGAAAGCTTAAAAAGTTTAGAACTGCATCACCTACCTCTAGAAATCTGGAGGCCCTTGGAACCAGGGTGTGGGAAATGCTGGGAAATGTTGCTTTTGCAAACTGAAATGGGTTGGGTTTATTTTTATGCTGACTTGGGAAGTGAAGGACTCAAGACTGCCTATGCAACAGATAGCACGTAAGGTAAGGGGGAACACTGTTAATGAAGCTTTGCTGTTGGTTGTGTTAAAAGAAGTATGGTAAAATCTATCTCTCAAATAAGGGCTCAGTCAGAAACTGAGGAATACAGAGCTCTGCTAAACTTACACCCATACACCGGGCAAGGAGTGGTTAAATTGTAACTCAGGACATGGGGTGGAACCTGAGGATTACCTGGCTTCCAGTTCCACAGACACGTTTCAGCAATCAACAACCATCAAGCCCCACTATTCAGCTGCTGCAAGCATTTGGCTTCAATGGGCCCAGACAAAACCAGATTGGCAACAGATAAGGGCTGTGTAAGGTAACTTAGTAAGCTCATAAATATTCATTTTCTTCACCAATGGGAAGCAGGAACCTGCCAGACATGCAATGTGAATTATATTATGTACTAGTGTAAATAAGGCGCCTCGGTTAAGCCTGTAAACCCTTTGAAATAGCTAATCCATAGATAAACAGGGGAGGGATTTCAGACAGGAATATGGTATAAAAATGCTACAAACTCTGACCAAAGGTGTGCCTACTTTTTGGGTCACCTGCTCTTGCAAGAACGTCTAATAGATCACTGCTTCACTAACATGTCTACCGTGAATCCTTTTTTTTTAGGACCTTTTTGTCATTTCTAACAAGGGGGGTCAGTAACTTAAATTCACATCACTGCCCACAGATAATATATTTAGAAAAATATAGCTTGCAGAATTGGACACAGATTTTTAGTCTTCCTCATAACAGGAAGAAACTGGGTTGGAAGAAAAAGAAATGGGGTGGCAAGAATAAAACAAAGGGGGGGGGGGAAAAAGCTCTTTACGTGTGACATGATAGTGGGCCAAGGGAAAGGGTTTGCTTTAGGAGGGGAGCTATGCTGGGGGGGGAAAGAGCTTTTCTTGTGCCCATCCATCATAGGAGTCGACCTAGCCAAAACCCAGCCTGTCATTTGTAGTCCTGGCAACGGCGCAGAGGTAGAAGGATAAAGCTGCCTTAAATCTAGCTCTGTTGTAGCTTATCCCAACTTGGAATAGGAACACAACTAGTTAGTTGCAATCTCTGTCTGTACAGACAAAAAGCAGACTGCCAGGCGAGCAGATTTGTGAGGTGAAAAGCATTGTGAACAGTGCTGACAGAAAGGGGCAGAAAAATTCTTGCTCTCACTCTCTAGGCAATAAAACAGGCCCCACAGAGCCTCTCATCTCACCTGCGTGCCTTGCACCAGCCCTCTGAACAGCGTCAGTCTGCACCAGAGGCCTGGCTGTGCCTGCTTGCCTCCCAGGTGCTGTGTCAGTCTGGAAACCCGAGTGCCTCGCAGGGAGCCCTGCTCCCTGCCTGCTCACTTGGTAGGGGCAGCAGTTGTAACCTGCCAAAAAAAATTACTATATTCTCTAGGTTTGCTTTGAGGAATTCTTTAAAAATTTGGACAAACCCTTGAGCTTGTAGGAAATGCTGGGTAATGTTGCTTTTGCAAATTGAAAAGAGTTATTGTATTTTTTACTGACTGGAGAGGTGAAAGACTCATCGGAAATCCTTTGTAGAGGAATTTAGGAAGATAAGGAAGTTCTGCTGTTAATTGTGTTAAAAGAATTACCACTGACACCTACACCACTTGGAAGAAACACCAATTAAGGCGAAAGCTGGAGACAGACAAATATTTTGGAAAGTTAGAGAATCATTTTATTAACATGTAGTAAAAGAATGTACTAACTTTATAGAAAAGGGGGGATCGAGACGGGGCTCTCTAACAAAATGCTTACAAAGGGTTAAAGGGTGCTTGCTAACAAAATGCCACTGGGGGGCTTATGCTTGTTAAGGGGGGCTTAGTAACAGGATGATTTGAAGTGCCATGGTGGTCATATCAGAAGATGACCTTGCACAACTCTGACCTACCTAAACAACTCCTAGTTAGTTTTGAGTGAATAATGTTCTTGAGATAATTTAAAGCGGACCCAGGGCTGATAAGAAGAAGACATCCCAATTATAATTGTGCCACCTGGAACAATCACAACTACGCATGTGCCAGGGGAAGGAGGGGAAAAGTTCAACCTGATGAAGACTTGGAGCCTTCATCGCTAAGACCCCCTGATGACCACCACCATGAGGCAGTGAGCAGGCACAGCTGGGAGGAGTTTATGGAAATGACTTCTTGGGACTAATTTTAATACGCAGCGGGACAGGTGATGAATATGTATAGGTGTATGAGGTAACCTACAGGAATATGGTATAAAAATGCTACAAACTCTGACCAAAAGTGTGCCTACTGTGTTAGGCCACCCGCTCTTGCAAGCACGTATAAGAAATTACTGCTTCACTATTGTGTCACCACGAGTCCTTTCTTTAGGACCATTGGCATTTCTAACAAGCTGGAGTTGCATGTGGGAGGATGCAACAAAAATTCCCAAGCCAACAAACTAATCTTGTTGGTGCTTTGTTAGAAATTTCTGTCAGTTCTCAGAGCTGCTGTTTTAGGGCAGCACTGTGCGTGGATCCACGGACCTGTCTTTTCAACCCTGGTTATCTAAAGCCTTTGTTCTGTGCAGTCACAGCCCTTGGGCTTGCTTGCTTTGCCGTTTTCTCTCCCTACAATCCCCACGTCACCCCCGCCCCCAAAATGCATGCTGGATGCAGTTGAAATGAAGAGTAATAAAGAGGTAGGAGTCATTTGTAGTGGGCTGTTACAGTATTGTGGTGTGGAATCCAGGAGGATTGAGACGATGCTTGCTATAGACAGCAAAGTTTGAACCAAATCAGGCAGGCAGTCTGAGTGGACTGAGCCATACAAGAGCATTCTGTCCTGCTTTGTTATTTTTCTAGAAGTAATTTTGGGATACAAAACTAAATAGCTGCATCTGGCAATTAGAAGAATTAGAGGAATGGTGGAGGGTCTGAAAGGAAGCCAGTTTGATGGTCGTATTCTTTACTGCTTTCATTATGTTGCTGTTATGGAGATGGGAGCACAGTTGTGCTTGGCACTTGCTTACCAGCACAGATCCAGCTGGGAAAATGCAATTAATGCTTCCATGAACTAGGGGTAAAGTTTTGGATTTTGATACATGCCCTATTTGCAAAGTGCCAAAGCTCTAAAATTCTTGGAGGCGTTTTCTGCTTCTCAGGTGAATTACACTAAAGAGTTCTGACATCCTTTTGAAGGCTTCCTGCAGTAAAGATGACATTTCAAACCTATATGTTACCTGAACCTTGATCACATCTTGTCTGCTATTGAAAAATATGACCCAAAAGTGCTTCCTTATGAATTAGTCACTCATCATGCATTTTAACCTCCTTGGAGAAAATTATGCAGACCTCTGAGTTGCCTGCATGAGTTATCTTTTATTCATTAGAAATCTAAATGTTATTGAAATGTATTCTTAATTATTCCCCTGCTGAAAACAGTAGTGTTCTTGAACAAGTATTTTGCATTTGTTATGTCCTGCTGCTAGCATAGTTAATAATGTATATAATAATAAAATAAGAAACTATCAGAGCAGAATAAGAGAACTTATTACTATGATTCAATTTACAAAAATTGTTACTTCTGGTTTTCACAGCCTATGAACAACACTCAGAATTTTTGCTATAGGTCCAGTGTACAAATAAAAACACTGCTGAAAGAAAAGCTGGTAAGACATTACCTGCTACCCCTGAGTTCATGCCCTCTAAAATCGCTTACTGTAGTAGTATGTAGTGGAACTTATATTGTCAAAAGCTTTCAAAAGCAATCTTTGGACATATTTCTGGACTTAATGGCTGTTTATTCAAACAGAAAATCAAAACCCCTAAAAATATCTTTTTTCACTTAAGTGTTTTCCCTGTGTTTCCTCTTTTTTCCATCACTCTCCCTCCATGCACACACACACACATATTTTTCTTTTGCTGTTCTCTGTGTGGGAAACCAAAAGGTTTATAAAAATTCACAAGCTGGTTCTGAAAAAGTGTAGAATATTCAGGGTCACCCTCTAGTAGGAGATCTAGAAGCATCAAAAAAGTCAGTAAAAATTACAGCCTTTTGTTGAGTTGTGTTTCTTGTGCAGCTGCATCAGACCCCTTTGACTCACCGGACAGAGTGTGGGTGATTTGCCAGCATATCCAGATCTTTTTCCTTAGTCATTTCCAGCTGGCTGCAATCCCTTAAATACATGGCTTTGCATGCTGTGCAATTAAATATCATCCAGCCTCTATGCTGTCATCCCCGAGATCTTGCCTTCCATTCTGTGGGTTCTTTCAGTCCTCTCTGATAATGATAACATGGCCCATCTTTGACAATGACATATATTATCTCCCACGTCTTTTTAGTGAAAATGGCAAAATTAAATATTAAAGAGAGAGGCAGGCCCAATTTCAGACCTTGAGCAGACCAGCTAGGAATGAGTTTTCAAGCCTTCTCTTTGGCACAAATGATCAGTTCCTCAGTTTAATCAGATCGTTTGTGGGTTCGTACTTCCTGCTTTCCTCAGACTGAAAAACCTAGTACTATTTAAATGCAGTGGGTCTAAACTACCTGGGATTTATCAAAGAGGATACTAGGATGATCTGCAGGATGTGCTGCTGGTGATCTGATATGTCTGTTCACCTCTTGGTCTTCAGTGTCTCTCCCCTTTAAAATATATCCTGAAGTCTTAATAAACCTATTGAAGACAGGCCAACAGGCCCCTAGCTGTTTAGATTGCTTTTCTTCCTGCTATTTTCTGGCCATGAGCAGGTTAGTTGTCAACAGCTCCCTGTAGCATTCCTTTCTCTGTCTAGGAATTGTAGTGTCATAGAGTAATTTGGGTTGGACGGGACTGCCAGAGGTCATCCCTGCCCAAAGCATGTCTAATGAGATCCGGTTGTGCTGGCACGTAGCCAGTGGAGTCTTAAGGACCTCCAAGGAAGAAGGGAGATTCCACAACCTCCAGAGCAGCCTGCACCAGCATTTGAACACTTCTATGGTAAAAATATTTTTAAAAAAAATCTGATCACTTTCCCATGTTCCAACTTGTGTCTGTTGCCTGTCACCCTGCCATTGTGGACCTCCAAGAAGAATCGGGCTCCATGTTCCCTGTACCCTCTGATCAGGTAGCTGTAGAAAGCAGACAGGACTTCTGAACAGGCCCATTTCTCTCTGCCTCTCACATCATGTTCTTCAGCCCTCTGGCCATCTTGGTGGCTACCCACTGGACTCACTCCAGTATGCCAATGTTTTTCTTGTACTGGAGAGTCCAATACTGGACATTGTAGGCCAGAGAGGTCTCACAAGTGCCAAATAGAGGGAATGATCACTTCTCAACCTGCTGGCTACCTTAATGTGACCCAGGTTGAAGCTAGCCTTCTTTGATCCAAGGACACGCTGCTGAATCACATGAACTTGTCTTCCTGGACCTTCAGATGGTTTATCTGCAGAGTTGCTTCTCATACAGTTGGCCCCAGTCTGTCTGTGGTGTGAGTGGTCATTCCATCCCAGCTGCAGGAATTTGTGTTTGATTTTGTCATACTCCTCAAAGCTCCTGTCAGCCCGTTTCTCTAGCCTCTTCTGGACCCTCAAGGAGCAGCCCTGCCATCCAGCAGTTTGGCAGCTCCTCCCAATTTTGTGTTGTCTGTGAACAGTGCACTCTGTCCCATCATCCAAGTCATTAATGAAGACATAAGACAGTACCGCTCCCAGCACTGATCCCTGAGGGACACCAGTAGTTGCTGACTGCCAGGTAGGCTTTGCATAAATAGATATTATCAAAGCCCTCTATGTGCTCTGAGCAATTGAAGTTTGATTCTGCCACAAATGTGTAGACTGGCAGCTACCAGAGAGCACTTCTAATCGATCCCACTTTTCCCTCTGTGTCCTCTCTTATAGGCATTACAGAAAGCTGAGGCAATATTCATGTGTTTTTCCAGGTAATATTCAAAGTCCTCAGTTTGCTTTTTGGCCAGTCAAGTCTGGGGCAATATTCTGTGCTTAGGGGCTCTTTGTACTGGGTTATTTCTCTCTGCACATACTCGGAGTGTAATAAAACATATTACAGGGCTCCCAGCATGATTGCTATATCCATGATGACTCTAATTGAGGTAGCAGCAGTAGGAATGCAGCAGAGATTTGGTGGCATGCTCTCCAGCACGGAATAGCAACCATATTAGAGCTTGCTGTTGTCAGAGCCGGCTGCCACATCTTCATGACAAGCATTAGCAGAGGCAGCAAAGTAAGTGCCAAAGTAATGATATCCCTGTTTTTCTTTATAGACATATCTTGGCTGCTTCTGCCTGTGGTTATTAAACTGTTCAACTGCAGCCAGCCTACACATGCCTGATATTAAGGAGTTTTACCTTGTTTTTTGCCATTTCTGTTAGAAATGCCAGAAGGTCTTATAAAAAAGGACTCAAGGTAGACAGGTTAGTGAAGCAGTGATCTATTAGACGTTCTTGCAAGAGCAGGTGACCCAAAAAGTAGGCACAACTTTGGTAAGAGTTTGTAGCATTTTTATACCATATTCCTGTCTGAAATCCCTCCCCTGTTTATCTATGGATTAGCTATTTCAAAGGGTTTACAGGCTTAACCAAGGCACTTTATTTACAATAGTACATAATATAATTCACATTGCATGTCTGGCAGGTTCCTGCTTCCCATTGGTGAAGAAAATGAATATTTATGAGCTTACTAAGTTACCTTACACAGCCCTTATCTGTTGCCAATCTGGTTTTGTCTGGGCCCATTGAAGCCAAATGCTTGCAGCAGCTGAATAGTGGGGCTTGATGGTTGTTGAAACGTGTTTGTGAAACTGGGAGCCAGGTAATCCTCAGGTTCCACCCCATGTCCTGAGTTACAATTGAACCACTCCTTGCCCGGTGTATGGGTGTAAGTTTAGCAGAGCTCTGTATTCCTCAGTTTCTGACTGAGCCTCATATTTGAGACATAGATTTTACCATAATTCTTTTAACACAACCAACAGCAAAGCTTCATTAACAGTGTTCCCCCTTACCTTACGTGCTATCTGTTGCATAGGCAGTCTTGAGTCCTTCACTTCCCAAGTCAGCATAAAAATAAACCCAACCCATTTCAGTTTGCAAAAGCAACATTTCCCAGCATTTCCCACACTTCTGACACAGCAGTTCCTCTGTTTTTCCCAGATATAAAACAGTTACCACAATGGTTGCTGAAACCTGAGAGATGCTGATCAAATTATCAATTTATTTTCATACCTATTATATGTATAATGGATAAATTTGATGGTACAAAGTGTTTAAATCAATCAGCAAAAAACAAACAAAATCAACTGATGGAAGCAGTGGAAAAGATCTTCAGTGTGGCTGTGGTTTTGATCTGCTTGCTTCATTTCAGACTGTGAATGGAACTTTTGTCATATAGCTCAGTTGTTTACATCACACAACAGTCCGTTTTATCACCTCAAGTATTACTCAGCTCTTAGGATTTCTCTGTCAACATGCCACAGGCCAGCATATCCCAGTGAGTTTCATGTATCATCTTCAGCCTTGTAAGATCACCAGTGGTCAAGACAGGTACAGTCTACAAAATATACTGATTTCTTTATACTAGCACTTTCCCAGTGGAGCTTAGTTTGAGCATAAAGTTCTGGGAATGCCTTTCAGGTTATACAATTTAAGAATGTTAGAAATACAAAACTTTGGCTAAAACTGAAGAACATACCTCAAAACTTAACTCTTTCCAATAATTACTTCTCATACTCCTCTTATTAGTTGTTTTTTTTCCAAACAAGATATGTGTGATTAAAAACACGTTAACAGAATCTATCTGGAGGTAGTTGAAAAGGCTATCAAAGTAAAAGCACAGCAGTGGGCTGTGATTGGTAACACTGAGCAATCCTTTTTACCAGTGTCTCATGAAGGAAAGCCAAAAGAGAAAAAGCAGAGAGTATTATAACACTGTGGACACTTAGAGAACTTTTGAGAGTTCTTACAGCCAGAATACTGGCCAGTACTGAATACTTACTGACCAGTGCTGAAATATTCACTTGCCAGAGAAACAAGAATCCCTAGACTAAAACAAAATTTTACAGCACATTTTAATATCAGCATTTTTCACAGAATCACACAGAATCACAGAACATTAGGGGTTGGAAGGACCTTGAAAGATCATCTAGTCCAACCCCCCTGCCAGGGCAGGAATGGATATGGGTTTTGTATCCTGTCACTGGTTTTGATGAAGAAGACAAAGCAATTACAGAGCTGAAACATGTTTGCCATCAGTTGTTAAACCTTCAGGTTAAGAGTCTGTATGGCAGATTGGGTAACATGTCACAATATGTTTAAAATGTATAGGAATAAAGACTGAGTTCAATTCTTTTCTTAAAATGCTCTCTAACTTCAAGAGGTAATGAAACTAATCCATATTTGATGTTACATAGTATTTCTGCTCTTTATCCGTTCAAATATTACCAGAAGATAAAATTCTGCAGGATGAAACAGGCATGGGGAGCTTGCTGACCTATTAGGGTTCTGGGTTAACAAAGTAATTTCTCAGCTGTACCTGGAATCTGCACAGAGGAACTGAAATAATCAGAGGCAAAGCTGAAATTCTAAGTGCAGTTGTTTGTTACGCCGTGTTTTTGAAGAGATTTGTAGGAGAGCTGTTTCAGAGGCACTACCTGGGATCATATAAGATAAAACAGTAACCTTGTGGGCAGATCTGTCTGACCTGATCTTTTTCAGATTTTTACAGCAGACTAAGAATGAAGTTTGTAGAAACTGCTGGGGAATGTTGCTTTTGCAAACTGAAACGGGTTGCTGTGGTTTTTTATGCTGGCTTGTGAAGTGGAGGACTAAGAGGGAGTCCTGGTAATATAGTTTTGCTGTTGGTTGTGTTATGGCAAAATCCCTCTCTCAAATAAGGGTTAAAATGTGACTGAAGGAAATAAAGCTCAACCATCAGGCTTGGGCAGTGCTGATTCATACTGAGGCACAAATTGCCACATCAAGGCAAACAGGCAAGACGATGTGGGGTCTCCATACCATCTAAGCAGAGGCTACACAATTAACATTCACGACCTGAAACCTGTATGGAGCTTTGACTTCCTTCAGCCCCTAGGCCCATGCCAGTTGCCGGGAAATGTTAAAATAAGGACAAGCACTTGCCAGTAAGCAGCTGTCCCAGACAAAAGGTCTCATACATTTTAATTTCCTTCAGCCTGGGGAACAGGAATCTGCCAGACATGCAATGTGTATTGTATTATGTACTATTGTGAATAAGGCACCTTGGTTGAGCCCGTAAAATCCATAGTTAAACAGGGGAAGGAGGTGAAAAAGTTCAACCTTAGGAAGACTTCAAGCCTTCATCATTGAAACCCCCAACGACCACTGCCAAGGGACAACACACAGAGGCGATTGGGAGGAGTTTATGGAAATCGCCTCTCAGAACTCATCTTAACACGAAGCGGGACAGGTGATGAATATGTATAGATGGATGAGGTAATCTAATTATTTCGGACAGGGATATGGTACAAAAAGGCTGCAGGCTCTGACCAAAGGTGTGCCTACTTTTTGGGTCACCCNACGAATAAAAGCAAGCAAAGGGTGCTGGGGTGCACGGTCAGCACCGGGTGCGCCGGGAGTCTCCGCCCTACCAAGACGCACCCCGAACAGTTCCAGTCCCTGGCTTATATACTTTTCAGGGGTAACACAGCCCACCGGCTTAAACTGACATGCTGGAGTGCATGACAACCCCCCCCCCTTCCCAACAAGACATAACCATATACATTTTAAGATGACATGCTGGAGTGCCGGTCAGGTCCTGTATCTTTTGTCTTGCTGATGGTCAGGCAGCTGGTTCCGCAGGTTCGAGGAGTCTCCCTCTTCTGCTGGCTGATCACCGTCCTTTCAGAGACAAGTTGTTTCCGCAGTAGTATTACAATGCACACAATGTGCTACATTGTGGTCCTTTAAGCGAAGATTTGCACATCCTTTATATACTTTGTTGATGCTTCAACAAACGTAATTCAGTACGTGCAGAATCTCAACCTGTCCCTCCCAGGCCCATGACCATACAAGGGGCTGTCATTGTGCACCCCCAACATTATTCCATAGTAACACGAATCAGAGGGAAATATATCACAATCCTTTTGTCATTTCTAACAAGTTCTCTCTTCCCCTTCAGGCAAGAAACTCCTCAATATACAGGCACTGTTTCAGCTCCTTCGAGTCTGCAGTTTCATCTGTTTATCCAGGTGGTCACTGAGGAGTGCCTTTGTGCCTACGCTCTGTTGGCTGGGGGGGCAGAACAGTAAGTACATGCTCACGTGTGGCACACGGGCTGCGGCTCTAAGAGGAGTTTGTCCTGTTATAACAATGATCTGAGAAAAGGCAGAGGCGTCCTGATTCAGACTCTTTTCTATTTGGTTGACTGAAGTCTGATCCTTCTCCCATTTATCTCAGGATATTTTTGGCGGGGGGGTGGGGGTGTGTGTGCACTGGTTTACACTAAACGGTGCAACTTTAAGCCTGCTTTGCCAGACTGCCATTCTGCCAGACCGCATCTTTATGCGCTGCTGCCAGCTGACACATTACAAAGTCTTTCAGGGGATGAGATTAAACACACCATGAGCCTCGTTTTCTAATGAAAGCTCCATGGGAACACCATTGGGATCCCTGCTACTTTGCTGCAGTCAAGGTTGTGTGAGCCCATGTGCCATCCCTTTGTGCATTAGGGAGACAGCAGTATCACAGACACAATGCAGAGTATTCTGCTTTCACACTTTAGGGCATTCATTGCAAAGAATAGCAATGTTTTCCTCCTGTCCTCAAAGCCACCTCCTTTGTTCAGAATTGAAATGTTTAGCTTTAAAACTGGAGAGAAAAACTCATTCTTTATTTATCAGTGGTAGGAAAGCCACGCAAAGTCACCATCCCTTTTAATAAGCTTATTTGTTTAAGCATCCAGGGTGTTAAATTCGCTTTCTCATCTATATGTCCTTTAATACCCCACCCACCTATCCGCAGAGAACAAAACAGGCCTCAAGGCAGCATTGCCTGCTGTGACAAACGCTGCGATGAATTAGATCTTAGAAGATTGCATTATGCATATCAGAAGGGCCTAAAGTCTACCAAACCCTATACTGACTGGACGATGAGCTGCATGTTGGCTGTAAGCAATTATGAAAGAGAGGAAAAATACGCTCAAGACTGCTGGTGATAGAGTTTTTTTTGAGAAAAGATATTTTTTACCAATTCTGCTGCCTACTTGGCATTTTCAGTCAGAAAGCTATCAAGAGGCTGAAGACTACTACATTTAATCAACAAATTATTCAGTTTGAAGTCTTACTAAAAGTCTACAGTTAAATATTTTCCCCTCTGCGGGGGATTTCAAATCTGCCAGAGCAGAAAAATCCCAAAGAAAATGTACTTTCCATGCATTATAAATAGGGGCATCTCAATGTTAGGCAGTACTCTTAAAAGTGTGGAAAATGCTGGGGAATGTTGCTTTTGCAAACTGAAATAGGTTGTGGTATTTTTCTATACTGACTTGGGAAGTAGAGGACTCATCAGAAATCCTTTGTCGGGGATTTAGGAATAGGAAGATAAAGGACAACTGTCAAACTGGATATGCAACAGATCGCACATAAGATAAGGGGGAACACTGTTAATGATTATAATTTGCCTTACTGTAATAAGTTTTGCTGTCGTGTTAAAGAATTGTGGTAAAATTGCTGTCTTGGGTAAGGCTTCAATTAGAAACTGAGGAATACATATGTCTGTCAAAATATATCGATGAAACTTGCACCCATACTTAGGACAGTGAAAACATGTAAGTTGTTGAAATGTGACTCAGGTCATGGGGTGGAATGTAAGGAATTGTCTGGCTCAAGAATTCCACAAACAGGTTTTGGCAATGTTTAGCCCATCTCAGCAGAGACACCCGCTGGGGAGCTGTGTAGATAGCTCAGACCTGATAAAGGCAAGCATTTAAAGGTCCCCATTTGGCTTCAATGGGCCCAGACAAAACAAAGCCGCACAACAGTTAAGAGCTATGTGAGATAAACAATAGTAACTTAGAAAGATGTAGCATTTTGCTCAGTAAGCTCACAAAT
>VZTU01011759.1:8581-23990 GCA_013400835.1 Zapornia atra
GGGGGAAGTTCTGTGCAGAGAGAGTGGTGAGGGGATGGAAGGGGCTGCCCAGAGAGGGGGCGGGTGCCCCATCATCCCTGGGGGTGTTGCAGGCCAGGTTGGCTGGGGCCCTGGGCAACCCTGTGTAGCTCCAGGCCTGGAGGTTGGTGTCCCTGCCTGTGGCAGGGGGTTGGAGCTCTGTGCTCCTTGGAGTCCCTTCCAACCCAGACCAGTCTGGGATTCTATGATTCTATGATCTAAGACATTTCTTTTTACTTAAAGCAGTTCTGAGAGGTGGGACTGGAAATCTAGCCCTACCTTTGTAAGCCCCTTCTACCAGCCACTGCTTTCCCTGGGGGATCTGGGTAATGGAGCTCAATACCTGTTCCCCAAACCTGAGGGTTGGATCCTGTTTCATTCCATGCAGAATAAAGGGGAAGATTATCACTTCCCTGGAGGCTCTGTGTGGGCAGAGGCTGGTTGGGAATTCAGGATGCCCTCTCAGATTGAGAAGGTACATTTGTAGTGTAGGGGGGAACTAAAGACCTGAGACAGGATCAGAAGGAATTTTGCTCATCTGTGCAACAGGTGCCACAACCTGTACAGCATAAAAAGGCCTTGTTCTTTACTCCAGGTGTAATATGATTTTTGGAAGTATTATTTTTAGCTGAAACCCTGCTTTGGATTGTAAGTGATGTTCCTCCTCTTTGTGCCATGCTCAGAGAACAAACCAAAAGGAATTGATCACTGGGCTGGGAGCTTGTATGAGTTTAGGGCTCATCAATAGGCTTGCTATCCTGTTGGTAGTCCAAGGGAAATGAAATCCACCCAAAGAATTACAGGATGGGAATGTATTACTGTCATTCTATGGCTTGAAGGAAAACAGATGCTGCCAAACAAGCTGGTGGGCAAGAGGTACTCCTCAGGAGTTTGTGATTTGCAGGAGTTAGCTGTTCCAAGCTGAGGGGATAGGAGTTAGTGAACTGATCTCATTCTACCTATTGATTAAGAAATCCTTATCTGCTGAGGGCTTTTGTTGGAAGCTATCCCAACACAGCATTTCCACTTGCAGTCTGGGAGTACATGGGAAATAGAATTAGATGTGTGGATGCTGCATTAACAGTGACATAACACACTGGGAAGGCAAGGCAGTCTGGATGGAGGGGAGTCATCAATGCAAAACAGACCTTGAAATGACTGCATGCAAATCAGCCATGGCTTATGTTAGTGTTTAATTACTTTCCAGCTTGCATGTTGGCACCAGCAAACCATTAAGAGAAAGGAGACTGACATCTTTTGATACACATTTTAAAAGGGGGGGGGTTAAAGCATCAGGGTGATAGAGCAAAGTGTTGCCAGACTGATTTTTCAAAAGGCAAATGCCTTTTGGGGAGGAACTGGGGGACTTATGCTGCTGAGCTCTTTCAAAAATCCCTGGAGTGGCTGAGTTAACTGTGTGTTTCCTTCCAGGGACAGCATGTTTGCTAAACTGGGCTGAGAGGGGCAGTAATGAATGGGTGGAAGTTGTAAAACATGCAACTGTAATGAGAGGCAGCAGTTCCTAAGAGCTGTGATTTAGCTCTGGAACTATCAAGGGGACAGGCTAGGTTTCCTCTGCTTTCCAGACTGGCTGCCTTGCTGGAAAGTGGCTTAATTAGCTAATGCTGGCTGAGTTTAGCCCAGAGATAATGGGGTAATTTAAGGGTCTGAGCCTGCAGGAGGTTAGACATGGTGACCTAATGGTCTGTTCAAGCCTTCAGCTTTGGAAGCTGTGAAGTAATTTGAAGGTGAAAAGATTTGGACCTTGCCAATCTCTGCACAGCAGCCAAGCTGCAGGGTTTAATTGTTTTTATTCTGTGATGCTTGTCTTTCAGGCAGAGAGGCATGAGACAGCAGAGCAGGCAAGGTCATCAAGGAATGTCTGCTTAACCTCTGGGTCTGACTGAGAGGTTACACTCCATCTTCCAGTAAGGTATCACATCATGGTTTGGGTTGGAAGGTCACAGGGCATCAGAAGGGACAAGGATTTGATGGATGCCCCACTCAGTGGGTAAGGAGTTGGCTGGATGGTTGCACTCAAAGAGTTGTGGCTCAATATCCAAATCAGGAGCAGTGAGGAGTGGTGTTCCTCAGGGGTTGGTGCTGGGACCAGCACTGCTGAACACCTTTGTTGGTCACAGGGATGGTGGAACTGAGTGCACCACCCTCAGCACGTCTGCCAGTGACACCAAGCTGTGTGGAGAGACCAGGCTGCCCAGGGGGTGTGGAGTCTCCTTCTCTGGAGAGATTCCAGCCCTGACCTGTCCTAGGGACCCTGCTTTGGCAGGGGGTTGCCCCCCATGGGCTCTGGAGGGCCCTTCCCACCACTGTGAGTCTGTGATTCTCCTTAATCACCTGCAACTCTGGTCCCTGACCTTACTCTGTTCCCAGCTCCCCCCTGTAAAAACACACCTCTCATCCCCAATGCCTGGTCTGAGCACAGGGTAGGCAAGTGGGTTTGTAATTATCCTTTGACACAAGCCAGAGGTGTGTGTCAGACCTCTTCTGAGCAGCAGCAGGTCCAAGCTGACTGCCCCACAACTGCAGGAAGACTCTTCAGCACACCCTGGTGCAGGCAGCAGCCTGGCAATGAGGGAGGGAAGGGTGAGAGGAGAGACTGGGGGGAAGTTCTGTGCAGAGAGAGTGGGGAGGGGCTGGAAGGGGCTGCCCAGAGAGGGGGTGGGTGCCCCATCATCCCTGGGGGGTGCTCAAGGTCAGGTTGGCTGGGGACCTGGGCAACCTTGTGTAGCTCCAGGCCTGGAGGTTGGTGTCCCTGCCTGTGGCAGGGGGTTGGAGCTCTGTGCTCCTTGGGGTCCCTCCCAACCCAGACCAGTCTGGGATGCTATGATGCTATGACAAGATATTCCATGGGCTCCTCCAAATTACTCATTCTGTTCCCTACACTTGTAGAGTTGAGAGGTGTTTTCCATGTTGACATACTGCACTAGCTTCTGGCTGCCCTCAGCCCTGATGAGGGTATTACCTTGCATTAGAATAGGAGAGAATCTGTGCAGATGGTTAACCCTCTTTCTGTCACCAGTACCTAGCCACCCATTGTCATGCTGCTGGGGCCATTGCTTCCTCACAGAATGAGATTCCCCCTGTTTTGGTGGGAAGCCCCTTGTACTTGGCTGGATTTATTTTCCTGAAAGCTCTATGAAGTTGACTTAGGGTTTCATAGAATCACAGAGTGTGTTAGGCTGGAAGGGACCTTCCAAAGCCATCTAGTCCCACCCTGCATGTCCCTAAGCACCACATCTACATGTCTTTAAATACCTCCAGGGGTGGTGACTCAACCACCATGTCCCTGGGCAGCCTGTTCTAGTGCTTGACAACCCTTCCAGTGAAGAAGCTGTTCCTAACACCCAGTCTAAACCTCCCCTGGTGCAATTTGAGACCCTCTCCTCTTGTCACCTTGCATGTTAAGTGAGAGAAGTCAGGCCCACCTGGCTACTACATCCTTTCAGGCAGTGGAAGAGAGCAACAAGGTCTCCCCTCAGCCTCTTCTCCAGTCAATAACCCCAGTTCCTTCAGCTTCTCCTCCCAACTTGTGCTCCAGACCCTTCAACAGCTTTGTTGCCCTTCTTTGGGCCTGCTCCAACACCTCAGTGAAATGTGTTGGGTTGGGAGGGACCTTCAGAGCCCACCCAGTCCCACCCTGCAGTGAGCAGGGACATGGAAATGGAACTAGAGCAGGTTGCTCAGAGCCCCATCTTCACTAGAGCAGGTGGCTCAGAGCCCCATCCACCCTGACCTTGAATGTCTCCAGGGATGGGGCCTCCCCCACCTCTCTGGGCACCGTGTTCCAGTGTCTCACCACCCTCAGAGTGAAGAACCTCTTCCTAATCTCCAACCTAACTCTCCCCTTTCCTAGTTTCAAACCAAATTCCTGCTGGCTAGATGCAGTACATGGGGAGGGAGCCCACTGCCTCACACTTCAAGGGATTCAGGAATTAAATGTGGATTCTGTCTCACAGCAAACAGACCTGGGTTGTAGCTTGAGCCTCCAGTGAGCACCTGCACATCTCCTGCAGGTAACTGGTCTTGCTGTTCTTCTACATGAAGCACAGACACTTAATGCAATTTAAAGTCAGTGTTGTTCAGTACATTTAATGAAAGCCTTAACTGCTTTCTGAGCAGCTGCTGCAGACTTTGCCCTTGAAGAAGCTTGTCTGGGAGAGCTGAGGAGCCAGCTTCATCTTCTAACTGAAAGTTAGGCTTTTAAGCTCATTTTGAAATGCCTTCTAAAGTGGATAATTGATTAAAAAGCCCCAAGAACAATGCAAATGGGGTCACCAAGGGTAAAGAAATTAGCCTGTGCAGGGCAAAGGTTTTCCTTTTTGACTGTTGGTTCTCATGGTGGTGGCCAGAGGTTTTCACCAAGGGTAGCTCTGCTTTACAGACAGTTTGATCTCCTGGCCTGGTGGCCCACTGGTGCTGGCCCCAGATGATAATTGCTGTGCTCAGACCACCTCAGCCAGGTGCACAGCCCTTTGTGAAGGCAGCCTGTTCTCATTTGTCAGTTTGGGGTGTTCACCACCCGTTCTGTATGCCAGGTGCAGTTACAAACCTCTGCTGTGTCCTCAATAGAGTCTGGTGAGCTGCACGTGGCTGGAATGAATGCTGTGGCCAGGCTGAAGTTACCTCTCCAGCAACTCAGCATGCTGTGGTCTCCTCTGTCACGCTCCTGGAGTTGTAAAGATGTTCTCAAGTGCTACAGATGTGCAAGAGGGAGTCTTTGTTTCCAAGGGGCAGCCCCTGAGAAGCTTGAGTTAGCAGGGCTGTGCTTCTGAAAGCTGGTCCTGCATAGAAGGGCACGTGCTTTAATCCTGTGTGATCTGTTCCAGTCTGAGGTCACTCCCTTCCTCAGCATTAGTGCCACGCTGAGGCTTCTGAGGGAGCAGTGCCAAACCCTCCCCCCTTCTATGCAGTACCCTGAGCTCCAGCTTGAGGCCATGGCCCCTTGTCCTGTCCCCACAGACACTGAGCAGAGGCTGCCCATGTCCCCCTGTGTGCCACCCTTCAGCTATTGATCCCCAGTGATCAGATCCCCTCTCAGTCTCTTCTCTCCAGGCTGAGCAGCCCCAGCTCACTCAGCTGGAATCTCTCCAGAGAAGGAGACTCCACACCCCCTGGGCAGCCTGTCCCAGGGCTCCCTCCCCCTCACTGGGAAGAAGTTCTGCCCCACATTGGGGGGGGAACTCCCTGTGCTCCAGCTTGAGGCCATGGCCCCTTGTCCTGTCCCCACAGACACTGAGCAGAGGCTGCCCATGTCCCCCTGTGTGCCACCCTTCAGCTATTGATCCCCAGTGATCAGATCCCCTCTCAGTCTCTTCTCTCCAGGCTGAGCAGCCCCAGCTCACTCAGCCTTTCCTCACAGGGGAGATGCTTGGAAGGTCCCAAGTTCAACATACCAGCTTTTTGTCCCAGTTCCAGCTGTGAGTCCTTCCATGCCCTCAGACCAACGTCCATGCCCAGACCTCTCCCTGCCCTCATGCCCATGGAGATGATCATGCCATGTTCATGGAGATGACACCCGCAGCACAGCCAGAGGTACACACCATGCAAATGGGGGATGTTAAGGCCATCAACAGGCAGCCTGTCCCAGGGCTCCCTCACTGGGAAGGAGTTCTTGTTTTTAAATTAAAAGCACAGGCCACAAGCCCACGTCCTTCCTCCCTGGTGTGAACTGCTGGCATTGAGGGGGTGCTGGATGGGGTACTCGGAGTAACCCGATGGGAGTCGTTTGCCTGGACACGCAAGGGCTTCGTGTGGGCTCCCATCACAGCTTGAGGCTGCCCTTCCCAACATCCACCTCCAGTCCTAGCCAGCCTGAAAAATTCAAGCCCCCAAGGGATCCTAAACTTGTACAGAACTCTTGGCTGCCTTGTGTCATTCTTCTTGTCTGAACAGATCCTAGAAACCCACCTCTGCTGTGTATTTCCTACAGGGGACCCAGTGGAAGAGCAAAGACTCAATTCTGCCCCTAGGCACTGGAATGAAAACACTCTGGCTGAGCCTTCTCTCTAGCTTTCTTCAGACAAATTTAAATCCAGAAGGTGCCACCAGGGACCAGCATGATTCCAGTTTGCCCTCCAATGCTAGAGAAAGCTCTGTAGGGCATTTTGCATCTAATTTTGCACCAGTGCCTGGCTAACATGGTATATTTGCACAAACCACCAGCAAGATGCCTGATAGAGGAGAAATCAGCTCTTCTTAAAGGAAGTTCTTCATTTATTATAACTTTTGAGGCCTTAGCTCAGTGACCTGGGTTTTCCTGGGACTCCCTGATGCCCTACCCTGGAGACTCCTGTGTTCAGTGAGATGCTTCCTCTATGTTAACGGTGAAAATAAAGCATGACATCACCATGAAACACTGGGTGTCCTAAGGAGCTTTAAGATGTTTCAGCAGAGATTAGGAGCAGCAAAGGAGACCACCTGCAGAGCACATCCTGATCCATCCTCCCCCTCTACTCTGCCCCCACCCAGCCTCAGTGGTGGTTTCCAACTTGGGTTGCAGTGGGGAGACCGAATCCTCCCCCCTGCTGCAGGCCAGCCAGGCTGTGCTTACAAACTGCATCTCAGAGTCACAGAAGGGGTTGGGAGGGACCTCCCCAGATCATGGGGTCCAACTCACCTCTCAAGTTTAGAATGGGGATGGATCAGCCTCTGGATATTTCCTGTGAGACCTGCTTTCCTTCTAACAAGCAATTACTTGACTCTGAGGTCAGACCCCTGTGAGTCTGGGAAGGGAATCCCAACCCACCTGAATTAGGGTTTCTGAGGACTGGAGAGGACAACCCAATGTAAGTTGTTCCAGACACTCTTAGTGTGGCCCAGAAGGTGATGAGGTGAGTACACTCCTCCTGCCCCATTACCCCTTGCACTGTGTGGATCACTAATCTGGTCTCCTGTAGTTGAAAGACACCAAAGGTGGAGGGCCAGAGTCACAGGACATCTGCCTAAGAGAGCACTGGGTTTCCTACTTGCCTCCAGAGGCAGCCACCATGCCTTGGGTGTTCCATGCCTCCATCACCTCCAGAGAGCATTCAGTGGGCAGGGCAGAGGGTGCTCAGAGCTCTCTGCGTGTTACCACCACCCTTTAGCTGCAGGAGAGTTACACTCAGTCACCCCAGGAGGTCACCCTCTTCCAGAGGGGTTGAAATGAGCCACAGATCCACTCAGAGGCATGGAACAACCTCTGGTGTTGATGGCAACAGGGTCAGTGTAACCAACACGTGACAGCAGGTGAGTGTTGTCACCTCCAACTAAGAGGGAGAAAAGCTTGTTCATTCCTGTCAAGGCAGAGATAATGGCACAAAGTTCCTTCTCCTCTGTTCTGGGGATGATTTCCTGTGGTTGTCCTAGCCCTTCCTTGATAATACTTCCCTTGTTATCAGAGCTTGCTCTCTGATGGATGGAAAACTGTCATCTCAGCCTTTTGGAGTCAGTTGACCTCCTGGAATAAATGCACTTCAGCCAATTAGTCATTGTGGGGGGTTTTTTTCCCCTTCTTCTTACTTGAGGTGGCCAGTTCTTTGGAGCAACCTCCCTTTTAACACCCCAGGGTGAGTAGTTCAAAGGCAGTTGAATGCTGCTTGTCCTGTTTGGTGCTGTCATGAAAGAGTGTGGCAGGGAAGGTAGCTTCAGGGTGCCTGTGGGTATGTGTGTGCCCTTTTGACTGCACAGATGTGGAAACAACCCTGTTGCAAGATGCTGATTCTCAAACTGGGGTGGCCACCCAGTCCCACCCTGCAGTGAGCAGGGACACCTTCACTAGAGCAGGTGGCTCAGAGCCCCAGCCACCCTGACCTTGAATGTCTCCAGGGATGGGGCCTCCCCCACCTCTCTGGGCACCCTGGGCCAGTGTCTCACCACCCTCAGAGGGAAGAACTTCTTCCTAACACCCAACCTAAATCTCCCCTTTCCTAGTTTAAAACCTTTAGCTCTGGTAATCCAAGTCCAGCACAAAACCTGGTGCTCACAAGGGTCTGGGGTGCTGGGCTTCACATTTAGATGTGAACTATGAAACTTTCTCCCCTAATACTGTACTGATCATGAGCACAGAGGCCTGGCAGCCACAGGCTGGAATGGAGGAATTCAGCCAAGGGAAAGGCTGTTTCTTAACAAATTTGTTTCTTTTAATATTAATTAAAATAATTGGTCTATTTTCAATATTAATTAAGTGTCCTACTGGTGTCTACTACTCTTCTTTTTACCCAAATACCATTTAATATCATGTTTTCTCTACCTGCCCAGGTGACAGTTGAGTAGGGACTATCTCTGCCCTTTAAAACTGCAGCAAACCTGTTAGACTCTGCACATGCTGGATCTAAATACACATGTAGGGGAAATATCTAACCCAGCTGCCAGGTCATTTATTCCCACCAGTGGAAAGGCCATATTTCAAGGCAGTGGTGAAATGTCAAGTGAATGATGGGGTGATGCCTCAGAAAGCTGGAATCAAACCTCCCCAGCCTTGGTGACTGTGGTGCAGGTACCCTTTATTGCAGCGCTGGGCACACAGGGGATGGATCGCTCCTCCCAGTGTGTGCCCCCATTAAAGCCAAATTCCTCACATTTATACAGATTCATTATACATATTCATTAGAATTTCTAAGAAAAGGCAGGGTTATGCAAATTATTTCCAGGAAGTCATTTCCATTAACTCCTCCCAGATGGAGCATGCTCAGTGACACTCAGGGGGTCTTCAGGGATGAAGGCTGGACGTCTTCCTCTCTCTCAGCACATGCTCTTTACAGGTTTCTCCATGCTTATCTGGGCTCCCAACACCTGCACAGAGTAGTTAGTTTTTCACTGAAAACAAGATATCCTCTGTCTTTTAATTGGTCGTTAGTCTCATTATTTAGGACTCCTCTATCTCCTGCTTCCTCTGGTTTCCAGGCTGTTGCACGGTTATGGTTCAGTTTTGTAGCTGCTTTCATGGAACAGCTGATGTGATGACAGCCAAATTCTGCTCAAATTCCAAACTAAGCTATTCCTAAAAACACACCAATTCTTACTTCTTCAAGGCTGTTCCTGTTGCATTGTTATGGTTAAGTTTTGCTCTGCTCTCACAAGCAGCTTACACAGTTACAGCTTTCTCTTAAACTAGTCTATTCTTAAAACTATGAAAATCCTTATATTAAAGCTGTATTAATTGTCTCTTAAGTTACACCTATACCAATCCACTCAGCAGGATCACTTATCACTGAATCAGGGGTTTGACCTCTTAGTTGTGAAAATAAATTGTATATATGATAATCTGAACCAGGGTAATTTTTAATTATGTGCTGTTTTGCTGTGATTTACTAGGCAGGTTATCTAGAGGCTGAAACACCAGCAGGTTTACTATAGGCAGGCTGGGATGACTCAAAGGCCAGACATTAGACTGAGCATTTCATTTTTAACAAGTTCCCATTGTTTTTCACTGGGATTTCTTTCATCTTCTGCCTCCAAGATTAACTCTTTTGTGGATTAGTATCAGCTTCTCCCTGGGGGTGTTCAAGGCCAGGTTGGCTGGGACCCTGGGCAACCTTGTGTAGCTCCAGGCCTGGAGGTTGGTGTCCCTGCCTGTGGCAGGGGGTTGGAGCTCTGTGCTCCTTGGGGTCCCTCCCAACCCAGCCCAGGCTGGGATTCTGGGATTCTATGATCCTCCAGTCTGTTTTAATATTGATTATCAACTGTGGTGATTCTGGGTATAGTTTATATCCCTGGTTTTCTAGAGAAGTAGAGGTAGCTTGAATTTATCTAGGTAGGGCTGTTTTCTTTTGTGGAGATAGGAGACTGGAAAGGTAAGCTAAGGGGTGCTTGGTGGTTCAGTGAAGTGTGTGCAGCTCAGTCAGTGGTCCTCAGTCTCTGACTGTTGGTCCTGTGCTTGGGACCCTGGGCAAGACCTGAGGTCACAGGGAAGTAAAGCCAAAACAGACACAGATGCTGCTGTGGAGCAGGTTGAATGGGAGAGCAGAGTGTTGATGCAGGTAGGCCTTCACTGCCTGGTACCACTGCCCAGAGACAAGCAAAGACTGGCACCCACAGCCAGTGCTCCTGCTACACTCCTTGCACCTTAAGGCTAAGGGATGGTTGGACTTGAAGGGCTTTTCCAACCCTGTGGTTCTGGGATTCAAGATTCTGGGATTCAAGTCGGTTGGACTTAAAGGGCTTAAAGGGTTGAGCTTAAAGGGCTTTTCCAACCCTGTGGAAATTCAATTCTGGGATCCAAGCTTGCAGCCTGAGCTGTTCAGCTGTAGGTGTGAAACCACACTGCATGTCACCAGCTTTGTGTATTCTGCTCCAAGTCCTGTAGTTGTTATTCCCCCTCCCTGTGCTGTCCCACTGCACTGTCCTTATCCCAACCCACCAGGTTTGCTGAGCTGCTGGCTGGGGCTAAACCATGACACAGGTCATTCATGTGGCTCTCCACAGCCTGGCCAGTGCACACTGAGCATGATGAGGAGATAAAAAGCACTGGCTCTGCTTTGGGGGGGGTCAGGGGGAAGCTCTGATTTACAGCAGGGTCAGTACATACATTCAGCACTCAGTGTTAGGCAGAGCTGGTGAATGAAGAGCTCCACTCAGTTTTGCTGGTTGTGGAGTTTCTTTCAAACAGGGATTTGTGACTGTGAAAAAAGGAAAAGGCTATTTGTAGGGTCAGGCCAGATTTTTTTTCTTTCCCCAGCTTAATTTAGGAAGCAGAGTCATGGGTATGGACAAGGCAGATGCTGCTCTGTCTCCTACTGCAAACTAGTAATGAGCACTACATGCTTTGGGAGCAGGTGTGCAGAGTACAGACTGCTGCTACAGGGTAACTGGCTTTCTACTTACATAATTCTTCACATAGATTTGTTGTCTTTTTACAGACTTTGCACTCAGGATTACAGAATCACAGACTCCCAAGGTTGGAAAAGCCCATGAAGCCCATGGAGTCCAACCGTCCCTGTCCTGTGCTGACCCAGAGCTCTCAGCACCTCATCTCCCCTCTGTTAAACACCCCCAGGGGTGGGGACTCAGCCCCCTCCCTGGGCAGCCTGTGCCACAGCCCCACAACTCTGCCAGGGAAGAACTTTGCCCTCCCAGCTGAGCTGACCCTGCCCTGGGGCAGCTTGAGCCCATTGCCCCTCGTCCCATCTCCTGTCCTCTGGCTGGAGAGACCCTCGCCCACCTCTCTGCACCCTCCTGGCAGGGCAGGGGAGGTGGGGAGAAGGTCTCCCCTCAGCCTCCTCTTCTCCAGGCTGAACACCCCCAGCTCCCTCAGCTGCTCCTCAGAGGATTTGCCCTCCAGCCCCTTCCCCAGCCTGGTTGCCCTTCTCTGGACTCGCTCCAGCACCTCCATGTCCTTCTTGGAGTGAGGGGCCCAGAACTGGACCCAGCACTCGAGGTGCAGCCTCCCCAGTGCCCAGCCCAGGGGCACAATCCCCTCCCCAGCCCTGTGGCCACGCTGGCTCTGGCACAAGCCAGGATGCCCTTGACCTTCTTGGCTACCTGAGTAATACTCAGTTGGTAGTCACCCAACAGAGACCCATCACGAAGCTGGACCATTGTGGAGCCGTGCTCCCCCTCCCCAGCTATCCTCCTTATATATGAATCACAACATCATACAATATGAAATATCCCTTTGGTCAGTGTGGGTCACCTGTCCTGGCTGTGTCCCACTCCAGCTTCTGGTGGAACTTAACCCCACCCTAACCAAACCAAGGCACTGCAAGCCAGATAGTGCCTGGAACGGAGACACCCCTTCCAGCATGAGGAGTAACGCTGCGGTTGCTGCTCCTTAGTCCCAGCAGGGATTCACACAGTTGCTTTCCTGCTGTGGTGGGAGTTTGCTGCTGGAGCCCCATGACTAATTGCTTTTCAGGCAAATTATAGAGAGCTAGAGAAGGAAGGGTTGTGCTTTTCAGAGAAGGAGGGAATAACAACGGGGTGGGGGGGGGGAGTTAATTCATGTGACGACCTCGTCAAGTGATCAGGCCAAGGAAAGGCACCAAAATGTGAAGTATAAAGAAGTGCTTAGGGGAAAGTGCTTGCTGAAAGAGTTGTGGGGCTGTGGAACAGGCTGCCCAGGGAGGGGGCTGAGTCACCTTCCCTTGATGTGTGTAAAAAAAGGGCAGATGGGATATGGGATCGTATCATCTCCCATTAGGGATATGGGTCAGCACAGGAACGGTTGGACTTGGTAATCTCAAAGGTCTTTTCCAACCTTGTGAGTCTGTGATTCTCCTGTGAAACAGGAGGAGAGAAACACAGCCTTGTGCTGCATCTGCCTTCTGCCTGATGACTAAAAAATTACCCACAGTTGTCTGTGTAACACTACCCTGGCCATGGTCTGACAATCACCAGTTGTTCCCAAGGCAATCTATTTCCCTCCTGGAATTTCTTCCCCTGAAGTGAATCTAAGAGACCACTTAGATAAATATATCTGCCTACATCATGGATTTATTTTCATGCAGTAAACAAGCATCTAAGGCCAACTTGTAGACAGTGTCAGAGCCCAACAGCTGAACAGGGAGGTGTAGAAAGTCCCTCAAGAGAGAGAGTCATCTCATAAAGCAGCATTTAATTGTGAGGTTGTAAACACTGGAGTGGTGTGTAGAGGGCTGTAACTTGTACTTCCTTTTTTGCTCCACGTGGCCATGGCCACTACCTTCTCCTGGGTGTTAAAAACCAGCATTACAGTGTTCACAGCAAATGGCATCAGTTAACTGAGGTTTTGCACTTGCTGAACTTTAAGGTCAGTGAAGGCACAGCAGAATCAGATACACCACAGTACACAACCCAGGTCTGCTCTTGACACCATCCCCCTTGTCCTGCCAGTCTCTGCCCTGGAACAAGCTGATTCCCCTCCTGTGTCTCTGCTCCCTTCAGGGACTGGCAGGCTGCAATGAGGTCCCCCCACAGCCTTCTCTTCTCCAGGCTGACCCAGCCCAGCTCCCTCAGCCTCTCTCCATAGCGGAGCTGCTCCAGCCCTCTGAGCATCCCCGGGGCTCCTCTGACCCCTCTCCAACAGCCCCACATCTCTCTTGCATTGGGGGCCCCAGCTCTGGACACAGGACTCCAGCTGGGGCCTCAGGAGGGCAGAGCAGAGAGGGACAATCCCCTCCCTGTCCCTGCTGCCACCCCTCTGCTGATGGAGCCCAGGATCCCATCACCCTTCCCAGCTGCCAGAGCCACTGCTGGCTCATGTTCAGTCTCTCACCCACCACAATCCCCAAGTCCTTCTCACAGGGCTGCTCCCCAGGAGCTCTTCTCCCAGGCTGTATCTGTGTCTGGGATGGACACAGATTCCTCTGTGTGGACAATTCCTGACCAGGTCTCAAGGCTGTAAGGAAGGTCTGACCTGTAGAGTCAGATGTTGTCTGTTCATCCTTGGTTTTGCTAGGCAAAATGCTGAGTTTGGCTGAGTTTGGCTGGGTGCTGACATTTAGTGGCAGGTGAAGTAAGGGGCAAACCTGCCCACATCATGAGCAGTCCCCAAGGATGAGCATGATTTCTCCTGCAGAAGCCACTGTGCTAAAACCTCAGCTGAACCATGGACAGAACAGCTTGCAAAAGGAAAAGAGGTTACCTGAGGGATGGGCTCATGCCCTGTGTACTCCTGGGTGTCAGATGATTTTGGCAATATCAGATATTTACAAAAAGAACAGATGAGAAAAGGACTATTTGAGTAGGGAATAGTCACAGGGTTCACCTTCCTGCTAGGACAAGTTTGTATTGTTCAGTTAAGAGAAGTCCTTTCTTAAGACAGCTGGGAAAGCAGGTAGGAAAAATGTTGCCACCCCAAGGATATTTGCCCAAGGGGGGTTGTTGTTTTTTATTTTCTCAGAGGTTTTATCTTCTGAGACTGTTTCTGATAAAGGAAAATCTTTGTGCATCTTTCAAGGTAGGAAGTGACCTAGCAGCTAAACCAACCTGGGCTGCTGTTGCAAGGCTTAGAGCTTTAGAAAGCTGCCCAATCTACTGCAGGGTTTATGTGAGGTCTTTTGTCCTGTTTGGCTGCTTGGAGAGCCTTGTTATCTTCTCTCTGAGCATGGGCTGGAATGCACACCAAGGGCTTTGTTGTTCACAAAGGAGTTTTGGATGAAAACACCTGTGAGGCATGCTTCTATCCAACAAGGGTGGTATTGTAAGGTGGGCACGTCGTTACCTGGCTGCTCTGATGCTGGGATAATGGGACCAGTGGCCTGGAACTGGAGGGTGAGGAAGCCAAGCAGCAGGGATCCCTGTCTAGGGACATTGGTGAGGCAACTGGGAAAAAGACACAAGCCCTCAGGCTGTGGAGGGGACTTCTGTTGGGTGTGAGGGGAAGGTATCCCTTCAGTGATGGTGCATGTTGGCCAGGGAAGTGGACCACCATGGAGAGAGGTACCCAGTGCCTGAGGGAATCAGCTGTGCATGGTTTATTATGACCCAGACAGCGTGCAGTGTGGTGACCCAGACTGGATAACCCAGGGAGCTGGAGAGGCTTTGCCATTCCCTCAGCCTAAATTAAGGTGAAAGGACACCAAGTGATCATTTAGGCATTTCATTTGTGGTAGATGGTTCAGCTCAGCTGGGAGGGAAAAGCTCTTCCCTGGCAGAGTTGTGGGGCTGTGGCACAGGCTGCCCAGGGAGGGGGCTGAGTCCCCACCCCTGGGGGTGTTTAACAGAGGGGAGATGAGGTGCTGAGAGCTCTGGGTCAGCACAGGACAGGGATGGTTGGACTCCATGGGCTTTTTTCCACCCTGGGGATTCTGTGAGAGGCAGTTGAGAAGCAGATAGGTGGGCACTGTGCGTGCCTGAAGCAGGAATAACCCAGACTGTCTTCCCCAACATATCCTTCAAGCTCACTGCAGGGATTTATGCCCTTCTGCTGTACCTAAAAGGTTTCATTGGGCAGGGCCAGCTGGATTGGCAGTCCCCATGGAGGTAACTAACCAGGTGGCCTTTCCTAAATGTGCATCACAAAGTTTGAAGGTCCCCTTCAAACCACCCCTTGCTCTCAGCAGCCCATTGTGTGGCTCAGTTTTCCCAGAGGATGGTGCATGGGTGTGAGAGCAAAGGCTAGCACTAATCCTTCTGGGAAGAAACCTTTCCCTGGGAAAATGCACCCATTATATTTGGTAGGAAGCTGCATTCCCTTGTGTAGACAAGGGAAAACCATGACTTTGCTGTGGTGCTAGAGTGAGTTTGAAGTTTCAAATCCTTTCCTTTCAGAGCTGGTATCTATTATTCATCTGAGCAGAGCAGGGCTGAAACCTGAGATCTGTTCAGGGGAGCACCTGGCTTTGAGTCCAGAAACAATAAAGGAGAGGAAGAATAAACAGAATGGGCTGTACAATGTATGGAGCACTGACACCTTGAGATGTTTCAGCAGACTTCTGTATCACAGCATCACAGACCTTTAAGATCATTGAGT